>CM065735.1:3669027-3681527 GCA_033310375.1 Conus canariensis
CTCTACTGAACTGATATTGTCAACCAGTGAGCGCGGAAGACGAGGAAAATCGGTTAAAGAACAAACAAATCCAATGATGTGGAGCAATTTTTCATGTCCGAATAGCTAATATGAACAGCTTGAATGTGTCCGTGTGTGTTCCATGTATTCCTCTGCAACTGTCGTTTGTTATTGCTTGGAAGAGTTGCTGAACACTTCAAACGAAACATCGCTAACAGCATGATAGAGCTTTTTTTGTATTTTGATGGACACACAGAGAGGCTTCAGTGGAAGATGACGACCTAAATATGTAGTTGTAAGCATACTATTTCTTTTTTTTTTTCTCATCATTTGATATGTCCATTTAATTGTATGCTTTAAAAAAACCTCCCACTTCAACACCATTCCCACCGTAACTTCACTGTCTGTTTATCTGTCTGTCTCTCTCTCTCAATCTGTCTGTCAGTCTGTCTGCCTCTCTCTCTCTCTCTCTCTCTCTCTCTCTCTCTCTCTCTCTCTCTCTCTCTCTCTCTCTCTCTCTCTCTCTCAGAATCGACGTTTGTTATTGAGTTTTAGTTCATTTAAGACGCTCAGAAAACTTGCGTCGACCATTGCCAGTTTTTGAACTGTATACAGTAGAATCCGGTTATAAGAAAGTTGAGGGAGAATTCTTTTTTGTTTCTTATAACCGAGTTTTCTTACAGCCGAGGTTTCTTATAATCGAGAGTTCTAAAAAAATTTTTTAGAGTGTTTCTAATATCCGAGTTTTTGTTTGTTTTTCCTTTGATTCTCTTTTTCTCTGCACGTTTCTGTAATTGTTAGTGTGTGTGTACGTCAGTGTTAAAGAGAGAGAGAGAGAGAGAGAGAGAGAGAGAGAGAGAGAGAGAGAGAGACAGACAGACAGACAGACAGACAGACAGACAGACAGACAGAGATTGAGACACACACATACACACGGAGAGAGACAGAGGGACAAAGAGAGTCACAGAGAGAGAAAGAGAGAGAATACGAATACGAATACGAATACGAATACGAATATTTTTATTGAGGGTAAAATGGATAAGCTTACAGCTTTTTTACACCATGCCCTCAAGAACAAGAACAATAACAAACGATATCAAAATAAACATATACATGATACACGAAAAGGAAACAATGAACAAACTTATAACGACGAAACATGATTAACATAGTAACAAGGGTTAGGTCACAATTTAGAAATAATGTACATTCGGGAAAAAGAAAGAAAAAGAAGAAACGAAAATAAGCATGTGCGCTCGTGCACGGCTCAGAACACACACACACACACACACACACACACACACACACACACACACACACACACACACACACACACGTAAGCACGCACGCACACATGCGCGCACGCACGCGCGCGCACACACACACACACACACACACACGCACACACACGCACAAGCGTGTGCATGCATTTCCGCATACATAATCACTTCAGATGCTCGCCTCCTCCACACAAACACCATCGTATACCACCAAACTCTTACAGTATAAGCACATGATCAATTCAAGTCATATGAAAATGCATAAAAGGACCCATCAAGTTGAGGTTGTTGTATTTTATGTTACTCAACATGTTTTGACTTAACACTGTTCTATCAAATGTGAGTGGTATGCCTTCCTAAATGACAAAACGCTTGATTTGCATTTAATGTGGTCTTGCATATCATTCCATAATTTGCTTCCAGAATAAATGAGAGAAGACATAAAAAGATTAGTTCTTGGGACAGGAATGCGGATATTACGTTTGTTACGAACATTATTGATGGGAAATTTGTTGTCGAGATAAGCAGGCGTTAATTTGTTCACAATTTTAAACATGAAAACAGCTTTGTTGTAGCGACATTTAAGACTGAAGGGGAGAATATCTAATTGTTTATAATCTACAGGGACAAGAGAAGAGGATTTAAGAAGAATTAGTTTGAGAGAGCGTCTGTATAAGCTGTCAAGAGGTTTTAAGCAGTTTTGACTGGCCTGATCCCAACATGTTGATGCATAATCAATATCTGGCTGGATGTATGCACGAAAAAATAGCTTTCTGGTATGTTGATCAAGAAAATGTTTTATCCTATTCAACTGGAATGTTTTCTTGGAAAGTCTTTTGCAAAGCATAGAAATATGTTTGGACCAGGATAGGTTATTGTCTATAGTAAGTCCTAGTAATTTGTAGAAACTTACTTCTTCTAATGCTTTATCACTAACTTTTAACTCCGGTAATTTATTCTTAATGTTCTGTCTTTTCTGTCTTGTTGTAACTAGCATGAATTTGGATTTATGAGGATGGATTGCCATATGATTTTCTTCCGTCCAGGAAACAAGCCTTAGTATATCATTTTGTAAGGAGGCGCATACTGCATCAGAGCTTTTATTTTCATTGTAAATGGTAGTGTCGTCTGCAAAAAGTTCGCAAGAGGATATCAAATGAAGTGGAAGGTCATTTATATAAATTGAAAATAATATAGGACCCAGAACCGATCCCTGGGGAACTCCATATTTGTTCGAAGCAACAGAAGATAAAGTGGAATCTTGAAAGACTGCTTGTCTTCTGTTATGAAGAAAAGATGCTATGAGTTTTAGGGAATTATCATTCAAACCGTACATAGTTAACTTTTTAGAGAGGATACTGTGATCAATGGTGTCGAACGCTTTCGCAAAATCAACAAAAATTGCACCAGTAAGTAAATCATTGTTTATATTTAAATGCCATTTCTCAATAAGATTAGTCAGCATAGTATGGCACGAATGATTCCTTCTAAATCCATTCTGATTTGGGTGAAATAAGTCATACTTTGTAAAATGGCACTGCAGATTGTGTTTGATATGTTTTTCAAGAGGTTTAGACAGAGCAGATAGTATAGATATGGGTCTATAATTAGAGGGGTCAGATGGATCACCAGACTTAAGAACAGGCAAAACTTTAGCGTCTTTGAAGGCTTGTGGATAGTAACATTTTTCAATACATAAGTTATAAATATATGTAACACAATCAGAGATAATGGGCGCCGATATCTTCAAAATTTTACTGTCTAACCCATCCAAACCACGGGAACTCGATGGTTTTAATATACTTAACTCCTTGTGCACTTCATGGACGCCTATGTATGGAAAATGGAGTTTGTCAACAATATTTTTTGACTCGCAGAAACATTTCAGTGGATTTAAATTATTAGCCTGTGTGTTGTTTATCTTTATTGTTCTCTCTGCCACGGTAGTAAAATGTCTGTTCAGATATTCAACAGACAAATTGGACGTATAAGAAGCAGATGTCGGTGATGTTTTCCCGGACAACTGATTTATAGCCTTCCAAATAGATTTTGAATCTTGTTTTGATGAAATTAAATCACTAAAATACCTCTTCCGTGCAGCTCTTTTCATCTCAGTGACTTTATTCCGTTGTTGCCTAAATTTCTTGTCTTTCCCTGTTGTTTGTAATAAATTGTCACGAATTCTTATTTCAGCATCTATTTCTTTTGTTAACCACGGTGGTTTCTCGGTTAATTTAACACGTTTAGTCCGAAGCAAGACATGCTTATTGAAAATAGGAACAAAAATCTTGTACCAAGCAGCAAGTGCATCATCAGGATGATTGTATTGAAAAACACAAGAAAAATCTGCCATACATAAATCGGCCAAAAATTCTTCAGTGTGGAAGTTTTTATAGCTGCGAAACGATATACACTTATGAGTGCATCTGGGTATTTTAATTCCTTTCTTTAACCATGTTAAACACACTGGAAAATGATCACTAAGACCATAGACAGGTACAGTAGTTTCTACTACGTTGTTAGAATTAGTGACATAAATATGATCAATTAACGTTTTCGTCTGTAATGTTATCCGTGTAGGTGAATTTATTAATTGAGTTAAATTGCACATTTCATAAGTTTGTTTCCATTTATTATGTGATTTCAATAAATCGATGTTAAAATCTCCAAGCAAGATTATTTCCGTAGAATAACTTAATACGTCTTCGAGCATTAATTCAAAACGATCGAACCACTCAACTCTTTCTTCTGGGTTTTTGTATAAGAAACCTACCAGGATTGGCTTTGTTCCTTTCAAGCGAATCTCTAGCCACAAGCATTCAATTTTATATGTATCAAACAAGTTTAGCCGTCTATAATTAACAGATTTGTGAATATAAGCCACCATACCCGTTTCTAGTTTTGCTGTGGCATCTTGTCTAAGAAGGTTGTATCCTGGGATCGATAATATATTGTCAGAAATTGTACTAGATAATCGTGATTCAGAAAAACCAAAGACATGAAAACAGTCATTTGAATTGGATAGGATGGAAGGCACGTCTGATAATTTGTTCATTAAGTGACATACATTGAGATGACCTATTTTAAACCCAGCTTTACGGAGCCACTTTGATGTGCTACCGTTATTGTCCATGACAAAACAATACAATTACGGATGATTATTAAGAGGAAATTAACACATACAATGAAATGTGACACTCAATACAAACGATATGCAAGATTAAAGCAGAAAAACTACAGGAAACAAGTGAGAAATACCAATTCTATCCAGCTGAGTTGAACACAAGGCTGAAAGTAAGAGAAACAACCTGAACATTCACTCCGGGGCAAGACACAATCTCGGCGCAAAAAATATATATATATTTTACGCCATAATACGAACTGTCCCTATCCGAGTTTTCCGAGAACGCCTGTCACACATGAAACGAGTTTTTTTTTTAATTGGTACACCTCACATCTAAGAAGAAGAAAACAAGCATAAACAGAGTCTATCAGCATACTTTTGGATACATGACCAAGAGAAAATTTATATAAGGTAGACAAATGTTCAAATGTTCATGCACAAAAAAAAAAAAACCACAGCTTCATCCTTGTGGGTCGAACACAATTGTCTGACGTCTCGTATCACCAGCATATGTATGGAAAGACCATACATTATGGAGGTGGTGGTCGCAGAGCTAGTGAAGATCACTGGTGTCCAGGTTGGTACACCAGCTGTGATGCCAAAGACATTAGTTGCTGAGCACACTGGTTAACAGGACTGTTAGTGGCGGGCCAACTTGGGATACTATAGATGGAGCCCGGCATCGTATTTATGACATTGACAGGATCCGACACCGGAAACTGTCTCTGGAAAATTTGTCTTCCACGGTGATCAGGGGTATGGTAAGGGTATGGGTCTGGATATCTGGGATATGGGAAGTAAGGGTTCATTTGTCCGAGATGGGAAGGGGATAGGAGGCATTGGGGAATGACGATGGGTTCAATGTGGGGTGTGGACCTCCTGACTGGCTGTTTTGTGGGGGAAAAGTAACCTCACACATACCATCATTCCCCAGCTGATGTGGGGGTAAAGGCCGATGGGTTTGGCCTTGTGATGCTTGAGCCCTGTCAACCACAGTCTGGTTATCATTCCGGGAGGGCAATAAAGGGAAGTGGGATGAGGATGATAAGGGGGGAACACCAGCTTGTTGGGAGTTTTGGGGATGGGAACCATCAGCTTCAGTGCTGACCTGGAAAGTTCTTCCTGTGAACCTGGGTATTACACGCGCCTTATGAGGAGGACCATGGACACCAATTCGTCTGTCCTGAGGAAGAACTTTTTAAAAGTTTATTGCCAGACTAGCAGTCCCTCTCATACTGGGATGAGTACTGTCTTTATATAATGCCTGTCGAGGAGCACCACTTGCAGTAATAAAAGCGCTGTGGTGGTCGATCATGTCTACTTTCATGCTAGTACAGGCAGTATATAAATTTCTATTTGAAGGTGCTATCGCATTATTCAATGGGTTCCTGCCACGAGCAGGTACTATAGAACTTAAGGCTATATAAGCTGAAGGAAAACGAGTCTGACACAAATCAATCAGCTTCTGCCAAACCTCAGTTGGAACTGGACCGGCTGGACAGTCATTTGTACCAACATGCACAATGAGAGTTTTTATTTGTTCCTGTTTGTCCAGTCCATGCAGCCACTGGATAATATCACTAATTTTTAGACCTGGAACACAAATTTTAAAAAGAGGGTCATTATTTGTCTGTAGTCTCCTTGAATCAATGTACCTAATGACAGAATCACCAACTAAAAGAGAAGGCGTTTCATTTGGTATTTTGATTTCACCAAGAATTTGTTCAGGGGTTTTCTTATGAACCAATGGTTTATGAGAATCATGGAATTGGGGTGAATTACCAGTATTGAATATACCGTTAGCTTTGGGGGAGTGGGAGTTTTTCTGAATGTTATCATTTGATTGATCTTGGCTGAGATTAGCCAGTATGTCAAACCGATTTTGAACAGGCACATCCTTGCTATCAAAACCATGTAGAACTACCGGCACAGGCTGGGGCGTGCTGTCCTGACAAAGTCCATCAATGGTCTCCTTTGGAGTTGTTGGACTGTTGGACACGCTACCATTCACTTCTGCATGTGAGGAAGGCGGACAGGAAACTGGGCCACCACAAAACTCGTTTTGATTTTCATCAATAGTCTGGGTAGATGTACTTGCTAAAGACATTGACTTTTTCTTAATCAGTCGTACTTCTGACTGAAGTGTGCCAAGATGGGTTTTTAAGGAATGGTTTTCTTTGACCAAATTTGCAACTGTGGCATCGAGTTTGGAAATAATAGTTTTTAATTCATCAAGACTGGAGTGTAAAGATTCCACCTTTTTATCAATGTGGAGTTTTAAATCCTTTTTCAAAGAAATTTTTGAGTCTTCTAGTTTAGACACCAAGTCAGCATCACGATCAGCCTGATTATTTAACACGAAATCTAAAGCGTTTTCAATGTTTGTAAGCTTTTCAGACGACGTATTTTGCAAGTGTTTAGTGGGACATAATGTCCGTCTACGATAACGTTTAGTTCGGGATAATTTGGGTGTTGATTTAACGCTGTTTGTGGCGGGGTTTTGCACACATTGTCCTCGGAAACGGAGTTTTCATTTTCACTCACTAGAGTTTGTTTTGCAAAGCCATGGTCATCTCGTTGAGTTTCAAAGGAATCTTCAGTCAGATTATCCACCACAGCCAACGGAGATGTTTCAGAGATGTCACCAACAAGATCTTGCACAACACTGCCGTCAGTCACATCATCCTCTAGACTTGGTTGGGAATAAGTAGGACAGGATGAAGAAATTTCGCTCTGGTCACACACGGGGGTGGTAAAAAGAATGTTGTCATTCCCTGTCAGAAAAGTTAAAGGAAGAGAGGTCAATGCTGTTTTTAGTGCATGTATGTCATCACTTTTACAGCAATTGGGAATTGTCTCTTTCAGGATTTCACATTCATCGTTGTCCCATTTTTCACAGTCTGCACCCTGGCACAGTAATGTTCCTGTTCCTTGCCGAGTGAAATAAAAAGTCAGTGTAATACGTTTCGATGTGCACTATACACACGAATGACTGACTTAGAGAGACAGGAGGGTATGGGTTCACTGATCCACAGGGTAAGAGAAAGCGGGTTTTCCTGACAGTCATAATCGTTCTTTTCGATAACAATTGATTCGTTAGTGATACATGAGTAACGGTAGAACAATGAATTTCTCCAGGCAAGAAGTTCATTTTCAGGACAGGAAAACCTCTTTTGTAGAATGTCTAAGGTGGGTTTTAATTTGTTGTCGTGTACCACAGAGGCGGTATCCATTAAAATGTAATCAGAAAACACCGTTTATACAGCACATGATCGATAAAGGACTGTTCCACGGTTTCGGCAACTCGGACACGGGACCAGCACGGAGAACAATCAGTGTAGCATGACACACTTGACACAATTTTGCAGTATAGCTGACCGTGTCGGATCACACACGCACCCCCCATACCCAATTCCTTAAACCCGACAACGGGGGAAAAATGCAAAAAAGGGAGACATAGATTTATTTTTGGGAGCCTTTGGGCCGTCATGACAAAAGAGAAAGAGGATAAACTTTTTTCGTGTGTGTATGATGTGGTGTGGAGAGGGAAAGAGAGAGGGAGAGGAGTAGCGAGAAGAAGAGAGGAGAGAAAAAAGGGGGAAAGAAATTTTTAGAACGAAAGGGGGGGGGGGGGGGGGGAAAAAAATTTTTTGGGAACCCAAAAGGGTAAAATTTTTAAAGTCAACATAATCGAAAGGGAAAATTTTTCCCAATTTTAACCCAAATGCACTTAAAAAAACTAAACAATCACCCTAACTTTCCCTGGGACGACCCTCACCCAAAAGGGTTTTTTAAAAAAAAAAAAAAACACAAAACCATAAAACGAATATTTTTTTTGGGAGAAATTTCCCTGCTCTGTAAATACCCCATAACATAAAAAAAAAGCTCAGGGGGGGGTTTCTTTCAGAAATTTTTGGGGGTCTGCCTTTTTTTTTTCCAACACCTTTGTCAGGCCACAAACAATTTCGAAACCCCACCCCCCAAATTTGTTGACAAAAGTTTCTAAAAGAACCCCCTTTTCCTGACAAAGGGTTTTTGTTCCAGGTAACTGAAACAAGGGTTTTTAAAAGGGAAGCCACGCCCCTATGGGCCCCCGGGCCCAAAGCTTTTTTTTAAACAACAACTTTTTTTGGAGCAGTGTTGCCGCGGCAAAAACTTCCAAAAATCCACCCCCAGGAACGAGGCGTAGATTTTTCCCCAAAGGTCCCTGCCCAAAGGCCCCTTGGCACCCAACATAAGCGGTGAAAGTTTCATGATTGCGACACATGAATTCAAAAATTTTTGAAAATTCTTTTAAAAGCTTTTTCCTAAAAATTTCCTGTGGGGGCCCCACCACCCTCATAGCTAAAAAGGCCCCGTAAAGGCAGTTTCCTCCCCCCAAAATTTTGCGTTGACATCAAGGGGTATTCCCGGGGGCAGCCTCTCAACTCCCGTTGTCGAAAAGAAAATTGGTTGGTTCCCGTTTTTTGGGGGGGCGCGGATTGAAAACCCCCATAAAAGTCCACGTCGGGGCCCCTCTTTTTTTCTTTTTGTCTTTTCTGGTGTTTTCTTTCTCCCTTTCCTCCACCCTTTTCCCCTCTCGTTTTTTTTTTCCCTTCACCCCCTCGTTCTTTGTGCATCAGAGCTTTTATTTTCATTGTAAATGGTAGTGTCGTCTGCAAAAAGTTCGCAAGAGGATATCAAATGAAGTGGAAGGTCATTTATATAAATTGAAAATAATATAGGACCCAGAACCGATCCCTGGGGAACTCCATATTTGTTCGAAGCAACAGAAGATAAAGTGGAATCTTGAAAGACTGCTTGTCTTCTGTTATGAAGAAAAGATGCTATGAGTTTTAGGGAATTATCATTCAAACCGTACATAGTTAACTTTTTAGAGAGGATACTGTGATCAATGGTGTCGAACGCTTTCGCAAAATCAACAAAAATTGCACCAGTAAGTAAATCATTGTTTATATTTAAATGCCATTTCTCAATAAGATTAGTCAGCATAGTATGGCACGAATGATTCCTTCTAAATCCATTCTGATTTGGGTGAAATAAGTCATACTTTGTAAAATGGCACTGCAGATTGTGTTTGATATGTTTTTCAAGAGGTTTAGACAGAGCAGATAGTATAGATATGGGTCTATAATTAGAGGGGTCAGATGGATCACCAGACTTAAGAACAGGCAAAACTTTAGCGTCTTTGAAGGCTTGTGGATAGTAACATTTTTCAATACATAAGTTATAAATATATGTAACACAATCAGAGATAATGGGCGCCGATATCTTCAAAATTTTACTGTCTAACCCATCCAAACCACGGGAACTCGATGGTTTTAATATACTTAACTCCTTGTGCACTTCATGGACGCCTATGTATGGAAAATGGAGTTTGTCAACAATATTTTTTGACTCGCAGAAACATTTCAGTGGATTTAAATTATTAGCCTGTGTGTTGTTTATCTTTATTGTTCTCTCTGCCACGGTAGTAAAATGTCTGTTCAGATATTCAACAGACAAATTGGACGTATAAGAAGCAGATGTCGGTGATGTTTTCCCGGACAACTGATTTATAGCCTTCCAAATAGATTTTGAATCTTGTTTTGATGAAATTAAATCACTAAAATACCTCTTCCGTGCAGCTCTTTTCATCTCAGTGACTTTATTCCGTTGTTGCCTAAATTTCTTGTCTTTCCCTGTTGTTTGTAATAAATTGTCACGAATTCTTATTTCAGCATCTATTTCTTTTGTTAACCACGGTGGTTTCTCGGTTAATTTAACACGTTTAGTCCGAAGCAAGACATGCTTATTGAAAATAGGAACAAAAATCTTGTACCAAGCAGCAAGTGCATCATCAGGATGATTGTATTGAAAAACACAAGAAAAATCTGCCATACATAAATCGGCCAAAAATTCTTCAGTGTGGAAGTTTTTATAGCTGCGAAACGATATACACTTATGAGTGCATCTGGGTATTTTAATTCCTTTCTTTAACCATG
Source organism: Conus canariensis (assembly GCA_033310375.1). NCBI lineage: Eukaryota > Metazoa > Mollusca > Gastropoda > Neogastropoda > Conidae > Conus > Conus canariensis. Next base: position 3,679,416 of record CM065735.1, read on the forward strand.
TTAAACACACTGGAAAATGATCACTAAGACCATAGACAGGTACAGTAGTTTCTACTACGTTGTTAGAATTAGTGACATAAATATGATCAATTAACGTTTTCGTCTGTAATGTTATCCGTGTAGGTGAATTTATTAATTGAGTTAAATTGCACATTTCATAAGTTTGTTTCCATTTATTATGTGATTTCAATAAATCGATGTTAAAATCTCCAAGCAAGATTATTTCCGTAGAATAACTTAATACGTCTTCGAGCATTAATTCAAAACGATCGAACCACTCAACTCTTTCTTCTGGGTTTTTGTATAAGAAACCTACCAGGATTGGCTTTGTTCCTTTCAAGCGAATCTCTAGCCACAAGCATTCAATTTTATATGTATCAAACAAGTTTAGCCGTCTATAATTAACAGATTTGTGAATATAAGCCACCATACCCGTTTCTAGTTTTGCTGTGGCATCTTGTCTAAGAAGGTTGTATCCTGGGATCGATAATATATTGTCAGAAATTGTACTAGATAATCGTGATTCAGAAAAACCAAAGACATGAAAACAGTCATTTGAATTGGATAGGATGGAAGGCACGTCTGATAATTTGTTCATTAAGTGACATACATTGAGATGACCTATTTTAAACCCAGCTTTACGGAGCCACTTTGATGTGCTACCGTTATTGTCCATGACAAAACAATACAATTACGGATGATTATTAAGAGGAAATTAACACATACAATGAAATGTGACACTCAATACAAACGATATGCAAGATTAAAGCAGAAAAACTACAGGAAACAAGTGAGAAATACCAATTCTATCCAGCTGAGTTGAACACAAGGCTGAAAGTAAGAGAAACAACCTGAACATTCACTCCGGGGCAAGACACAATCTCGGCGCAAAAAATATATATATTTTACGCCATAATACGAACTGTCCCTATCCGAGTTTTCCGAGAACGCCTGTCACACATGAAACGAGTTTTTTTTTTAATTGGTACACCTCACATCTAAGAAGAAGAAAACAAGCATAAACAGAGTCTATCAGCATACTTTTGGATACATGACCAAGAGAAAATTTATATAAGGTAGACAAATGTTCAAATGTTCATGCACAAAAAAAAAAAAACCACAGCTTCATCCTTGTGGGTCGAACACAATTGTCTGACGTCTCGTATCACCAGCATATGTATGGAAAGACCATACATTATGGAGGTGGTGGTCGCAGAGCTAGTGAAGATCACTGGTGTCCAGGTTGGTACACCAGCTGTGATGCCAAAGACATTAGTTGCTGAGCACACTGGTTAACAGGACTGTTAGTGGCGGGCCAACTTGGGATACTATAGATGGAGCCCGGCATCGTATTTATGACATTGACAGGATCCGACACCGGAAACTGTCTCTGGAAAATTTGTCTTCCACGGTGATCAGGGGTATGGTAAGGGTATGGGTCTGGATATCTGGGATATGGGAAGTAAGGGTTCATTTGTCCCGAGATGGGAAGGGGATAGGAGGCATTGGGGAATGACGATGGGTTCAATGTGGGGTGTGGACCTCCTGACTGGCTGTTTTGTGGGGGAAAAGTAACCTCACACATACCATCATTCCCCAGCTGATGTGGGGGTAAAGGCCGATGGGTTTGGCCTTGTGATGCTTGAGCCCTGTCAACCACAGTCTGGTTATCATTCCGGGAGGGCAATAAAGGGAAGTGGGATGAGGATGATAAGGGGGGAACACCAGCTTGTTGGGAGTTTTGGGGATGGGAACCATCAGCTTCAGTGCTGACCTGGAAAGTTCTTCCTGTGAACCTGGGTATTACACGCGCCTTATGAGGAGGACCATGGACACCAATTCGTCTGTCCTGAGGAAGAACTTTTTAAAAGTTTATTGCCAGACTAGCAGTCCCTCTCATACTGGGATGAGTACTGTCTTTATATAATGCCTGTCGAGGAGCACCACTTGCAGTAATAAAAGCGCTGTGGTGGTCGATCATGTCTACTTTCATGCTAGTACAGGCAGTATATAAATTTCTATTTGAAGGTGCTATCGCATTATTCAATGGGTTCCTGCCACGAGCAGGTACTATAGAACTTAAGGCTATATAAGCTGAAGGAAAACGAGTCT
>CM065735.1:3689027-3719027 GCA_033310375.1 Conus canariensis
ATTTCGATTTTTCGTTTCAGCGAAATTGCTTGTCTTTTGTGTTTGTCAGCCATCTTCACTTTACATTGTACAAAGCCTTGCCTTGCATTGAACATGCACTGGTGTGAAGAGAGAAACAGGGGTGTGGGGCGAAGTTCAAACACCTCTCGTAATCAAGCGCCTGCGTTTTGTCTAGCTTACATCCGGATATCCCATCTCTTAGGCCGAGACTTTCTTACATCCGGGTAAAGTTTCGCCAGGGTCAGCTAAACCTGTTTCTTACAAGCGATTTTTCTTACAACCGAGTTTCTTACATCTGAGGTATTTTAAGTAATGTTAAAGAATCCTCTCAGCAGGGGAAAACCATTTGATTTCTTATAGCCGAGTTTTCTTATAACCGAGTTCCTTATAACCGGATTCTACTGTATATGCTACATTGTGAATAGATTACACATGAATTTGTTAATGTTTGGGTTTATATATTATTCCATGCTTATTTGTCTGATGTTAGCATCACTGTACTCATGATCTCCCATTTTTGTGATGGAAGAGGTTGTTTTGTGTCTTGGTACATCGGTGTTTATGAGGGAGGGCAGTTTCTGATACAGTCGTCAGCGGTCTTCTGGCCTCTCAAACAATGATAAAGAACAAAGATCATAGAAAAGATCACGCAGATTACAAGCGAGCTCGCTGCACGACATGCATTTTATCATGCTATGGAATCTGACATTGGGAACACCGAACAAGGTGCTCTGAATGTCGTTTAACATGAACATGTGTTTGAACTCGTCGATTTGACAATACTCTCTCTGTCCGCCTGCCTGTCTGTCTGTCTGTCTTTGTGTCTGTGTCCGTCTGCCTGCCTGTCTCTCTCTCTCTCTCTGTCTCTGTCTGTCTGTCTGTCTGTTGTCTGTCTGTCTGTCTGTCTGTCTGTCTGTCTGTCTGTCTCTCTCTCTCTCTCTCTCCTCTCTCTCTCTCTTCTCTCACTCACTCAAAAGAAAATCAGTTAATATCACTAAACTACACCACAAGCAAATATCCATTGTGAAATGATCTTTAGGGTTTAGTATCACACCACGTGGATTGCCGGGCTGTTGAAATACTTCTTTCTGAAATGATCTTTACGGTTTAGTATCACACCACGTGGATTGCCGGGCTGTGAAATACTTCTTTCTGAAATGATCTTTAGGTTTAGTATCACACCACGTGGATTGCCGGGCTGTTGAAATACTTCTTTCTGAAATGATCTTTACGGTTTAGTATCACACCACGTGGATTGCCGGGCTGCTGAAATACTTCTTTCTGAAATGATCTTTACGGTTTAGTATCACACCACGTGGATTGCCGGGCTGCTGAAATACTTCTTTCTGAAATGATCTTTAGGGTTTAGTATCACACCACGTGGATTGCCGGGCTGTTGAAATACTTCTTTCTGAAATGATCTTTACGGTTTAGTATCACACCACGTGGATTGCCGGGCTGCTGAAATACTTCTTTCTGAAATGATCTTTACGGTTTAGTATCACACCACGTGGATTGCCGGGCTGCTGAAATACTTCTTTCTGAAATGATCTTTAGGGTTTAGTATCACACCACGTGGATTGCCGGGCTGTTGAAATACTTCTTTCTGAAATGATCTTTACGGTTTAGTATCACACCACGTGGATTGCCGGGCTGTTGAAATACTTCTTTCTGAAATGATCTTTACGGTTTAGTATCACACCACGTGGATTGCCGGGCTGTTGAAATACTTCTTTCTGAAATGATCTTTACGGTTTAGTATCACACCACGTGGATTGCCGGGCTGTTGAAATACTTCTTTCTGGCAAAATGTCAACACTGAAATGGCGTTCACAGCTGTAGCATCCACACACAAGTAGAGAGTACAGCACAAATGTAGCATCCACACAGAAGTAGAGAGTACAGCACAAATGTAGCATCCACACACAAGTAGAGAGTACAGCACAAATGTAGCATCCACACAGAAGTAGAGAGTACAGAAGAGATGTGTTAAGTGTTATTCGGAAATCGATGTTTGCGTCTCTCCACTCGTAGACTGCTGCAACGCTGTCAAACTTATAATTGCTATGATTTGCCGTAAGTCTGCACGCTGCACATGGTCAAAGAAATTCTTAAGTAAAATTTTTTTTGCCTCCAATCTCCAATTCCTATTTTTCTCTACTTTGTAATCAGTAAATCTATCCTCTTCATCCAAAAACTCTCACACACCATGCATAGTCTGCGTGTTCATTTATCGATGAACATTCTCGTGCTGATTTTTTTTATTTTATTTTTTATTTTATTTATTTATTTATTTTTATTTTTATTTTTTTTGGGAGGGGGGGGGGGTGTAATACTATCCTTAACCAAGATGCAGAGGGTACACCCATCACTGTTCAGAACACTAAATTTCTTCAATACAACATTAGTTCCAAGGCATCCGTGCATTATTCATAACTGTCACGTTGGTCTAGGGGTCCAAAAGGGAAGGCTGTCTCGAACGAACTTTCCTTCCACCTCTTCACCTTCGCGACGTAGGCACAGCTCACCAACAACAACACCCCCCCCCCCCCCCCGATCGCTGGGTAGTGGTTGGTCGCCTACCGTCACGTGGGCTGGGTTTTAGTGAGCTGAACTGACCCTGCAACACGTGCTCTGCTTGGAATGCGGGACACTCACCGTGCCGCCACCAAGAAAAGGAGGAAGGAAGAGAAAAAAAAACAGTCCAAACATGCCACGGTTCTGTCAACCTGTGACACAGAGAGAGAGAGAGAGGAGAGAGAGAGAGAGACGCTTCGGATGCTTCAGATACGTTATTGACAATGGCCTACATAGCCTTTGTGTCAAGGGGGTGTACATTAATATTTGCAGCGTCGAAAAGCAAGTTTATATGCAAAGAAACATAAATTGTAACGGATTACGCAATTGTTAATGATGAGGCTTGAAGCCATGTAGAAGAAAAAGAAAATAATGACGTGCTTTTTCGTCACTCAAAATGAATATATTTTTTTTCTCAAAGTAACAACATGATCAGAAACACAAGTGCCTCACCCAGGCATACATATTCACTGTTATAAATCTTTCTGCACTGTCACATCTATCATCACCGTCCGCTTCATCATGGCTATACTAGTGCAGAAAACAAAACCTTTTCTTAATAAGGTCATCAAGATTGCGGAATACATGAAAACAAACAACTCAAACATTAGAAGTTCTCACCGAGCATTTCTTTTTCCTAACATTAGATGTCTCTGGAACATACGTAGCGAGTAGAGTTATTATCCTATTATTGACAGAGCACAACAAACTATGTAGGTTATGATTTTCTGTCTCAATGATATTGAAAAGTTGGGACTTCTGTCTGATATCGTTACAAGCTGCACAATAGAATATAGAGTGATCTTCATTTTCTCTCCTACCATCTGTACACATTACACACACATCGTCTACAGTGCCTTTGGGATTAAACTATCTTTTGATTGCATTTAGTCCAAGTGTCCTACTTCTAAATCTAGGAAGCATATCCATGTGCCATTTATTGGTAACTACAGTCAGAAAAAGAGAGAGAGAGAGAGAGAGAGAGAGAGAGAGAGAGAGAGAGAGAGAGAGAGAGAGAGGAGAATTTCTTATACTTAATCTTACTATCTTTCCTATTTTGCATGTCATGATGATAATGATGATGGTGATAATGATATGATGATGATGAAGATGGTGACGACGACGACGTATGATGATGATGATGATGATGAAATGATGATGACGGTGATGATGATAATTGTTATTGCAACTCTTCTTTCTTTCTTTCGTTTCTGTTTCTTTTCTATTCTTCCTTTCTTCTTTTTTTCTTCTTTATTTTCTTCTTAATCTTCTTCTCCCTGCTCTTCTTTTCCTTCTCCTTCTTCTTCCTTTACCAATATCATTATTACATCGTCGTCGTTGTTATTGATGTTGTTATAATTGTTGTTGTAGCTGTTCATTGTTGCTGCTGTTGTCGTCGTTGTTATTGCTGTTATTGTTACTGTTGTTCTTGTTGCTCGGTCTTCTTCTTCAATTATTAACAGTATCATTATCATGTCTATTTTACTATTATCATTATCATTTCATTATTATTATTATTATCATTATTATTGTTATTATTATTATTATATTATATTATATATTATCATTGCTGTTGTTGTTGTTGTTCGAATCTGTGTCTTCTCTCCTTCAGTCTCTTCCCTCTTAAGTTCCATTTCGTGATTTTCATTTTTCATCCGAAACCACACTTTGCACTCGCACATAAGCGATAAGTGACTGTCAATTTGTTCTGTGTTTTTTCGTTGTTTTGAATACTATTTGTCCTGCTTGAAGAAGCGTAATAGGTCGAAATGCGCTGTTTGTTTTGTAATGTCTTTATTCCTTCCTTTGGCGGCCAGAATTCTATTTTTGCTCTTATATGTCAATTTCCGCCCGCAATCACACGTCTTTGAAACCGACTATAATGACTTGACTCACTATGCTACTGATTATGAATGAGGGTATACAGTAGAATTTGCAAAAGTGAGAGACAGCGCGCACGGGTGTGTGTTTGTATGTGCATGTGTGTGCGTGCGTGCGTGCGTGCGTGCGTGCGTGGTGTGTGTGTGTGTGTGTGTGTGTGTGTGTGTGTGTGTGTGTGTGTGTGTGTGTGTGTGTTCTCCATACACAACAGGTCGCAATAGCAAATGGAAGAGTACAATGAACACTTTAACAGGTTCTAGAGAGATCAGGGACATCTGTCAAGGCCATGCTTATCTCACGAACCAAACAGCTGCCAATATAAGAATTTTTAAGATCAACAAAACAGATTGTTATAGCTTCTTGAGGACTGCAATGCAATTTAATGCAGACCAGATTGTGATCTATGGGATGTGTGATGATTTCACCACTTTCTGCCAAGTTCAAGTACATGTTCCAAGGGGAATGTACGCGCTTGCTCATATTCAGTTACGTCCGTTTTGGTGTCAGTCTGGAGAGTTCTTTACACATTTAGTGGCATGTGATAAAGTGCTACCATGGCGGCCGAGTGACGAACTCATAGACGAAATGTTTTATTGCAGAGACCACTTGTGTGAGGATTTCTTTTTACATTCCGACACACGTTGTTTACAAGTCACAACCGTGAATAAATCTTTCGTTCATATTCATATAAGGTCTGTACAAAAAATCAACGCTATCATAACATACATTTCTGAGTACTTTGGGTATGTTAATGTACCTCGGTTACCCAAGAGATTAAACTATGAAATTTACTTAAATTTACCTTCTAGAAATGCAGTTATTGCTAGTATTGAACGTGCATATCGACCCGAATTTTGTTCTGAAGATTGGAAATCAAAACTGAAAATGATCTACACAAGACCAAATACGTTACAGCCAACTATTGAATTTGTATGCATGGACCCTTTTTCCCCAGCTAATGTTTATGTGACACCATTTCTTAAAATAGCTTTTTTTCTACGTTTCTAATGAACACACTGCTCTCAAAATACATTTTGCTGTGTTATCTGTGAACGATCGGCCACGCAAACTATCCAGTGGTTTGTTTAACTGCTCAGTAAGTTATTATTCTAAATTCCACAGCCACGTGTATTGCAATCAAAAATGTGAATGTGAGGACGGACGTGACGAAACAGAACACTGTCCCATCAGCAGTCCTGGATGTCAGGGAATGGTGGCTTCACGTCACAAATGTTTCAAACTAATCACATCAGAGATGGAAGCGCATTACTTGATGCTTGATTATTGGTGCAGGCCATTGGGGGATTTTGGCTTCGATAAAACAAGGAAGGAACAAGAGGACTCTCTTCATATTGTTAAAAAGTTTTTCACAGCCGGTGGAATGGCTATTGGTTACACAACAGGTTGGGTCAAACAAGCGTTTGTGTACAGCATATTCCGCAAATGGTCTGACAACACTTTAATCTATCATGTAAACCACTTTACGACGTTAGAGAACTATTTGCCAGCTAGAACCCCTAAGCATCCATTTTTCGAGTCGATTGTTACCCTACAAACACGTACAGTATTTACTAGATATAAACGTGCACTGTGTGAAGTAAAATCACAACCATCCACTGCTTTTCTATCAAATATCTCACTGTCCTACGTTAAGGCACTCCAAAATAGTTTAACGAACACGTTGCAGGTCTTACTTTTGTGCCAAAATAAACACAGCACGCATACGTACTTGTCATGTGACCCTAACAGCCACTGTAGGAAGTCAAGCTATTCTCAGTTTTGCATGGTTTCGAACATGACTGATCAGCTTAAGTCTAAGAAAGTTCTTCCTGAAAGACTCACATCATTCAGTTACGCCATGTTTAGGTGCGATGACGATGTGACAACAGTGCAGTATACACTGGTGTGTGACTTCCGTCAGGACTGTCCAGATAGCAGCGATGAATCATTTTGTCAGCATTCTACGCATCAAGGGTTCCTGTGTGTAAATGGTCAGTATGTATTACAGAATCAACGGTGCAATGACTACTCAGACTGTTTGGACGACTCAGATGAAAAGAACTGTGAGGAAGATGAAAGAAACCCATGTCCGTACTGCAGTAGGGTCAGTGATGCAGACAAGAAAGGACGCTTTTATATCAGTCTTGATGGCACTGGATATTTCACTCAGGAGGCGATGAAAAGTGATGAATCTTGTCCTGACAGCCATTACCGTTGCACTGCTGAGCCTGCTGAGCTGTTGAACTGTCTTCCTGTCTACACTCGATGCAACAGACTTTCTGACTGCAATTACGGAGAAGATGAACAAGAGTGTGACAAAGTGACATGTGCAGGATTCTATCATTGTCGAGCTTCCAGAGTCTGTGTCCATAGAGACAACCTGTGTGATGGCTGGGGTCAGTGTCCACAGCGGGATGATGAGCTGATGTGTGACAGGACCTGTCCTCCAGGCTGTCTGTGCCAGGGTCACTCCTTCATGTGCGTCATTCTTTTCCTGTTGAAAACTTTCTTCATCTTCGATACGTTGACGCAACAGGTTCGATGATGTCACTGAACGATTTTAGTCAAAATACGTATCTTATTCGTCTGCATTTACCTTATTGTTCTCTTGTCAACATTTCACATATTAAGCTTGACAATTTGCAGCTCATAGATCTTGCCAACAATCAGTTGAGAACTGTCGATACAAGTACTTTCTTTCAATTGCCTAATTTACGGAGTTTACAACTAAGGAACAACCCTCTTAGCCAAATGACAACTACAAATGACAAAAACATTCACTACGCCCTGAGACAAACTGATATTTCTAAAACATCTGTAACGACAATAATCAATATTTGATGTGTATATCTTCCTGGTTTGAATATTTGATGTGTATATCTTCCTGGTTTGAATATTTGATGTGTATATCTTCCTGGTTTGAATATTTGATGTGTAATCTTCAATTACAAACATTATAGCTGTGATGATATTTCGTAAAAATCTGTAAGGTAATAATCAATATTTGATGTGTATATCTTCCTGGTTTGAATATTTGATGTGTATATCTTCCTGGTTTGAATATTTGATGTGTATATCTTCCTGGTTTAATATTTGATGTGTATATCTTCCTGGTTTAATATTTGATGTGTATATCTTCCTGGTTTGAATATTTGATGTGTATATCTTCCTGGTTTGAATATTTGATGTGTATATCTTCCTGGTTTGAAGTATTTGATGTGTATATCTTCCTGGTTTAATATTTGATGTGTATATCTTCCTGGTTTGAATATTTGATGTGTATATCTTCCTGGTTTGAATATTTGATGTGTATATCTTCCTGGTTTGAATATTTGATGTGTATATCTTCCTGGTTTGAATATTTGATGTGTATATCTTCCTGGTTTAAATTTGATGTGTATATCTTCCTGGTTTGAATATTTGATGTGTATATCTTCCTGGTTTGAATATTTGATGTGTATATCTTCCTGGTTTGAATATTTGATGTGTATATCTTCCTGGTTTGAAGTATTTAAACTCGTCCTCTTCTGCTGTCCAAATGATGGAACCCGTTGGTTTCAAGAACATGCCAGAATTGACTGAACTCGACATACAAACCAATCCAATACAAGCCTTTCCCTTGGATTTATTTTCTGGATTAACACACTTAAACAAAATCTTTTCATCAAACTATAGATTTTGCTGCAAAAACATACATACTGCGAAAGAGTCAGGCAGGCGGATGTGTTTTACACCTGATACTGTACTTCCTTCATGTACAACACTGATACCAACTCAGTTATATTTGGCGTTCTTTTGGTTTATCAGCTTATGTGCTATTTTAGGGAATTTGTTTTGTTGTATAATTTTATTTTTAACTCATAACATGTTTGGAAGTAATTTTGTGACTGGTATCGCTCATCTTCAATGTACTAACATCTGTATGGGGATTCATGTCAGCATCGCTGTGGCAGCAGATGCCATGTTTCATGGAATATACATCCAAACAGAAGAATCCTGGACCAGCAGTGTGACTTGCAAGGTGGCTGCCTTTTTATCCATTCTGTCCAGTGAAGTGTCCATTTTGATCATCTGGTTCATCGTTTTGGATCACGTTTGTACTCTTTGCTTCATTGACAATTCGTGGAATGTTCATAGAGGGTTGACTGGAGCAGCTTGCACATCAGCATGGATTCTCGGAATGTTGTTACCATCGATACCGTTTCTTTCGGGACTCTCACATTGGGGTTTGTGCGTTCAATCTGGGTTGTGCCGTCTAGCTCTGTTTAATCGACATGGATCGAATCAAAAGTGTGTATGGTTTGTAGTTACTGTAACCATGAACTTTATTTTATCTCTGATGATTGTGGCTGGTCAAACTGCTATTTACAGACGAACACCTAAGTACAGAATAACACTGGATCCCTCAAAGAGACCCTATTATTCTTCAGCCCTCGTGCTAGGCAAAGTGGCGATCACAGACGCTGTCTGCTGGTTCTGCTTCGGACTGGTGACGATGATGTCTTCCCATCATGTCACTGGATTCACCAAACTCCATGACGCCTTAGTTGTGTTCCTGTTACCCCTCAACTCTGCCCTCAACCCACTTCTCTACCTGTGGACTGTGGCCACACAGCGACGAGCACAGGCACGAGAAGAGAAAGTAGTAAAACTATTAACATCTCGCCATTGTAGACAAGGAAAATGCTTGTGAAAGAAAAGAATTAAATGAACAATTATAATGATTACAGCAGCAGCAACAACAAAAACAACGACGACGACGACGTAAAGGTAATAATAGTAAGGGTAGTGATGATGATGATGATAATAATGATAATACTAATAATAATATAATAATAATAAAATCTCTCTCTCTGCCTATAATATATATATATATATATATATATATATATATATATAATATATATATATTCAATTATAAACAAAGCTTGCTATCCCCCAGAATGATCTACCACTGCAGATATGAATGCTTATCTCCCCCTATTTCTTCAATCTAAGACATAAGAGCAAGCTTTGTTTATAATTGAATATTTCTTGCATCATTGCAACACCAAGCTGCTCTGTGAGTTGCTGGAATGGTGCTCGGTACTTATCCTTGGAATTTATTAGTTTATTGTATATATATATATATATATATATATATATAATATATATATATATATAAAACAACAAACTCATTAAATTCTTCGCAATATTTCGACCAAACCGGTCTTCCTCAGGGGACTTTGTGACAAGAATGAGGCCAGGTATCAAGTCATCAACTGCTGAAAACAATTCACAGATATTCTCACACCGCGAACTGTTCATTCCTTTTCCTTTCCCTTATCCCCTCCGCCACCCTCTCCCCGTGGATCCCCGTCCACCTCCCCCCACCCCACCAACGCCCACATCCCATGAAGAGACATCTCCCCACATGCAAAAATGCAAACAAAAATAAAACATTTTGATGCATGCCGGAAAGTGGAGAGGCATGCAAGGATGTATACCGAATTATAAAATCATACCTTTGGGGATAAAATGGTGTTCTAGGCATCTAAATCTGTCTATCTACCTATCTCTCTATACATTTGCGCATCTGTCTGTCTGTACGTTAGTGCCAGAAGATAAAATGAAACAAAAAGGGAACACATTGTCATCGGACAAATGCGTCAATTAGGAACACGTATATTAGGTCAAATGAGAAGTCTGAAAACACATTGTGTGACCTGAAGTCAGATTAGAAGACTGGAAATACATTGTGAGAATTGGGGTCAAATGAGAAGTCTGAAAACACATTGTGTGACATGAGGTCAGATTAGAAGACTGGGAACACATTGTGAGAACTGGGGTCAAATGTGGAGACTGGGAACACATTGTGTGACCTGGGTCAAGTGTGGAGACTGGGAACACATTGTGTGACCTGGGGTCACATGAGAAGTCCCGAAACACATTGTGTGACCTGGGGTCACATGAGAAGTCCCGAAACACATTGTGTGACCTGGGGTCACATGAGAAGTCCCGAAACACATTGTGTGACCTGGGTCAAGTGTGGAGACTGGGAACACATTGTGTGACCTGGGGTCACATGAGAAGTCCCGAAACACATTGTGTGACCTGGGGTCACATGAGAAGTCCCGAAACACATTGTGTGACCTGGGGTCACATGAGAAGTCCCGAAACACATTGTGTGACCTGGGGTCACATGAGAAGTCCCGAAACACATTGTGTGACCTGGGGTCACATGAGAAGTCCCGAAACACATTGTGTGACCTGCGGTCAGATGAAAAGACTGGAAACACATTACGTGACGTGGGGTCAAATGAGAAAATTGGAAACACATTGTGTGACCTGGGGTCAAATGTGGAGACTGGGGACACATTGTGTGACCTGGTTCAATAGTGAATTACCGGAAACACATTGTGCGACCTGGTTCAATAGTGAATTACCGGAAACACATTGTGTGACCTGGTTCAATAGTGAATTACCGGAAACACATTGTGCGACCTGGTTCAATAGTGAATTACTGGGAACACATTGTGTGACCTGGTTCAATAGTGAATTACCGGGAACACATTGTGTGACCTGGTTCAATAGTGAATTACGGGAACACATTGTGTGACCTGGTTCAATAGTGAATTACTGGGAACACATTGTGCGACCTGGTTCAATAGTGAATTACGGGGAACACATTGTGTGACCTGGTTCAATAGTGAATTACTGGGAACACATTGTGCGACCTGGTTCAATAGTGAATTACGGGGAACACATTGTGTGACCTGGTTCAATAGTGAATTACTGGGAACACATTGTGCGACCTGGTTCAATAGTGAATTACTGGGAACACATTGTGTGACCTGGGGTCAATGAGAAGACTGGGGACACATTTTGCGTCATAGGGGCCACAGTCTATCACCTCATGAATTAGCTGGGGATTTCAGGTCAGAAGAGGACCAGAACCCTGAAGGCGATGGCAGAGGCAGCCGAAAAGAGCTCCAGCTGGATCTGGTCGAGGAGGAACAAAAGTGAACTTCACAAAGCTTAAATTTCCCAACTTAGAAGAAAATTCCCGTTAGCAGTGGGGTACGACATCCGTCTAAAAAGGTACGCCTTAAGACGCCCACCCATCCAAAAGTTGTGGGTTCGAATCCGGTAGTGCCGAGAAAAAACAAAACAAAAAAAACTTGGCAGTTGAAGGGCATCTGGGAGTCATGACCTGGATGCGGCCTGGCCCCTTTAGAGTGTAAGGAGTTGAGGGCTGAAACACTTGTCTGAGGGGGTTCTTCTCTGAAGACCTTCTGCTGTCAAGCTCTCCCTAGAGTTTCTTCCTACTGACAGAAAAATTAAGACAATTGGTGAACAGAGCGAGGAAAACCGAGATGAAATATCACGATTTGAAAACCAAACATGGCCATGGAGATCAAGATGACTTACTTACTACTTACTTAGGTCCATAGCTCAAGGGTGAGCATAGGCCATCGACAACACTCCACCATCGCACTCGGTTCTGGGCTGTTCGTTGAATGCCTGTCCAGCTGGTCCCCTGCTTCTTCATTTCTGCTTCAGTGTCACGCCTCCAGCTGCTGCGATGTCGGCCTCTCTTCCTTTTCCCCTGCGGGTTCCATGTCAGGGCTTGGCATGTTCCTTCATCTTCATCTATGCTTACGTCCTTGACTGTGTAGCTCGTGGAGGAAGAAACAACTCATTTAAAAGTGCAAGAACAGTATGCATGCTACGGGCATACATTAAACTACAAGTAAATCTCCCGGAGAAAATGATGAATCGGCTTCTGTAACATCCCCCCACCCCCCTAAATGATGGTCATCTGATGAAGGATTCTCCCGCCGTGTCCGACGGATACGTAGGTAGGCAAGTCATCTGATGAAGGATTCTCTCGCCGTGTCCGATCGATAAGTAGGCAGGCAAGTCACCTGCTGATGTGGGTCCTCGTCTGGGAATGAAGATCACTTCCTGAGGCACAAAGTCGTCAACAGACGCTGCACGCAAAGGAGTACTGCAAGGATGGGCCCCATTTCCTCCGATTCCTGTTTCCGGATGGCGGCTGCTCTGTTGTGCTCGAATATCTTTGTACCCTGGGTACACTGTTGCTTCCACGGTGTTTTGTCAAGGGCGACATCTTCGCACAAAGCAGTATCGATGTTGCAGCTTCTGAGCTTAGCCTTCAAGGTGTCTTTGTGTGTCTTGAGAGGCCTTCCTTGGTCTCATTGTCCTCCTTCACGTGTCCATAGAGCAGGATCTTTGGAGTTCTGCTGTCCTCCATAGGATGTTTCCTGTCCGTCGGAGCCGGCTTTTGATGAGTATACGCTCTGTCTTTCCATTTGATGATGCAGATCTTGTGCAAGCATCGTTGATGGAACACGTGGGAGAAAAGTTACTGTTGAAGCGAGCCAAGAGAGTGGAAGTGTCCTGCAGAAACACGTGGGAGAGAAGTGTTGAAGTGAGCCAAGACAGTGGAAGTGTCTTGCAGAAGCACGTGGGAGAGAAGTGTTGAAGCGAGCCAAGAGAGTGGAAGTGTCCTGCAGAAACACGTGGGAGAGAAGTGACTGTTGAAGCCAGCCAAGAGAGTGGAAGTATCCTGCAGAAACACGTGGGAGAGAAGTGACTGTTGAAGCGAGCCAAGAGAGTGGAAGTGTCTTGCAGAAACACGTGGGAGAGAAGTGTTGAAGCGAGCCAAGAGAGCGGAAGTGCCCTGCAGAAACACGTGGGAGTGAAGTGTTGAAGCGAGCCAAAAGAGTGGAAGTGTCCTGCAGAAACACGTGGGAGAGAAGTGTTGAAACGAGCCAAGAGAGTGGAAGTGTCCTGCAGAAACACGTGGGAGAGAAGTGTTGAAGCGAGCCAAGAGAGCGGAAGTGTCTTGCAGAAACACATGGGAGAGGAGTGACTCTGTTGAAGCGAGCCAAGAGAGTGGAAGTGTCCTGCAGAAACACGTGGGAGAGAAGTGACTGTTGAAACGAGCCAAGAGAGTGGAAGTGTCCTGCAGAAACACGTGGGAGAGAAGTGTTGAAGCGAGCCAAGAGAGTGGAAGTGTCTTGCAGAAACACATGGGAGAGAAGTGACTGTTGAAGCGAGCCAAGAGAGTGGAAGTGTCCAGCAGAAACACGTGCGAGAGAGGTGACTCTGTTAACTCTCTCGTCACGAACAGACGCTATAGCGTTTCGCGATGACTTTACGCTTTCGTACGAACGAACGCTATCACGGTTTCGGCATTCACCGATTTTTTATGCGGTGGCGGCGTGATCAGTACACGGCAACAAGATATAGATAGTATCGTCAGCATTCCTTCATTCGCCTGCACAGCGGTTTCGCAGCACACCATCACCCACTTCGGCTCAGTGGCTGATTGACCAGACCAACCCACATGACTTACTAATCTGCATAGAAACATGGCGTCTCAAACAAAGTTTTTCTGCGAATGTGTCGGAGCAAAGTCGAGCCCGTCGGCAACGTTTTAGCATTCCTGAAGTTATTGAAATGCTACAAACGGAAGGTTCAGACATTGAAGAAGAGGATGACGAAGCTGATGAAAGTGATTCCAGTGAAGAATTTCGAGGAGAAGAGGAAATTGACACTGACTCGTCTATGGAACTCAGTGATGGTGAAAGTGAGGGTGGGCCAATTCGCCACGCGAGCAGAGCGTTTGCGTGCCGCGAAAGACTGGGGATTTGAGTGAGCAAGAGTTCATTGGCTTTCCTTTACGCGACTGGCGCAAAGATTTGAGTTTTTTCCGACAGTGCCTCCTTTTTCTGGCACTTCTGGCCTTCATGTGTCAGCTGAGTGCCACGCCCCCATTTTTGCATTATTCCAAGTTAGCTTGTGCATAGCAGGCATGTGATTTATCTATCTTATTTAGTTTCATGGAGTGTATCTACCTTTTTGTCAACTCATTTACTGTATTTACTGACTTTTTCTGCTGAATGTGAAGCCATGGACCCACTGACTCTGTGCAAGAGTGTTGTGATGCACCTGAAAAAAATGGACATTTTTTCAGCCTCAAGCATAAGAAATCGTATGAAAGTGGGAAGTTGATTCTTTTGTATTCTACTAACACAGTGTATGAATAACACTTCCTGAAAATTTCGTTGAGTTATCTCTTGTTTTGTATTTTTGGTGATTTTTTTTTACTAACCATAACAAATGGCACGTCCACAGGGAAAAACAAGGGACAGAACTGTCCGTCCTATGTGAGTTAAAGCGAGCCAAGAGAGTGGAAATGTCCTGCAGAAACACGTGGGAGAGAAGTGACTGTTGAAGCGAGCCAAGAGAGTGGAAGTGTCCTGCAGAAACACATGGGAGAGAAGTGTTGAAGCGAGCCAAGAGAGTGGAAGTGTCCTGCAGAAACACGTGGGAGAGAAGTGACTGTTGAAGCGAGCCAAGAGAGTGGAAGTGTCCTGCAGAAACACGTGGGAGAGAAGTGTTGAAGCGAGCCAAGAGAGTGGAAATGTCCTGCAGAAACACGTGGGAGAGAAGTGTTGAAGCCAGCCAAGAGAGTGGAAGTGTCCTGCAGAAACACGTGGGAGAGAAGTGTTGAAGCGAGCCAAGAGAGTGGAAATGTCCTGCAGAAACACGTGGGAGAAAAGTGTTGAAGCGAGCCAAGAGAGTGGAAGTGTCCTGCAGAAACACGTGGGAGAGAAGTGTTGAAGCGAGCCAAGAGAGTGGAAATGTCTTGCAGAAACACGTGGGAGAGAAGTGTTGAAGCGAGCCAAGAGAGTGGAAGTGTCCTGCAGAAACACGTGGGAGAGAAGTGACTCTGTTGAAGCGAGCCAAGAGAGTGGAAGTGTCCTGCAGAAACACGTGCGAGAGAAGTGACTCTGTTGAAGCGAGCCAAGAGAGCGGAAGTGTCTTGCAGAAACACGTGGGAGAGAAGTGACTCTGTTGAAGCGAGCCAAGAGAGCGGAAGTGTCTTGCAGAAACACGTGGGAGAGAAGTGACTCTGTTGAAGCGAGCCAAGAGAGTGGAAGTGTCCTGTAGAAACACGTGGGAGAGGAGTGACTGTTGAAGCGAGCCAAGAGAGTGGAAGTGTCCTGCAGAAACACGTGGGAGAGGAATGACTCTGTTGAAGCGAGCCAAGAGAGTGGAAGTGTCCTGTAGAAACACGTGGGAGAGGAGTGACTCTGTTGAAACGAGCCAAGAGAGTGGAAGTGTCCTGCAGAAACACATGGGAGAGAAGTGTTGAAGCGAGCCAAGAGAGTGGAAGTGTCCTGCAGAAACATGGGAGAAGGTGAAGCGAGCCAAGAGAGTGGAGTGTCTGCAGAAATACTGGAGAGAAGTGTTGAAGCGAGCCAAGAGAGTGGAAGTGTCCTGCAGAAACACGTGGGAGAGAAGTGTTGAAGCGAGCCAAGAGAGTGGAAGTGTCTTGCAGAAACACGTGGGAGAGAAGTGTTGAAGCGAGCCAAGAGAGTGGAAGTGTCTTGCAGAAACACGTGGGAGAGAAGTGTTGAAGCGAGCCAAGAGAGTGGAAGTGTCTTGCAGAAACACGTGGGAGAGAAGTGTTGAAGCGAGCCAAGAGAGTGGAAGTGTCTGCAGAAACACGCGGGAGAGAAGTGACTGTTGAAACGACCAAGAGAGTGGAAGTGTCTGCAGAAACACGTGGGAGAGAAGTGACTGTTGAAACGAGCCAAGAGAGTGGAAGTGTCCTGCAGAGAACACGTGGGAGAGAAGTGACTGTTGAAACGAGCCAAGAGAGGAAGTGTCTGCAGAACGTGGAGAGAGTGTTGAGCGAGCAGAGAGCGAAGTGTCTGCAGAAACACGTGGGAGAGAAGTGTTGAAGCGAGCCAAGAGAGTGGAAGTGTCCTGCGAAACGTGGGAGAGGAGTGACTGTTGAAGCAGCCAAGAGAGTGGAAGTGTCCTGCAGAACACGTGGGAGAGGAGTGACTGTTGAAGCAGCCAAGAGAGTGGAAGTGTCCTGCAGAAACACGTGGGAGAGAAGTGTTGAAGCGAGCCAAGAGAGCGGAAGTGTCCTGCAGAAACACGTGGGAGAGAAGTGTTGAAGCGAGCCAAGAGAGTGGAAGTGTCCTGCAGAAACACGTGGGAGAGGAGTGACTCTGTTGAAGCCAGCCAAGAGAGTTGGAAACCGTAGGGTGACTGTGCCAAATCTCAGAAAAAGCAAAGAAAGCAGCGCAGCATGGAAAGGCGCAAACCAACACCGCTGTTGGTTGGAGGAGAGGGGAACGACGCCACAACTCACAGACTGCTTCACTGTAGTACCTGAAGAGCACCAAGATGGGTATTTCCGCCCAATACGTCGTTTCCTCTTGAGTGGAATTTTGTGATCCAGGGTATGGTTTTGCTTCTGTGCAAGAGAGGTCATGATAATAATTAAAAATGACCCTGAAGTTATTTTCAAAGCAGAAACCGCGTTGGTATGATATAGGTACCCATTTGAAATAAGGCTCAAGATCTCTTTGGTGCGTTTCATTGACATGGATTTGAAGTATCTGAATGCAATACAAGATTTAACGAAAAGAAACACGCACTTATTTACACGTTAATAGAAGAAAGCTGAGAATGTTTTTTCATATGTTCTAAATAGCAAAACAACAGAGACGTACATGCATTTTAAAACAATAATCTAAAAAAATCACCATAACAACTGGCAATTAAAAGTTTGGCTGTGCTGAGGCGTGCGCGCGCGCGCACACACACACACACACACACACACACACACATACACACACACACACACACGCACGCACGCACGCACGCACGCACGCACGCACACACACACACACACACACATAAACACATACAGAGAGAGAGAGAGAGAGAGAGAGAGAAGAGAGAGAGAGAGAGATTTAAACCTACTCCAGTTGCTGTCTTCTGTTCAGCTGAGCAGCATGACTTATGCAGGTATGTTGTGTCCAAATGAGAGCTTGATGAATAGCAGAATCAGTATGTTGTGTCCAAATGAGAGCTTGATGAATAGCAGAATCAGTATGTTGTGTCCCAATGAGAGCTTGATGAATAGCAGAATCAGTATGTTGTGGCCCAATGAGAGCTTGATGAATAGCAGAATCAGTATGTTGTGTCCCAATGAGAGCTTGATGAAGAGCAGAATCAGTATGTTGTGTCCCAATGAGAGCTTGATGAAGAGCAGAATCAGTATGTTGTGTCCCAATGAGAGCTTGATGAATAGCAGAATCAGTATGTTGTGTCCCAATGAGAGCTTGATGAATAACGGAATCAGTCACAATTTCTGACATCAATGTGCGGTTCATAGGTTTTGAAACTGTACCTTGATACTTTTAATCATATAATCTGACATTTAAGCAAAGTGGCGTATTTTCTCAAGCGTCTTAAAACACAGAATATCAATGGTAAATGCTTATTAAACATGTTTGTTAATTTGCAAAAAAAAGCTTTGATTTTTCCTACGCATGTTAGAAAAATAGAAGAAAGAAGAACGCAGACATTAAGGCATACACGGCGCATTTTAAAGACACCCATGACCGATTGGTGCTTTATTGCTTATGATCTTGTTTCAATCATGCTAATGAGGAGAATGTCTTTCATTCATAATTCTAAATTAAAAAAAAGACGCAAACCTTTACATGTGTTTCAAAATGAGAGAGAGAGAGAGAGAGAGAGAGAGAGAGAGAGAGAGAGAGAGAGAGAGAGAGAGAAAAAGACGCTTCAGATACGATTTTATTGACAATGGCCTACATACAGCCTTTATGTCAAGGGGGTGTACATCAATATTTGCAGCGCCGAAACAGTATAGTGCAATGACACAAAAAGTTGTCACTAATTACGTAAGTATTAATGCTAGGACTTGAAACTGTGTAGCAGGAAGAGAAAATGACTTACGTTTTCATAATTCAAAATGACTATGCAATTTTTAACAACATAACCATTCACACAAGTGCCGCACACAGGCACCCATATTCACCGTAGTAAATCATTTCCGTTCGACCATTTGAAGCATGACCGTCCATCTCACTATTATTCTTAGTAGCGAAGAGAACGAAAACATTTTTGAATAAGGTCATCAAGCTGCGTAAGGTACTTGAAAAAAAAAAAAAAACTTTCCATAATTAAGTCATTGACATGACAGCAACATGTGACAATGATGATGACAATGATAATAATGAAGACGATAATGGTGAGAAGAAGAAGAAGAAGAAGAAGAAGAAGAAGAAGAGAACAACAACAACAACAACAACTGGGTTTTATGCCGCTCATCAGCAGGAACAGTATCAGGAGCAACTCCAGGAGAAGTAGAAGCAGTAGGAACAGTATCAGTAGCAACTGCAGGAGAAGTAGAAGCAGTAGGAACAGTATCAGTAGCAACTGCAGGAGAAGTACAAACAGCAGGAACAGTATCAGTAGCAACTGCAGGAGAAGTAGAAGCAGCAGATACAGTACCAGTAGCAACTGCAGGAGAAGTAGAAGCAGTAGGAACAGTATCAGTAGCAACTACAGGAGAAGTAGAAGCAGCAGGAACAGTATCAGTAGCAACTGCAGGAGAAGTAGAAGCAGAAGGAACAGTATCAGTAGCAACTGCAGGAGAAGTAGAAGCAGCAGGAACAGTATCAGTAGCAACTGCAGGAGAAGTAGAAGCAGTAGGAACAGTATCAGTAGCAACTGCAGGAGAAGTAGAAGCAGCAGGAACAGTATCAGTAGCAATTGCAGAAGTAGAAGCAGCAGATACAGTAACGATCGCAACAGCAGCAGAAACAGTAACCATAGTTGTTGCAGGATCAGTAACAGCAACCCCAGCAACTGTAGCGGCATCGACAAGAACAGAAGCAAAAGCTGCAGCGGCGGTAGAAAAAGTAGTAGCAGCAGCATCAGCAGCAGTAACAGTACCAACAACAGAACCAGTAACGGTGGCAACACTGGCATTATCAACAGCAAGAGCAACAACAGAACTAGGATAACAATAACATTATCAGCCTTAGGTTAGCCGCAGTGGTAACAGTAGCAACAACAGGAACTAGGACAGCAATAATAACATTTTCAGCCTTAGATTAGCCGCAGTGGTAACAGTAGCAACAGCAGCAGCAGTAGCGATACAAACGCACCATTCACAACAGCAGTAGCAGCGGTGACAGTTGGAGCATCAGCAGCAAAAACAGCAGTAATAGCAGCAAATGTAACAGTAGCAGCAGAAACAATTTCAGTGGCAGCAGCAGCAACAGTAGCACAGCAATAGCAAACACTGCCGTCCGCAGTAAGTGCTGCAACAGTAACAGAAGCAGCAAACAAAAAAAAAAAAAAAGAAAGAAAGTGGCAACAATAGCGGCAGCAGTAACAGTCACAGTAACTGCAACAGCAACAGTTACAGCAAAAGTAACAATGGCAGGATGGACTGAACATAACAAATAACTGCATCAAGTGTAGCAATGGCAGGATGGACTGAACATAACAAATAACTGCATCAAGTGTAACAGTAGCAGCAGCGTCAGCAACAACAGTTCATCAGTACCAATAGACGGAACATCACAAATAACAGAAGTAACAACTACAACAACTGCAGCAACAATAGCAGTAACAACAGCAGTAACAAGAACAGTAGCAACAGCAGCAGTTACCAAAGCAGCAATAATAGCATCAGAAATAGCAGCAACACCAGTGATAGCAGCAACAACAGCTGTAGTATTAACGTTAGCAAGAGCACTAGAAACAGAGGGACAAATGTATCAGCATCAGTACCAGCAGCTACACCGTTCTGTAAAAGCAGCGACAGCGGAGACTGAGCAGCATTAGTGTCAGTGACAGTGGCAGCAGATATAGCAGCAACATCAGCATCAGTAGCAACAACAGCAGTAGTGTTAACAGTAGCAACACTACTGTACTAGAAACAGTGGGACAAATGTATCATCATCATCAGCAGCAGCAGCAACACCATCTCTAAAAGCGGCAACAGTGGAGACTGAGCGGCATTAGTGTCAGTGACAGTGGCAGCAAAGCACCAGCAAGAGCACAACACACGCAGAGAACAGGCACCACTGTACACCAGGAAACGTCCCCGGTGTCAGCATGGAGCGTCGCCTGTGTGTGTTTGCATGCACACGCACATTCACTCCCCTGCCCCTCCACACTTCATCCTCCTTCCTTCAAGCCCCATACTCATCCCCCAACCTCCAGCCCCGGACACACGACAGATTTTTATCCTCACAATTTGTCATATGTTAGTTCCTCACAATTTGTCATATGTTAGTTCCTCACAATTTGTCATATTATTATTATTATTATTATGAACATTTATGACGCCTAATCAATTGAATGCCCTAGGCGTTTACAATATCACAACAGACATCAAATCACACAATATATAACAATCATACATGAGAAAAAGGCATCAAAATCCAAAGCAAGGACACGAACTCACAAGCATGCATACACGCAAACACACACTCACACAGACACGAACGCACACAAAGCAGACACTCGCATCACACATTGCAAACGTCGGGTCACAGGGAAGACGAAGTTACCTAGGAAACAGATGAGTTTTGAGAAGGCGCTTGAATGTGGGCAGTGAGGGTGAGTATCTGAGAGAGCGAGGCAATTGATTCCAGGTAGTTGGAGCTTGATAGGCAAAGGAACGTTGACCAAAGGTTTTAGTGCGAACAGTGGGGATACTGTAGATACGAGTGTCACATGAGGAACGTAAAGCTCGAGATGGGGTGTAAAGATGTAACAGGTGGGTGAGATACTCAGGACAGGAAGACTCGATAGATTTGAAGCAGAGAGAGGCAATATGTTAGTTCCTCACAATTTGTCATATGTTAGTTGTGTTTCAGGAAATGTTTTGCATCTCAAGAAGTTTCAGAAACATTTAAAAGCGACATTATTGATTAGATTTGAAATGTTAACAACAGTTTCCTTTTAAGTTTCAAAACGGAGTGACTGAGGGCGGAAAATGAAGCAAAATTTAGAAAGAGAGGGGGTTAGTTACTGGCAAGGACATAGACAAAGTACAGGACAAGACACAATGCATTTCGACCTCTTGGGTCTTCTGCTGGCAAAAACAAATAACATTCAGGACAGTGAAAACGAAGAACGAGAAACCACTTATCTTCTCATATGAAATGAAGGACAATGAGAGTGAGAAGTGGCTTACAGCGTTCACAAGTCTACATAAAGAGTCAAAGACGTGACGTGAAATACACCACGACAAAGGGTATCAGTCAGTAGCAGTAAAAGTTAAGTTTCAAAACAGAGTGACTGAGAGCGGAAAATGAAGCAAAATTTAGAAAGAGAGGGGGCTAGTTACCGCCAAGGACATAGACAAACAAACAAAGTATTGTCCTGTACTTTGTCTATGTCCTTGGCGGTAACTCTCTTTCTAAAATTTAATAGCCTCCTTGTTAAAGTGTAGTTGTTATTTTTTTTAAAATGAATATCCTATAACTCCTTTTATGTAAATGAATTAGCTAACAGGTGGCGTGAAATTGATCCCTGTATGTGAATGAATTGCGCAAGATTTAATTGCTTTCAACATCCACAAAACGTTTCCAATGAAAATAGTATGAAATGCAGAATTACTTACCTTCAGCCTGTTTGAGGGGTCACAAAATATTGTAAAATGGCAAGAGTACATTAACTGTCTCATACAGAAAGAACACATCATAAGAAGACAGAGGAAGTATGCAGTTCATGATTCATCAAATGGACTGTCCAGCACTGTCGAAGAAGAAGTAATAGCAGTGAAGTCGCTGAAACATGGCAAGGCTGCAAGCACTGGCCACGTCCCTGCAGCACACTTAAATATAGGGGAAAAGGCAATAACTGATACATTACCTGCCATCTGCAGCAAAATCTGGCACACAAGCGAATAAAAGACTCGACCACTAATCGTCACACTTCCAAAGAGAGGAAATCCACAACACTGCCAGAACAACCGCAAGATCAGTTAGATCAGCGATGTAAGCAACGTAATATTCAACATCATTCTGAACAGATTACAGTTGCAGACAGACACTGCTGTATTTGAAAGGATGAAGTATCATTGAACAGATCTTTAACCCGTCAGCAAAAATATTTGCAACACCAGGAGTTCTGTCATGTCTTCACAGACTTCAAAGAGGCGTTTGACAGAGACTGTTGAGAGGCGCTATATGCCGTTGTGAAGACATTTGATCTCGGGACAAAGTTAACAACATCCAGCAAGTATATGCCAATGTGACCAGTGCAGTACTAACATTTGATCTGGGGACAAAGTTAACAACATCCAGCAAGTATATGCCAATGTGACCAGTGCAGTACTCACAAATGGCGCGACTGGAATGTGGTCCACATATCAGTTAGGATTCGTCACAGTGATCCCCTTGATGAAGATCATGGCAACACAATCAGCACTGCAAGAAGAACTGTCACGATCCTTCACTCTGCAGATAACTTCGGGGGCCTGGTGGACACTGGACAAGAACTGACTAAGCTTGTTAAAACACTGGATGAAACATCTACAAGACATGGTATGGATGTCAACACCAAGAAGACCAAGATAATGATCAGCCACAACACCACCCCCAGTACTGAAATAACCATAGATAGAAGCTAAAAACTGGTAAACAGTTCATATATCTGGAATTTCTTTCAGCTGGGAACTGTTAAAACAGCTATCTGGGATTTCTTTTCAGCGATGGGGGAATTTAAATTACATATCCTCTCAAGAGCAGTAAAGACATCAGTTCTGTGCAGACTGGACCTTTATGGAAAGACAGTAACATCTTAGTGAAATACAAAACTGGCTCCTGCATGTACGAGTGCATTTCATTTTCCTATATACAGACGCGACATGGATCTGGAAAAAAGAACCCAATCTTAGAAATGAGTTGTCATTGCAAGGTATTATACATCCGATATACTGATCATGTCACCATTGAACAAGTGCGCCAGACTACCGAAAAGCACATCGGGCCATAAAAGATTTGCCAACACCAGCAAAGCAAGAAAACTAAGTTGGCATTGCCATGAAGATCCAAAGGCCCCGCTAAAATAATCATCCAGGAAAGACTTGAAGAAGCGAGACCAAGGGGGAGACAGGAAAAAAATGGACTGACACCATTGCAGAAAAGACAATGAAAACGTCTGTAGAGCTCATGGACAGACATCATTGCAGAAAGGACAATGAAAACGTCTGTAGAGCCCATGGCCTCGGAACACAACTGAAAGAAGCGGAGGAATCTGGTGAACAGTTCTTCATTGCGATGCCTCAGTGACTTCACACGAACCTAGGAAACAGAAATTGGGTATTAGTGTTGGGTATTACAAGCAAAAATTGTTCTTGTATTTTCAAATTCTTTTTGTAATCCAGAACGTGTGCGTGATTCTAGGATTGAGTCATCTGTTTACACTTGTAAACCAATTTTGACATGTTTTGAAGTCTCGGAAACCTATAATGTATTCGTTATCATCTTCCTCAAATAATAAAATGTTAATGTTTTCACCTGTCGTCACTACAATAATTATAATCATATCAAATTTGACCTGTCGGTTCTCTCAGTGAGGCATGACAGGCACTGTTGGACCTGATGAAACATATGAAAAAACAAAACTGCATTTTTTTCTTTGGTAAAGTACATTTGTATAATTTCTAACTGACTGGAGAGAGACAGCGTGTGTCTAACTCTTTTCAGATACTCGTTGCCAGAGTCTAAGAATACTTTCTTTGTTCCTGAATTCAAGACAAAAAG
This sequence comes from Conus canariensis, assembly GCA_033310375.1. NCBI lineage: Eukaryota > Metazoa > Mollusca > Gastropoda > Neogastropoda > Conidae > Conus > Conus canariensis. Next base: position 3,713,123 of record CM065735.1, read on the forward strand.
ACTTCGAATGAAAACAATTAGCTTTTGACAACTTACCTTAGTCTGAGAGAGACAGTAAGCCAGCGTCATGCTATAAATTCAATATATTTGTATTACCGGACTGACAAGAGCTAATTCAATACCTCTACGGTCTGTAGGTTGTATTTCATTCAACTAGCTGCGCAGGGTTGATAAATGAATTTCTTATTCATAAATCAGTTTTGATCGGACAAGGATGGTGACTGTGGTAACAAAGGTTTGTTGTTGTTGTTGCATCTTGATCAGTTGGTTAAATTTGAAACGTTGTTGATAACGGACCGCCAAAAAAGTAGACAAATGAATCACAAGACAAAACAAAACGCGCTTCGACCTCTTAGGTATTCTTCAGGCAAGATGCGCAACACTCAGGAAAACGAACATGAACGAGCAATTACTTATCTTCATCCACTTCGGCACAAGACAGGCGTTGAACAATCAATCACTTATCTTCATCCACTTCGGCACAAGACTGGCGTTGAACGAGCAATTACTTATCTTCATCCAATTCGGCACAAGACAGGCGTTGAACGAGCAATCACTTATCTTCATCCAATTCGGCACAAGACAGGCGTTGAACAATCAATCACTCATCTTCATCCAATTCGGCACAAGGCAGGCGTTGAACAATCAATCACTTATCTTCATCCAATTTGGCACAAGATAGGCGTTGAATGGTTAATTTGACATTTTCCTTGCTGTTTTAATCAAATTCTCCGTGTGAAATTGCCAGTATAATTACTATTAAGTGAGTATCCAAAAAACGTCGTCCTGTGAATGCTGAAAAGTTTTTGTCATCTGATACTTTTGATGTTGTGGCAATGATGTCGGATTCTCTCCGTTAAAAAAAAACCCTCGTTATTAGCGTTTTCTCTCCTGAATATGCAAGCCCATTTTATTCAATGTACATGTTTAATGTATCTATTTTCAATTGATAAATATTTTGTGCGTGATTCATTACCCTCATTTTCTTACGTTTGCATTTGTCTAGATGGAAATATTGTTTGAATATTATGTCATATCCTTGTCTTTTGATGGTACCTTAGGTAGGTCATAAGTAGGAGTAGCACACACAACAGAAGTAATGATGACACATTGAAGGGTATAGATACTCTGAAAAGACGACTAGACTTTGCCGACTCTTACACATTCAGATGCTGTAGATTTAAAAATGCTGATACAAAACCTCGCTTATTCTACTAATTTTTACATTTTAGAGCAGTTTTGCAAGTTATTTGCTGCTATACGCTTTCAACGATAAATACGATACTGTATATCACAATAGAAAATAGTGAAAGCCTGCTAAATGACCTTCACAGTCAATGCCAGAAAACATTAAAGCGTCCACGTAGAAGAACAGTAAACACAAGAGAAAAGAGTGTAAATGCACACAGAGAGAGCGAGAGAGAGAGAGAGAGAGAGAGAGAGAGAGAGAGAGAGAGAGAGAGAGACAGACAGACAGACAGACAGACAGAGAGAGAGAGAGAGAGAGAGAAAGAGAGAGAGAATACCGCGACTAACACAAAGTCAAGCCATGTTAGCAGCATTGTGCAAAAAACTACAAGAAAAAACAAGATGCAAAGCGTATAAGTTTATCTTGAATACGCGTGAGATATTCCATAAAGAGGAAAAATCATTTTGGGCCGTTATAGCCGTTAGTAACGGCTATTCTGGTAAACATCGGCCATCATCTGTGACCCATAATGAACATACCTGCAACTTTTCAGAAAATTCGGCCAAGTACTTTGAGATTTTCCATAAAGAAGAAAACTGTTATGGGCCGTCATAGCCATTAGTAACGGCTATAACGGTAACATAAAACATAGGGCATCATCCGTGACCCATAATGAACATACCTACAAATTTTCAGAAAGATCGGCCAAGTACTTTCTGAGATATTCCATAAAAAACCGTTATGGTCCGTTATAGCCGTTAGTAACGGATATAACGGTACAATAAGACATCGGGCTTCATCTGTGACCCATAATGAACATACCTACATATTTTCAGAAAGATCGGCCCAGTAGTTTTGTCTGGAGCGAGTGGAACACATTTTGACCACGTACGGACGGACGGACACACACACACACACACACACACACACACACACACACACACACACACACACACACACACATACATACATACACACGCGCACACACACAACATTTCTTTGTTGTTATTGTAAAGTACTCCATGTTCTATGAGAACTGGGATACAAAAATATGTTTAAGCCATGATCGGTAAGGTCATTCAAAACAGCACAACTGGTCAAAACAGCACAAACATATTACAGTTGAAATGTTACATGCACAAACTGTCCCCTCCCCCTTTCCTCTACACCTTTCCACACACACCCCCCCCCCCCAACCTCCCTCCCCGTCTTGTCACTCCTCCACAAACACATCCATTACCATGGTTGTACGAAAATGCCGACTCATGCGCCTCTCCCCCTTCTCCCCTCCCCCGCACACACACACACACACACACACAAACACACACACACAACAAGAATGCGCGCGCACGCGTTCACACACTCAAACAAGCAAGTGCAGACACAGACGCCCACACGCGCGCCGACACATAAACACGCACGCACGCACGCGACACATATACATACAAGCGCAAGCTCACATGCTCACATGGATATATGCAACTATGCGCGCGCACACGCACTAATACACACACACACACACACACACACACACACATACAACCACTCGCGCGCGCACGAAAAACGCGCGCGCGCGCGCGCGCACACACACACACACACATACAATCACCCACGTGCGCGCGCTCGCGCGCGCACACACACACACACACACACGTGTGTGTGTGTGTGTGTGTGTGTGTGTGTGTGTGTGTGTGTGTGTGTCCTCACTGTAAGCCGTTAAGCCGGTAGTGAAGTGTGAAGCAGCTCATTGACACATCACCACCTGCACTTTGTTTGTTTTGCAGCATGACTGGACTTCATGAAGTAAAAAATATTGTAAACCTATCTTGTTTCTTTTTTGTTCCAGCTTATCATCTTATGTGCATCAACCTTCTCCGCCTCATGTGCAAGGATTAACTTTTTTTCAGAGGCTTTTTTTAAAGACGATCTTCTAGCAAGTGCGAATGAGTGAGAGTTTCGCCTAGTAGGCTGAGATTTCTCTCTCTCCATGTTTGAGTGATTGTGGTTATTTGAAGCAGTGTTTGTGGTGTATTCTTGTAGGCCTACCTGCGTGTTTGTGATGAACTGGGCTTTCGTTTGGATAACGTTTTGTGCCTCACTGCCAGTGGATTTCAGAATGATTTGCATTGTTGTTGTTTTTTTCTGACAAGCCTGGTTGGCATTCTGTGCTCCCCATCGCAGCCATGTTTCCACCACCATGCTTCACACGTGCTCCTTTGTCCTGCCGCTGTCCTGTGTTTCAGCTCACACACACCGCAAGCGCTTGTGTGTCGACACTCTCCCCTCCACCACCCCCCCCCCTCGCCTACACCCGTGATGAGTTGCTGGCGGTTCGACCTTCGACCCTTAACCCCTCCCTAACCTCAACACTGCATCGACTGCGTGTTGGCGTCGGTCTCCCTCGTGTGCGAGGCCGTAGAGGTGGTGGATGGAAACAGAGGAAGATTCCTGTCATCAACCACGCTTGTCGTGCCCTCTTCACACCATCCAGGTCAAAGGCAAGTGCTGTGAACTTTGCAAACCTAATTTCAGTGCCACTTGTGCTGCCTAGTCAGTCTCAGTCCGGCTTCAACTTCAAAATCGCACAGCTCAACCCACGTTCCGTCGGTTGCTCTCGAAAACGTTCCGTGATAAACGACTTTATTATTGAAAACAGTGGCGACATTTTTTGTGTCACGGAGTCTTGGTTACTCCCAACTGGGGACGAGGCTAAATGTGTTGACCTTGCTCCTCCTGGCTATAGAACTATCTCCTGTCCTCGCTCCTCCGGCGGTGGCATCGCTTTCATGGTGGTGACTTTCTGTGCTCCCACCTCACCTCCACCACCACCTTCCCGTTCCAGCATTCCTCCTTTGAACTTGCCCATCTTTCTGTCACCCTACGTCAGCACTGTCTTAAGCTTTTCTGCATCTACCGCCCCCCCCCCCTCCCCAAACCAAAAGAACAAACTCTCTGATGCTCATTTCATTGAAGAGTTCCCGTCCTTCCTGGAACACTGCAATACAATCAGTGGCTGTCTGGTCATCGTTGGTGACTTCAATGTTCACGTCAACGTCCCAACTGACTCCCTCGTGCTTCGCTTCACCGCTCTGCTGGACGATTTTGGTCTTCACCAGGCTGTCACCTTCCTGACCCACCAGAAAGGTCACACCCTTGACCTTGTCATTAGCCGGCGTGATGACAACGTGCTGCATTCCACAGCTCCAGATTTCACTCTGGACTTCTCCGACCACTACTGTGTTGTTGCCCAGCTCCGCCTCTCACGTCCTTCACGCCTTCCTGTGTACGTGGAGGCCAGGAAGATAGCCACTGTCAACACCGTCACCTTCCAGTCTGGTCTTCGGGCCAGACTGGAGGCCTCTTCACACCTGTCAGCTGACCAGCTCCACCAGCTTCTGTCCAGTCTACTAGATCAGCACGCCCCAGCCACCCGCCGCCAGATCTCCAGCTGGCCTCCCTCACCCTGGTTCACCTCCGTAGGACCTCAGCTGCTGCAGACTAAGGGAGATCGGCACCAGGCAGAGCGTTGCTGGCTCAAATCTGCACTACATGTTCATAAACAAATTTTTCGTACTGACAATAACCTAGTTACCAACATTCTGGACAGTGCCAAATGCCAAAATCCTAGCCGGTGGTACATCCCAACAACTGTTTATTGTAACCAATACTCTGCTTGGCAAATCAAAGTCCACACCACTGCCCTCCTCAGTCCCTGCGACAGAACTCCCCCAGCGTTTCTCTGATTTCTTCTATAGTAAAATAGCCACTATTTGCCATAATCTGGACTCTCATGCTGCTCCTTCCCCTGCTGTTCCTGATCCTTCCTTCTCCGGCACTCAGTGGTCTGAATTCCACTCTGTGTCGGTAGAAGAGGTCCAGAAAATCTTGAAGCAAGTCAGTGTCAAAACGTGAACTTGACCGTCTCCCCTCATCCCTTCTTACCTGTTGTCTTGACGATGTCCTCCCATACTTTACGTCCATTATCAATGAATCTTTGGGATCAGGTTGTTTTCCCACTCTGTTCAAATCTACAGTTGTCAGACCTCCCCTGAAGAAGCAAAACTTAGATCCTGAAAATTTCGAGAACTACAGACCTGTCTCTAATCTCCAATTTCTTTCCAAACTGATTGAAAAAGTTATTCTCGCCCAGCTGTCTGAATATCTTTCTGTAAACAATCTCTTATACTCAAACCAGTCAGCCTACCGGGCTGGTCATAGCACTGAGACAGTGCTACTGAAGACAGCTCCTCACAGCTCTTGATGGAAACAAAGTTTCTCTTCTCTCTCTCCTAGATTTGTCTGCTGCCTTTGATATAATAGATCACTCCATTATCCTCTTGGACTCAACACTTCTTTTGGTCTTTCTGGTTCTGTCCTTTCCTGGTTCTCTTCATATCTCTCTGATCGCACGCAAACTGTTTCAGTGAATGGTGCTAAGTCTCCAGCAAGAGCACTTCAGTTTGGTGTCCCTCAGGGATCTGTCCTGGGACTGGTTTAGTTTGTGCTATTCACCCAGCCTCTCTCGGCCATTATCAGCCAACACTCTCTCCTTCACCATTGCTTTTCTGATGACAACCAGCTGTATATCTCTGCCCATCTCAGTCAGCTTCATGAAATATTCTCCTCTTCTCAAGCGTGCATTTCCGATGTTAAATCATGGATGCACAATAACAAACAACAACTTAACGCAGACAAAACTGAAATAATCGTGGCTGC
>CM065735.1:3724027-3746527 GCA_033310375.1 Conus canariensis
AAAAATAAAGAAATTAGTTTCAAAGACGAGCGAAAAAAAAAATCAACACAACAACAGACATAGAATAAGCAATCCTCCTACCGAAGAGAGAGAGAGAGAGAGAGAGAGAGAGAGAGAGAGAGAGAGAGAGAGAGAGAGAGAGAGTTACATTCCTTTTATAAAATATTAACATACAGCAAACTGCTATGGATGATAATTGGACAACTACAATACATCAGTAATATCAACATTTTTTTTAACAGTTACATGATGTGGTTACAAGGCAAGACAAAAACGAGCAGTACTACAATCAATTATCAGTTAGCAACAATAAAGTCCTAGCATCAATAGTCATAATAATTATTATCATGATGTGTGTATGTGTGTGTGTGTGTGTGTGTGTGTGTGTGTGTGTGTGTGTGTGTGTGTGTGTGTGTGAGGAGAGGGAGAGAGAGAGAGAGAGAGAGAGAGAGAGAGAGAGAGAGAGAGAGAGAGATGCCATCATAATCTTTCTCCTCCCTCCCTCATCTTTTTTTCTTCTTCTTCTTTTTGAACTGTTCACACACTACCCAAGACTATAATTATAAACTTAGTGACAATACATCAATACGCAGCCGTAAATACGGAGAGAGAGAGAGAGAGAGAGAGAGAGAGAGAGAGAGAGAGAGAGAGAGATTTCCATTTTTCTTATCAAAAATAATATATGCTAAACATTACTATAAATTTTGAATAACAAGCAACAATACATCAATATAACCAACAGTTACCAGGGCAGGGCACACATTTATTATCATGTAGATACAGTGCTCCAATAAATCAAAAGTATTAAGACATCAATCAGTTAGTGACAATGCATCAGTAAAGTCAGTGATCACAACATTCATTCATCATGATATGATTACAGTCATTAATAAAACCAGTGGTAACCATATCTCTCAATTTATCATTATCTGGTTTAAGAAAGGAAGCGGCGTATCAGTTTAATATGCAGCAAAACAAAGGGTGTGCTCTGGTATATGTATTTTATCCCTAATAGTAATGACCTGCTGTGAAATGTGTAATTAGTTTTTCCCTGAAGGATTCTGCATTTTGGGTGCATCGGAAATATAGTGGAAGTGAATTCCAAACCACACTAACAGAGTAAGATAAGCTTGATTTAAATAGATCTATTCTAGGTGTGGGAACCTGGAATTCGGTTGAATCCCTCGGGTTTTTGTTAAATTTAGACTGAAGAGTTTGTGGTGCTAAAACCAACGCAATTTTTTGCATTAGCAAACATTTGTTGACAGCAAACATTTCTTTTAGCGGAAGGGCCCCTGCTTTAGTATAATCCCCTTCACTAAGACTAGACGATTTTAATAGAACTGCTTTAAGTGCTCTTTTGTAGACACTCGCAAGAGGTTTCATGGCATTAGCACTAGCAGAATCAAATAGTGTTGAACAATAATTGATTGAAGAGAGAATTTGTGCATGTAGGAATAATTTCCTGGCATGAAGGTTTAAGAAATGCTTAATCCTGCACAGCTGATATGTTTCTCTAGATATTGATTTACATAAACTGCGAAGGTGATAAGACCAAGAGAGATTATTATCGACATATACACCTAGAACTCGATGGTTATCCACCACTTCAATTTCCTGATTATTGACAAAAACAGATGGAGGCTGCGTGGTTATCTTTTGTCTTCTTTGCCTTGTTGTTATCAGCATTAGTTTTGTTTTGTTAGGATTCAGTGACATGTGATTCACATTGCACCAATTACTTAAGATATCAGCATTCTTCTGTAATGAGGTGAAAACAGCTTCTAAGCTGGAGCTACTTGTATGGACAGTGGTATCATCACAAAAGAGTTCACATGTATCCTCAGTATAAAGAGGGAGATCATTTATATAAACTGAGAACAGCAACGGGCCTAACACAGAACCCTGGGGTACGCCATGTTGGACAGGTAGCTTCTCTGATAAATTGTTGTTGACACAAACGGTTTGTTGACGGTCTTCTAGGAATGATGTGATTAAATGGAAGGTATTTCCTGTTATACCATAAGATAAAAGCTTCCTGCATAACAATTTGTGGTCAATTACATCAAAAGCCTTTGAAAAATCAATGAACAGTGCACCACAATATTTATTTTCATTAATATTGGCTAACCATTGATCCACTAGATTTGTAAGTGATGTATGACAAGAATGATTTTTCCTGAACCCCAATTGACTTTTATTTAGTAGGTTGGAAGACTCAAAATGGTGGGAAAGATTTTTATTTATGTGTTTTTCCAAGGGCTTGGAAAGAACTGACAAAATAGAAAGAACTGGCAAAATAGAGAGAAAGAAGAGAGAGAGAGAGAGAGAGAGAGAGAGAGAGAGAGAGAGAGAGAGAGAGAGAGAGACTTGGTGGGGAGGGGAAGGGGTTGCGAGCGTTAGCTTGAAAACGCTTTGAATACATTATATCAAAACAAGATCAGCAATTTAACGCACCCTTATCATTTTTTTTGACATAATATAAACAAAGGAAGTTTTATCACATATTAATAAGAGGTCTGATAAAAAACAAAACTTTTTGCTTTAGTTGGAAAGCAATACTGGAGCATTTTGATTGCTGTTGTTCACACTTTCAAGGAAATATAGAACAATGGTAGCGAACAAAAAGGATGCAATGTGCAAAAAAAAACCAACAACAACAACAAACAAACAACAACAAAAACGGAAAAAGAATGCAAGTAGAATGTAAACACTTCAATAATATGATGTCTGGATCTCTCTCTCTCTCTCTTCTCTCTCTCTCTCTCTCTCTCTCTCTCTCTCTCTCTCTCTCTCTCTCTCTGTATATATATATATATATATATAATATATATATATATATATATTGTAATTCGACAGACGTGTCACAGGTAGTAATTACAGAAGTTCATGAATCTTCGATTTTTCTTCTGTGAGTAACATCTGCCAAGTTGTATGCATGCATATATATATATATATATATATATATATATATATATATATATATATATATATAATATATACATGCATACAAACTGTTTCTTGATATCTCTTGAAAAATAAATCCACCTCTGTGTTGCTCCTTGTAATGAATTAGAAAAAAAATTATCGTATTCAAATTGTGTAACTCAGTCAAGAATATCAAATTAATCATGGTACATGCAGTGATAAAAGAGTTGGTGACTTTTCAAAGAGTTAAAATCGACACAAAGATACAAAATGAAAGTTTGACTCGTTGAAGGAAGCCAGACATACCAGTTGTACCCATTGTGTTGTTTGGCCATAGATTTCTAACAAGTTGTCCCTTCTTCACCTATCTTTTCCCTAACATTGTGTTGTCAGGCCATAGATTTGTAACAAGTTGTCCCTTCTTCACCTGTCTTTTCCCTATCATTGTGTTGTCATGCCATATATTTCTAACAAGTTGTCCCTTCTTCACCTATCTTTTCCCTAACATTGTGTTGTCAGGCTATAGATTTCTAACAAGTTGTCCCTTCACCTGTCTTTTCCCTATCATTGTGTTGTCAGGCCATAGATTTCTAACAAGTTGTCCCTTCTTCACCTGTCTTTTCCCTAACATTGTGTTGTCAGGCCATAGATCTCTAACAAGTTGTCCCTTCTTCATCTTCTTCTCCCTAACATTGTGTTGTCAGGCCAAAGATTTCTAACAAGTTGTCCCTTCTTCACCTGTCTTCTCCCTATCATTGTGTTGTCAGGCCATAGATTTCTAACAAGTTGTCCCTTCTTCACCTGTCTTCTCCCTATCATTGTGTTGTCAGGCCATAGATTTCTAACAAGTTGTCCCTTCTTCACCTGTCTTCTCCCTATCATTGTGTTGTCAGGCCATAGATTTCTAACAAGTTGTCCCTTCTTCACCTGTCTTTTCCCTATCATTGTGTTGTCAGGCCATAGATTTCTAACAAGTTGTCCCTTCTTCACCTGTCTTTTCCCTAACATTGTGTTGTCAGGCCATAGATTTCTAACAAGTTGTCCCTTCTTCACCTGTCTTTTCCCTAACACTGTGTTGTCAGGCCATAGATTTCTAACAAGTTGTCCCTTCTTCACCTGTCTTTTCCCTAACATTGTGTTGTCAGGCCATAGATTTCTAACAAGTTGTCCCTTCTTCACCTGTCTTTTCCCTATCATTGTGTTGTCAGGCCATAGATTTCTAACAAGTTGTCCCTTCTTCACCTGTCTTTTCCCTATCATTGTGTTGTCAGGCCATTGATTTCTAACAAGTTGTCCCTTCTTCACCTGTCTTTTCCCTAACATTGTGTTGTCAGGCCATAGATTTCTAACAAGTTGTCCCTTCTTCACCTGTCTTTTGCCTATCATTGTGTTGTCAGGCCATAGATTTCTAACAAGTTGTCCCTTCTTCACCTGTCTTTTCCCTATCATTGTGTTGTCAGGCCATAGATTTCTAACAAGTTGTCCCTTCTTCACCTGTCTTTTCCCTATCATTGTGTTGTCAGGCCATTGATTTCTAACAAGTTGTCCCTTCTTCACCTGTCTTTTCCCTAACATTGTGTTGTCAGGCCATAGATTTCTAACAAGTTGTCCCTTCTTCACCTGTTTTCTCCCTATCATTGTGTTGTCAGGCCATAGATTTCTAACAAGTTGTCCCTTCTTCACCTGTCTTCTCCCCATCCTCCTCCGCCCTTCCACTCCTCCTTCCCCCTTCCCCTTCCGTGTCTCCTCCTCCTCTCCTCTGTCTCCCTCCCTTCCCACCTTTCCCCCTCCCCTTCCCCTTAGTCCAGAATCCCCCCCCCCCCCCCCCATCGCTTCAATCTTTGCCCCCCACCCCTCCCCTCTCCCCCGTTTCCTCTTCTGCCTTTCCCACGTCCCCTCCACTATATGCCCTCTCTTCCTCTCCAGCCCCCCCCCCCCTTTTTTTTTTTTTCTCGCTGTACCATCTTCTGTGCCACTTCAGTGGCAGTGAACCCACGCCGCTCATTCCTCGGTCAGTCCTGCCACATCCCCGGCACCGTCAGTCCACAGGGAGCAGTCAATGTCAAGTCTTCAAGAGGCAACCCACCAGAGGAGACACTGCACTGCTGCCGAGTCACTTCGGTGGTGTTCAGTGGCGCCTGTTCTGATCCAACATACGCAGGACACCACATACTATCCCCCTATTAACGACAATAATTGCTTAGTCGCGGAGCTGGTGATTGAGCTCTCCTTCCAAAGGGCGCCACCACGTCCGCCCAACGACAGCCCCCATGGACTCGCCGATACCGGTGAGCCCGACGGAACCAAACCAATGCCACGGACGTGGAGAGGACATCGAAACTGAAGTCACCATGAGAGCAGGGCATGAAGGCCCACAGAATTTGAGACTTTTTTATGATCGAGGAGAATGAGGATGATGAAAATGATGCTAGGGATTTCCATTCCTGTCTGAGACTACATGACAGGGCTGTACTCTACGCTTCCTTTCATGATATATCCCGGCGTCAACCAGGCCCGAGATATACAGACACCTGCAGTGTTGGTCAGGAAATTGAGAAACGCTCTCAGAGACGCATCCATTAAGTGGATGAAACTCGACTGTGTGGTCCCAGTCTTCCCAACTGAGCCCGCAGCAAACTCAACTATGGGTAGGAGCAGATCGGGGCAGAAAAACCCACATGACTCTGATGGGAATCGAACCCACGACCTCCCGGCCGGGAGTCCGCGACGTTTACCACCTTGCCACAGCGGCTGGTCCACTCCCTCTCTTCCCTCTCCTCGTGTCACCCCCCCCCCCCCCTCACACACACACACACACACACACACACACACACACACACACACACACACACACACACACACACATCTTTCCCGTCCCGCTGACCTTTCCCCCTCCCGTTCCCCCACCCCTTCACCTTTCCCTCAGACCCTCCCCAATTCTGACATCGCTTTATATCATTATCCGGCGGCATTTTTAGTCACATTAAAATGCGGCTTACGTCAAAGTTGGAGAACACACACACACACACACACACACACACACACACACACACACACACACACACACACACCTCGCACACACCACACACACACACACACACACACACACACACACACACACACACACACACCACACACACACACACACACACACACACACACACACACACCACACACACCACACACACACACACACATACACACACACACACACACACACACACACACACACACACCACACACACACACACACACACACACACACACACACACACACACACACACACACACACACACACCACACCCACACACACACCTCGACCACACACACACACAACACACCACACACACACACACCTGCACACACCACACACACACACACACACACACACACACACACACAGTGGGGTACGGGAGGGGAGGGGGGGCGATAAAGGAGGGACTGGGTGGGTGTGACAGGTCAGGTAAGGGGGACGGGGGGACAGGGTCGGGTAAAGGAGGACGGGGGGGGGGTGACAGGTCGGTAAAGGAGGACGGGGGGGTGACAGGGTCAGGTAAGGAGGGACGGGGGGGGTGACAGGGTCAGGGTAAAGGAGGGACGGGGGGGGGACAGGACAGGGTAAAGGAGGGAGGGGGGGGTGACAGGGTCAGGGTAAAGGAGGGACGGGGGGGGGTGACAGGGTCAGGGTAAAGGAGGGACGGGGGGGGGGGTGACAGGGTCAGGGTAAAGGAGGGAGGGGGCGGGACAGGGACAGGGTAAAGGAGGGACCGGTGGGGGGGGGGGATGACAGGGTCAGGGTAAAGAGGGATGGGGGGGGGGTTGACAGGGTCAGGGTTAAGGAGGGATGGGGAAGGGGGTGACAGGGTAAATGGGATGGGGTGCAAGTGTGAGGAAGAGCACACAGTTGAGGAGGGTGGGGGTGGGGGGTGGTGGTGGAGGGGGCTAGTGGATGAATGAAGAGGGAGGGTGACGGGGAAAGGACTGGGATACAGGAGGAGGGAGGGGAAGGGACTGGGGTACAGGAGGAGGGAGGGGGAAGGGACTGGGGTACAGGAGGAGGTAGAGGAGGGGCTGGAAGAGGGGAGGGGAGGGGGTAATGGGGGATGAGGGGACAAGGAGGGAAGGGAGGGCTGGAAAAATGGGGAAGGGGGGAAGAGGAGAGAGAGAGAGAGAGAGAGAGAGAGAGAGAGAGAGAGAGAGGAGAGAGAGAGAGAGGAGAGAGAGAGAGAGAGAGAGAGAGAGAGAGAGAGGAGGGGGGGGGACAAAACAATTGAGGGAGACAGACAGATAACTTATCATGAAGACAAAAAGAGGGAGAAGGGGCTGGAAACGAATAGACATCAAATAGTTCAGTGCAAATCAGGCGACACTACCCTGCGCACAGTGTCCTTACAGTGAGAATCCTGTGGAGGCAAGCTGGGCAAGTGTTCTGGAAGTTCTTCCAAGCTCTGAACAAGCTCCTGTCCAGCCTCAGCAGGCTGCTCTCCAAGCTCAATCCGGACATTAGAGGTAGGCCACTCTCCAGTTTCAGCAAACGTGTGCAGGAAGCGAGCCAACTGTCTCAACAGGTGCCCGGCCGGACATCCTGTTTTCTTGTGGAGCTGCACGCTGCCGTCTACGATGTCATACAGGCTGAAGCCGATCAGGACGACATTCAACACAGCCGTTCCAGCGGCGGCGGCTGCAGCGACACGAGCCGCCCCTCCTCCTGCAGCGCAACCAATTCTGGCCCCTCTCAAAGCCGCTCCAGTGATGTTTTGACCTATTCCCACCCCAGCTATACCCAGGCGAGTCAGGGTGGCCGCCAGGTTGTCTTTCATTTGCTGGAACCTTTCAGGATCTTGTTCCAGGTCGTCGATCATTGTCTCATGGAATGTGGACCATTTTACCAAGAGTTGTTTCATCTTCCACCTCTCGAGGATTCACTTGAAGAGGCTGGCACTGCCTGCGGTGAATCCTGCGGCACCGGCTATGCTGCCTCCCACACCCACCGCTAAGGCTGAGATACCCATGGTAAACGGGATGAGAATAAATCCAACGGCCGCAACGACTGGAAATTAAAAAGAAAAAAAGTGCCATTATGTGCCACCCAACAGAATTGTGTGGGAACTGTATGTTCCCCTTCGGTTGGTTGGATGTTGGCTAGTTGTTGTTGTCGTTGTTGATGTTGTTGTCGTTGTTGTTGTTGTCGTTGTTGTTGTTGTTGTTGATGACGATATTTTTATTTCAAAGTTAACTGCATGTATCTGCCCACCTACTATAAAGAATGTCACCTTCATCAACCATCTATTTTCAAAGAGCACCCTCTTCATCCCTCCATGGTCCCAAGCCCATCCCGTGGCCCCCTTCTTCCCAACACACACACACACACACACACACACGCACGCACGCATGCACACACACACACACACACACACACACACACACACACACACACACACACACACACACACACACATACACGAACGCTCCAGTGGGAGTGTAACAGGATTTAAAAAAAACAAAAAAAAAACATTGACTTTCTTAATAATAATAACAATGTTTATACAGCGTTTCTTCTCGAGTGACAAGAACAGATCTAATTCCTTGGCCACGACATTTGCACACATGCATACCGCCCATCTCTCTCACCACTCTCGCCACAACCACACTCGCTCAGTAAACTGTCGCAACTTGATTCAAGTGCCTATGGCTCCTCGCACACAAACAACAACGAACATTTCGCTGACACTTTTCAATGCTCAGTCACTTGGTAATACTTGTAAAAAGAAACGATCTGCCGTAAATGACTTTATACTCTCCAATGATATCGACATTCTTTGTGTAACGGAAACGTGGTTCAAGGAAAGCGGCGATGAACCAAAGCTACGTGACCTCGCCCCAGCTGGCTATACCACCAAGTCCTTCCCCCGCCCCACCACGACCTGCGGGGCGGAATCGCATTCGTCATCTCGGATAAGCTGCTCCCCTATTGCTCTTTTGACTCGTCTTTTGATTTTCAGCATCGGACCTTTGAACTTGTTCACCTGAAACTGTCCCTACCTAGCGCTCCTGTCACTAACATTTTTGGGATTTATAGACCGGTACCCAGCAGAAAGAACAAATTTACGCCCAGCATGTTTGTCAACGAACTTCCAGACTTTCTTGAATTTGTAAATGACCTTCCAGGAACATTGTTATTGATTGGCGACTTCAACTTCCATTTCAATAAGCCCACAGTTGGATACACGCCCGAGGTGTTAGAAATTTTAGATACTTTCGGACTCCAGCAGTCCGTGAATGAAATGACGAACAAACAGGGTAACATAGTAGACTGGGTAGTCTACAGAGACAGTGATCATCTTCTCAAATCCTCAACCGTTGACGATAACCTAGCATCGGATCATTATGCTGTGAAGTGTGAATTAGATATCGTTAGGCCCGCCGTTCCAAAGACTTACAAGGAAGTTAGGAAAATTTCTGCGATCGATATAGAGGCTTTCAAATCTGATCTGAGCACGGCCATTCCGAGCGAGCCATCGGCCTGTCAGCTGACCTCTGCCCTCCGTGCCATGCTTGATAAGCATGCTCCAGTGAGCAGGCGCTTGATCACTGATCGCTCACTGTGTCAATGGCACAACACAGTGGGTCCCGAGTTGTCGGAGGCCAAACAGGAGAGGAGGGGGGCTGAGAGGTGATGGAGCGCCACGGGACTGACTGTGCACAGGGAAATATATCAAACTGCGAGAAATCATGTTACTGACATTGTTCATCAAGCAAAAACTTTGTTCTATTCTTCAAAGATATTGGCCTGTAATACGGCCAAGCAACTATTTAATGTCACAAATAGTCTCCTAGGCAAAGTCAGCTACTCCCCCCTTCCCACCATCTTCCAAACTCAAGAGCTCCCTCAGAAATTCTTAGAGTTTTTCAATGGAAAAATTGACACTATCCGTGAAAAGCTAGATTCTACTGCACCTGTACATCCTCTGAATGACAAAGTTTACTGTGGACCTCCTTTGGCTTGTTTTAGTCCTGTTAGTCAAGACTATGTCAAAAAACTTTGTTTGCGATGCAGCCCTAAATCATGTGAACTTGATGCCATTCCCACTAACTTGCTCTTTCAGTGCATTGATGATGTCCTACCCCATCTTACTCATGTTATCAATACCTCTTTGTCCTCTGGTCACGTTCCTGAAATCTTCCGGTCCACAGTGGTACGTCCATTGATCAAGAAACCTTCATTAGATAAAAATGTTTTAAAGAATTATCGGCCTGTATCAAATTTGTCATTTCTATCAAAATTATTGGAGAAGATCGTTTTGGAACAAATTCTAGAACATCTCGAAAAGAATCACCTTTTGAATCCTCATCAATCTGCTTACAGACAAGGCCATAGTTGTGAGACAGCACTCCTCCGTATAGTCAATGACCTCCTCTGCGGGCTTGACGATGAGAATGTTTCCTTATTAGCGATGTTAGACCTCTCTGCAGCATTTGACACGATTGATCATAATATTTTGTTCTCACGGCTTCAAACTTCCTTTGGATTCAAAGACACAGCTCTCGACTGGATTATCTCTTACTTGACTGGACGTACTCAGACAGTGTGTGTACAGGGAAGATACTCAGACAGTTCTCCTCTTAGGTACGGTGTGCCTCAGGGTTCTGTACTTGGGCCAGTCCTTTTTGTGCTGTATGCTAGTCCTGTGTCTGACGTCATCAGTGGTCACGCCATGTCGCATGAGAGCTTTGCTGATGATACTCAGCTTCATCAGTCGGCTCCCATTGCTGAAACTGACTCACTGATTTCTCGGATGCAGGGCTGCATTGCAGACCTGAAGGACTGGATGACAACCAACAAACTACAACTAAACGACGACAAGACGGAACTCATGTTCGTGACAAAACAGCCTAACCGTCCTTCTCTGCCTTCAACTGTCACTATCAATGACTGTGCTGTCTCTGTCTCCACCTCTGTCCGCAGTCTAGGGGTCATACTTGACCAATCCCTCTCCTTTGAGAAACAGGTTTCAAATATTTGCAAGATTGCCTATTTAGAACTAAGAAGAATCAGCTCTGTACGTCACCTTTTCTCTACAGATGCTACAAAAACTCTCATTTGTGCATTTGTCTTATCTAGAATAGATTACTGCAACTCACTTTTGGCCGGCCTTCCAAAATACCTGATAGAAAGATTACAGCGAATCCAAAATCATGCAGCCCGAGTCGTCTGTAGAGCAAGAAAACATGCTCACATTTCGCCTCTCCTCCACTCTCTTCACTGGCTATCTGTCTCAAACCGTATCTCGTACAAAATCTCAACTCTCACTTTCTCTGCTCTCTTTGAAAATGGACCTTCTTATCTCTCAGATCTCCTTAAAATCTACACCCCCTCTCGACAACTACGCTCCTGTGCTGACGACCGCCTTCTGCGAATGACTTGCTTCAGGACTACTACTGGTGAAAGATCTTTCTCTTTTCAAGCTCCAGTGACGTGGAACAGACTGTCAGACTGTCTCAGACATTCAGATTCTATCTCTTCTTTCAAGTCTAAACTTAAAACCCATCTATTTTCTCATAATTAGTCAATGCTGTGGGGAGAGGGGGGGGGGGGGGGGGTACAACCTAACTCATAGCCGTCTGGGCCTTTTCAAATGTAGCGTATGTGTATGTTCTCTATTAATTGTATTTGTTGTATGATTGAACGTTATAGGATTAAGTTTTTGTAGTGATATTTGAAGAAAAAGTGAATGTCACATTGGTAGGATCAGGATTTGTTAGTTATTGTAGTAATAGTATTTGTAGTTGGGTGTAAGGTGTATTATTGTATATGAGAAGGGTGAATGTAGTATGATTTTGTAAAGCGCTTAGAGAAATTCGTTTGATTGAGCGCTATATAAGAAATCATTATTATTATTATTATTATTAATGTAAAAGGTGGAAAAAGCAATTGCAGACACACACACATATATATCAAGCAGAACAATGGAGTGGGGGGGGGGGGGAAATCAGGGGATAACAGAAGGGTTTCAGCATGGCTTTAAAAGAGCCCGGTGTAACGATCCATTTTAACTCCCCTCTACTTTTTAACTCCCCGGGAGTAAGAATTAGCACGCGCCAATTTTAACTCCCGGGAGTTAAAACAAACCACGCCAGAATGACTCCCCCCTCCTGCCCCCCCCCCCCCCCCCCCCCCCGTTTTAGATTAACTGCCCCACCCCAAAACATTCAGTTTTATGTGTTAGTTATGATATGAGAAATAAACATTTGATATACACCCCCCTCCCTCTCTCCCTCCCCCTCTCTCTGTCTGCCTGTCTGTGTCTCTGTCTGTCTGTCTGTCTGTCTGTCTGTCTGTCTGTCTCTCTCTCTCTCTCTCTCTCTCTCTCTCCACCCCCCCCCCCCACAACTTTCTTTCAGTCTCTCGCTCACTCTCTCACTCTCCTTGTTTGTCTGCCTTTTTGCTTGTCTGTCTGTTTGTTTCTATTAATCTCTCTCCCTCTCTCTTTGCTTCTATCTCTGTCTGCCTGTCTATTTGTTTATCTATCTCAGTGTCTCTGTCTCTAGTGTCTCCCCCCACTCCCCCTCTCTCTGTCTGTCTGTTTTTCTTTCTTTTACTCCCTCTCTCTCTCTCTCTCTCTCTCTCTCTCTCTCTCTCTCTCTCTCTCTCCTCTCTCTCTCTCTCTGCATGCTTCTAGTCAGCTTTGTTTGCTATTATTAGTGTTTATCAAAGACAGATTGGATTAATAGGCTTTTATGTTAGCCTAAGATCTTTATCCTTGTCAAGTAAAGTTTTCAAGTGTCATGTGTCAAGTGTCTCTCTGCAGTGTGTGTGTGTAGGGGAGCAGTCCTGGCATAAGGCTAGAATGACTCCCCCCCCCCCCCCCCCTTCTATTTTTCAACTCCCTGGAGTCAATCTGGATCAACATTTCTTGATCGAAAGTAACTCCCCGGGAGTTAGTTTAGGCACGTGCATATTTTAACTCGGGGAGGGGGGTGGGGGGTAGAGTTAAAATACGCACGTGCCTAAACTAACTCCCAGGGAGTTACTTTGAGTGACACATTTTAACAAGGACAATGTGTTGTCAAATATCATACCAAGGTTCTTGAGTGAGCTGGGAAGGTGGTTTAGGGAACAGTTGTTTCCCTTGCATTGTTTGTGACGTGAAGAACTCCATATGACAATGCTGCCAGCTGCTTGTGACGTAACAATCGCCAGCCACACCATTCTCTGCAGTCCCCCCCCCCCCCCCTTTTTTTTTTTTCTCCCTCCCCCTCTCTTTCTTTGTATTACAAACTTCAAGTAAGATTACCAATCTACATCAATTTTCAGTCTCTCCTTCCCCCCTCAACCCCCACCCCCTGCCCTCACCCTCTTCCCGCCATCTGCCAGGTGTTTCATTTGAAGTGCTTTGACCCCATTGTGGTAGTACGCACCATTCTCCCCTCACCCTCTCCCTCACGTATCTTGCCTTGCAGGTGATTGCTAGTGGTTGACAAGGGCTGTGTTCTGTCTCTCCTCTAGTTCAGAGAAGCTGTGACCCCCAGCCCCCCACCCCCCACCCCTCTCCACCATCTGCCTCTCCTCTACTCAACGTGGTCAGAGGGAAGAGAGCCCACAGGTGTCCCACAGTGTCCCATTCCAGATCCCCCCCTCCCCCTTCTGATGACCAACACCCCACCCCCTTCTTTCCTATGGTGATATCATTGGCTGTCATGTTTCTCTGACAGCCTGTCAATCAGACAGGCATCAGAGACCTGATGTGTAGCTTAGCACACAGAAAGGAGAAACCAAGTGTTCCCACTTCACTGCTTCACAGAAGGCTGTAAGACTGATCACCAACAGTGAACCAAGTAATGACACTGGTGTTTGCCAGACAGGAGAATGTTTATATCTCCAGCTCTGAGATCCTGTGTAAGGTTTCACTGATCAACCCAGAAGAACTGTAACTTGAAACTATGTTTCTGAGTCTTGAGACTATGCATTGTTTGTGTGTAAGTTTAAACAATATAACTTTATGCCAATACTTTGTGACATCTATCAAGATGATGAATTAGTACTCTATTGGAATACTTTGTTTGCCACAACTTGGTAAAAACTGTTAAGATGCTTGATTAACATTTTATGTTAATAATATGACTTTTTGCCAGTATTCAATACTATCTGTTAAGATGATCACTAAATGTTATCTTCTGACAGAAAATTAGTGCGCCAGTACTGGGTGAAAACTGTGAGAGAGCTCATCAAGCTGAACTCTCAGCTACTTAACAACAAAGCAGGTTATGTTCTGTGAGCAGAAGTTGGGATAATATCCCCACCCTGGGTCTGACTGCTACCAGCCCAGTGAAAGCTGGGATCATATCCCTGTCCTGGGTCTGACTGCTACCAGCCCAGTGGGGACAACAATCCAAACAGAACAGCTTGCTTAAAGAGAATGTGGACCAGTCATCAGCAACTGGAGAGAGATCCACACTCCTCTCTAACATCAGTTGAGTTCTGATATTCCAATGGATTCCAACTCAACTCACCCAGAACTTCCCCTCTCTTAATGATGAAATAACATGAGGAAAATAAAATCAGCCCAAATAAAAACTGATTTGAGTGATGTGTGAACGTACACTTGTGTCAATTCTTTGTTGTTCATACCATATTGAATGTTTGAACTCTAATTAAGTTACTCTAAGCTACAAGCACTTTTAAGTGCATGTGTCTCAGGAGAATATTTCAGAGCCACTCTTGAATATGATCAGCAGTCCTGAGAAAAAAAATATTTCGATGACTAGTACCGGAAAGTTGGTCCTTACATAACTAGTAAGAGAGAGGGTGGAGGTGAAATGTTAACAGAACTCTAATAGAGAAAACAATCCCAGTCCTTCCCCTAGAGGACTACACCTACTCACCCCCAACTCTCGTCACACTGTCATCTAAAACAACAAAGGCAGCACTGTGTGGCTTGTGGTCTTCCTGTATATGTATAGATGTTCCTATTGTATATCCACTGGAATACACTGGGAGAGCCTGTAGTGAGTGTTCCTATATATGTATAGACATTCCTGTTGTATGTCCACTGGAATAAACTGGGAGAGCCTGTAGTGAGTGTTCCTATATATGCATAAATGTTCCTGTTGCATCTCCACTAGAATAAATTGGGAGAGCCTGTAGTGAGTGTTCCTGTGCTCTTTACCCTGGAGGTGCATATGCTAACGGTGGCTGAGTGAAAACAATTCAATGCATTGACTTGATCCACCTGAAAAATTCTGCTACAAAGTGAATCAGTTATTATCAGGCTTAAGAAATAGGCTATAAACTGAACCACAACATAGTATAGCATAGCATAACATACCATACTATATCATAGCATACCATATCGTACCATGCCATTCCATACCATACTGTATCGTACCATACTGTACCGTACCATTCTGTGCCATACCATACCCACCCGTCTGTAATACACCATTCTAAATCATACCATAACATACCATACCACACCCATACCCCACACTATGCTGTACCATACCATGCCATACCATGCCATACCATACCATACCATATCATACCATACCATACATACTATACCATACCATACCATACCACATCATACCATACCATGCCATACCATACCATACCATACCATACCATACCATACCATACCATACCATACCATACCATATTATACCATACCATGCCATACCATACCATGAAACAGCTCTCAGTTGCAGGGAAGGAAAAAACCAGAGCCCTGAAAGCAATGGCAGAAGCGGCAGAGAGGTGTTCAAGCTGGATCTGGTCAAGGAGGAACAAAAGTGAACTTCATAAGGCTTAAATTTCCTACAAATATCAGGTGTCCCTGTGGCTCAGTGGTTAAAGCGCGAGTCATTAAGTGGAAAATGAGCATGTCCAGAGGGTCATGGGTTCGAATCCCAGCCATGGCTCGTCCCAAGATGGGAAAAAAAAAGAAAAAAAGGGGGGCAGCAGAGGGACATCCGGAGTCATGAACCGGGTGTGGCCCAACCCCCTAGAGTGTCAGGAGATAAGGGCCGAAACACTTGCTTGAAGGGGGCTTCTCTTCTGAGGACTCTCTGCTGCCACGCTCTCCACGAGTGAGTTTCTTTCTACTGATGCATGGGTAAACCATTGACTTCCGGGAATAGGCCGGAGGACGTCCGGGAAAGACCGGAGGACACTGGGAAAGACCAGAACCAAGGGCTCTGTGGGCTGGCTCCCCACTTTGCCTTAAACATGTGGCTACTAAGAATAAAAGGAAAAGATGCTCCCAGGATTCACCGAAAGGGGGAGAGAATGATGAATCCATCGGTGCTCAACCAATCATGACTGCAAATCCCAAACGGACTATGAACATGGACCAAATGGAATATCCATGTGTCTGTGGAAAGCGTTTCGCTACCACCCGTGGCATGAAGATCCACAGAACAAAGATGGGATGTGTGAAGACTCATCTGAATGAGCAGCAGCGCACTGCATCAGCAGATAAGACGTCGGAAGACCAAGGCCAGGATTTAAACCACAGTGCCAAGGACATCCACGCTGTTGGTTCGGATGAGGAATTTGCACAGGCCCTCGATGCCAGGCGCCTGAAACTCAACCTGCCACGAGCAAACGAAACTGAAGATTGGGAGAAACTGGATGCAAAAATCGTCCAAAGACTCGATGCACTGATAGGGAAAAGCACCCTGGAACACAAACTAGCCACATATGGGGACATTGTGTATGCCACATGTAGAGACGCCTATGGAACAAAACTACCCAAAGAGAAAACACCTCCAAAGAAATCCAGACGCCAAGAAAAGATGGACAAGATCAGGGTCCAAAAGAAAAACCTCAAGATGCAAATGAAGACCGCACTGCCAGCTGAAAAACAAGGCTTGGAAAAACTGTGGAAAGACCTGAAAGAAAAACACAGCGCCCTCAGCAAAGCGGAATCTGCGAGGAAGAGAAAGAGCAAAAAGAAGACACAAGAGCGCTTCTTCAGAGACCCCTTCCAGTTTGCCAGAACACTGTTTGAGCAGCCAAAATCTGGGACCCTAAGTGTGGACAAAGGAGTTCTTCAGCAGCATCTGAGGAAAACATACTCTGACCCACAGAGCAAAGCACCACTCGACATTCAAGGTCTGGTGTGGCCAACCAACCCTGAGGAACAGTTCAATGGCAAGCCTCCAACGTTGGCGGATATCAAGGTGGTCGACAAAGCCAGAGCCAAATCATCACCAGGGCCAAACGGAATACCTTACCAGCTTTACAAGAAATGTCCCAAGGTGCTGGAGTGGCTCCACAGGCTGCTGCGATCGGCTTGGAGAAACCAGAAGATCAGCGGCCAGTGGATGACGGCAGATGGTGTGTACATCCCCAAAGAGCAAAACTCAAGTGACATCAGCCAGTTCAGGCCAATATCACTACTGAACGTCGAAGGGAAAATCTTCTTCTCTGTCATGGCAGCAAGGCTGACCAAGTACCTGATGGAAAACAAGTACTTGGATGTGTCAGTCCAGAAAGGTGGCATCCCAGGCGTGGCTGGCTGTGTAGAACACGCCACAATGATCTGGGACGCAATCCAAAAAGCAAAAACAGAAAAGAGAGACCTGGACGTAGTGTGGCTTGATCTGGCAAATGCATATGGATCTGTGCCCCATAAGATGATACAGTTGGCTCTTGAGATGCACCATGTGCCAAAGAACATCCGCGACATGCTCAAGAAGTACTTCAATGGCTTCTCAATGCGGTTCTCTACCAAGGAGTACACAACAGACTGGATCAACTTGGAAGTGGGTATTGCAATGGGCTGTGCAATTTCCCCAATACTGTTCGTGCTGGCAATGGAACTCATCTTGAAAGCAGCAACAAACAACGCGAGACAAACAGACCTTGGCGATGGATACAAGATGCCTCCTCTCAAGGCCTTCATGGATGACACTACAGTGATTTCATCCAGAGAAGACGAGACACGTCATGTGCTGGAGAGGCTGGACGACATAGTTGCCTCATCCAGAATGAAGTTCAAGCCAAAGAAATCACGGAGTCTCTCACTGAGGAAAGGAAAAGTGGCCGGATCTGTGGTCTTCAGTGTTGCCAACCAGGCCATTCCAACAGTCACAGAAGAACCAGTCAAGAGCCTTGGAAGATGGTATGATGATACGCTGAAAGACACACAAAGAGCAAAAGAAACCAAGCAGATGGCGGAGGAAGGCTTGGAGACCATTGACCAGTGTGGGCTCCCTGGCAAATACAAGGTCTGGTGTCTGCAGTTCATGCTGATACCAAAGCTGCTATGGCCTCTGATGATATACGACATCTGCACCAGCATAGTGGAGGCAATGGAAGCCAAAATCAACAAGTTCACAAGGAAATGGCTCGGTGTCCCACCCTGTCTGACTGACATAGCGCTGTACTGTCGCCAAGCAAAGCTGAAACTACCACTGAAATCCATCCTGGAGGAATACAAAGCAGGGAAGATCAGACTTCAAAGCATGCTGGAGGACTCAGGAGACAAGGTGGTAGAAGCAATCAAGCCCCAGCTGAAGACAGGCAGAAAATGGAAAGTTCAAGAGGCGATGGATTCTGCAAAAGAAAGTCTCAAGATCAGAGAAATAACAGGACACACACAGACCAACAGACAAGGACTGGGGGTGACCAAAACTGAATGGTGGTCAAAGGCCAAAGGAAAAGCCAAAAGAGACAAGATGATTCAGGAGATGAGAAAAGAAGAAGACCAAAAAAGACTCCAAAAAGCAGTCCAGCAGAGCCAGCAAGGGCAATGGACAACGTGGGAGAATGCACTCCAAAGAAGTCTCACTTGGAATGACATTTGGCACATGGCCCCTCTCAGGATCAGCTTCATTCTCAGATCTGCATATGACCTTCTGCCCTCAAATGCAAACCTGGTGAAGTGGGGGAAAACAGACGATCCTGCATGCCCCCTCTGCCATGAAAAACAAACAGTGGAGCATGTCCTAAGCTCATGTAAAGTAGCTCTGGCTCAAGGAAGGTACACATGGAGGCACAACCAAGTGCTCAAAGAGATTGTACAAGTAGTCTGGGCTAGTACCAACACCACAAAAGGGAAAATCAGGACTCCAAAAGCACCCGCAACATTCTTCACGGCAGGAGGCAGCAAATCATGGCCAAGAACAACAGTGCCACTCGAAACATGCAGGCAGAGTCTGCTGGACGGGGCAGATGACTGGGAGTGCACTGCAGACCTCCCAGAATGGAAGAGTCACCCAGAGATCATCAGCAAGAGTGGCATGAGACCAGACATAGTAGTCCACTCTAAGTCAACCAAGCAGCTGATCATGATCGAGCTCACGGTACCATATGAGAACAGAATGGAGGCAGCTCAAATCTACAAGACTGAAAAGTATGCTGATGTGGCAAACAGCCTTAGGAGAGAAGGCTATCAGGTCAAAGTCCTCACTGCAGAGATTGGAGCTAGGGGGTTTGTAGGAACGTCTGCATACAGCCTCATGAAACAGCTCTCAGTTGCAGTGAAGGAAAAAACCAGAGCCCTGAAAGCAATGGCAGAAGCGGCAGAGAGGTGTTCAAGCTGGATCTGGTCAAGGAGGAACAAAAGTGAACTTCATAAGGCTTAAATTTCCTACAAATATCAGGTGTCCCTGTGGCTCAGTGGTTAAAGCGCGAGTCATTAAGTGGAAAGTGAGCATGTCCAGAGGGTCATGGGTTCGAATCCCAGCCATGGCTCGTCCCAAGATGGGAAACAAAAAAAAGGGGGGGCAGCAGAGGGACATCCGGAGTCATGAACCGGGTGTGGCCCAACCCCCTAGAGTGTCAGGAGATAAGGGCCGAAACACTTGCTTGAAGGGGGCTTCTCTTCTGAGGACTCTCTGCTGCCACGCTCTCCACGAGTTTCTTTCTACATGCCATGCCATACCATGCCATGCCATACCATACCATACCATACCATACCATACCATACATACCATGCCATGCCATACCATACCATATCATACCATACCATACCATACCATACCATACCATGCCATCCCATACCATATCATACCATACCATGTCATACCATACCATACCATACCACACCACACCACACCATACCATGCCATGCCACGCCATACCATACCATGCCATACCATACCATACCATACCATGCCATGCCATGCCACACCATACCACACCATACCATACCATACCATACCATACCATACCCACCAGTGTATAATATACCATTATAAATCATGGCATACCATACCATGCCATACCATACCATACCATACCATACCTACCAGTGTATGAGATATCATTCTACATTACACCAAACCATATCACACCCATACCATACTATGCCATACTCATGGCATACCATACCATGCAAACAATATCATATCACAACAATAAGAACAGATTATTCGTGTCACTAAATTCAGGCAGCAAACTGCAGATTGAAAAAAATATATTGATCACATACACAAAATGGCGGTCAAGTAAAACCCCTCTTTAGCAACTGTCACTTGTGGCACACGTTTTTGGATTGATACATTACGCTTTTATTAAGCGTTATTTTTTCCCTAACAAAATGAAACTGGACACACAAAAGTACATCATTTTATAATGTACACATTCCCTCACCTCCACCCACGGCGCCTACAGTTCCTCCTGTCACACAGGCAATGTTGACGTTTCTGGTGTGTTCGTCCAGATTGTCAGCCATTTCGTCGCAGATATCTGCAAGCTCCCTTGCCATTTTCCGAAGATTTTCCCTTCTTTTATAGTCTTTCATCTTGTCTATCAACGCCAGTGAGTTTTCCATCTTGTCTTTCAACGCCAGTGAGAGCAGTCAGCCAACAATATGATCGGACACTGCACTACCCTTTGCTTTAATATCTCACAACGTTTCTGAGAAATCAAACGATTTGTAAAAAAGTGTTGACGCAGCGGCTCTCTGTCTCTATCTTTGTCTGTCTGTCTGTCTGTCTGTCTGTGTCTGTGTCTCTGTCTCTGTCTCTCTCTCTCTCTCTCTCTCTCTCTCTCTCTCTTCTCTATCTCGGAGTGTGTCCTTGGTGTGGTAACAGTGAAGTTGTTCAACTGGTTGATAGTGTCGCGTGTGGAACAGCACGACGTGTTTACAAACTGAAGGAAAACAGGCGCTTTACAGAAATTCGTTTCTTCGTTTTGCGATGTTGGAAATAGGCACACGATCTGACTAAAAACTGCTGTCAAATTATCATCGGTGTGAGAAACATTGTTCCTTCCACTACACTACTGGGAGCAAAATGACGACTTCGTCTTCGTCAAGTGATGGATGTGTCAATCTGGTTCATGTCAAGTGATGGATGTGTCAATCTGGTTCATGTCAAGTGATGGATGTGTCAATCTGGTTCAGCTGATGGACTAGTGTTTTAGTCAGATGATGCAAATGATGAAGTTACATTCTCGTAACCTCAGTAACATGCTTAGCCACCATCTCAAACAATTCAACAGCGCTACAGGAAAAATCAACACAGATATTAATTCACTGAAACATGCATTTGAGAGAAATAGGTTGGAGATTAATACTGCAATAGAAGATATTGCAGTTGTGAACGAGAATTTCGAACTGATTAGTCAAAGACTCGACAGAATGAAACAGACCTGAAGAGCCGCAATTTGAGATTCACAGGAATACCAGAAGGAGGTACGTACACATTTCCTACAACTATGTAATTATTGATATTCTGAACCAGAATTCGTATGGAAGAAACTGGAGTCACAATGATACTGACCGGGCATTCAGAGTGGGGGAATGGAATGACTCAGCAGACAGACCAAGACCAATAGTTGTGCAGATGCACAGGTGGTCAGATAAACTGGACATTCTGCAAGATCAAGACTTGAGGGAGTCGCTACGTAGGGACAACATCAGGATTTCTGCAGAACTCACCACCAGACAAAGAGAAATGATAAACTTCCATACCAAACAGGGCAAGAGGGCATATTACTGGAAGGGCAAACTGCAGGTGGAAGAGTACCCTCAAAGGTTGGGCCCAAAACACTTCCCTGATCTTCGCTATGGACAAAGAAACCCTGATTTTCAACAAAGAAACGGCCAGGGATACCACGACGCATGGGCTTCAGCTGAGAACCAGAGACACTACAGTGACTTCAGCAGAGATATGAATAATGGAAGATCACGTGGTGTGTTAAAATGAAGTGAAGAACAACGTGTAGTGCCTGGACACATGAGTTACAGCCAAGCAGTCAAAAAAGGTCGAACATCATATAATGTTTTAAAGCACAAAGGAAGAACATTAAACATCATATAATGTTTTAAAGCACAAAGGAAGAACATTAAGAAACTCTTCCGCTCGAAAAGACACCCAACGAATGAGTATTTTTCTGAGGAAAGGCATGATAATGAGAGTTCTCCATCTTACCTGCACGCTGCAAGAACGGAACACCAAAGAATCGTCAAAATGGGAAGAAAAAAACAGTTTGATTCAAGACAGTCAGTATCGTTTGATGATGACAGAAATGGAAAAATAGATACATGGGACACTGATACTACAGCAAATATTACAAACAAAACAAAATATGTCATGGATAAAAGACACAATTTAAGTGA
>CM065735.1:3751527-3761527 GCA_033310375.1 Conus canariensis
CAAAATATTTAACATTTTCAACTCCTTGGTTCTCCCAAACGAAAACAAAGCCGTATCTAAACAAAGTAAAGCATACGTTGGCTACCCAGTTCTTCTTACCGTTGCAAAACAGAACATAAAGCATTTTGTAAGATTTCTTTGGAATACGGCTTTCGTCCATACGGGTTAGTTTTAACCAATACTTGATACATTTTATAGATGTCTGAATATAAAGTGGGTATCTCCCAGATTCACAGTACACAAGTGCGCTTGGTGTTTTTATACTCACATTCAACAGACGTTTAATGGCTAGTAGATGAACTCTTTCAATAACTGTATGATCTGCTGTCAGGCCCCACACCTCAGATCCATATGTTAAGATAGGCTGAATTTGGCAATCAAAAATTTTAAAGAAAAGTTTGGGATTATTTTCTCCAAGTGACCATAGAAATTTCAAAACACTAAAAACACACCTCTTCGCTTTCAGAGCCATATCCTCCAGTGAGTATGAAAACGTTAAACCTGTAGATACTATCACTCTGAGGTATTTATATTCATTTACAACTTCTAGCTGGACACCTTTATAGAACCATTTTTCTCGACAAGCGATATGACCCCCTTTTCTAAATATTACTATTTTAGATTTTTCTTCATTGACACTTAACTGGAGTCTGTCAACAGTGCTACTCAATACGTTCAGCTGGTGCTGAAGACCCACTATGGTGTGGGAAAGAAGAACGACGTCATCGGCAAATAACATGATAAGAATCTGTAACAAGTCAGGTGATAAGCTTATTACGTGTTTACCATGTGTCACAATGTCATTAGCAAGTTCATTAATGAACAGAGAAAAAAGAATAGGGCTGCAGTTGTCCCCCTGTTTCAACCCACGGGGGCACATAAAAGCTTCAGTAAGACCATTATTTGCTCGGACACTAACTTTCACAACTTGATATATACTCCTAATAGCTCGATACATTTTGCCATGAATACCATTTTTACGAAGAATTATCCACAAATGATTTCGATTTACTAAGTCAAAGGCTTTTTAAAAATCAATAAACGCAGCATAAAGTTTCTTTCCAGAAGACAACTGTTTTTGCACCAGACTTATTAAGGTAAATATGTGATCAGCTGTACTATAGCCCTTTCTGAATCCGCCTTGTGATTCGTTTAACATATTGTTTTCTTCCACCCATTGTGTCAAGCGTTTATTTATGATATAAGTATACAGTTTGCCGCAAATGTTTAGCAATGAAATACCTCTGTAGTTGTCAGGCGAATTAATATCGCCTTTTTTTGTGTATCGGGTGTATAACTGATTCGGACCAGATAAGTGGAAAAGTCCCAGAATCATACGATTTGTTGAAAAATTTGGTGATGAATGAAATAATTAAAGGAGGAGCGTGTTTATAAAACTCGCCATTAAATCCATCTGGTCCGGCCGCTTTTCCATTCTTTAAAGCTCTGATTGCGTCTTTAATCTCTGATACTGTTATTTCTGAATTTAAAGTGGTGTTCTCTATAATTCTATTATTAGCAAACCACTGACTCTCGAAACACACATCTTCCTGAATGTTATTTCTCTGTAATATTTCATCTTGAATAGAATTATCATTGAAAACCTTATAGAAGTGATCATACCATTCATCTATTGTGATAGAAGTGTCTGGAATTTTAGTGAAAACTCTTGATTTTATAGTTCTCCAAAATGTCTTGGAATCGTTTATATTTGCGTCTAGTGAATCTAGCGTGCGCGTTTTATCTTCGGCTTTTTTCTCATTTAAAAGCCATTTATAATCCCTTCGCTTATCAACGTATATGTGTCTGAGTTCTTCTCCTCGTTTTTCATTACTACAGTTTGTAAAGTTTCTCAGAGCGCGTTGTAACTCTGATTTCATTTTCCTGCATTCGGTATCAAACCAAGGACTGTTTTGTGTTTTTGTTAATACTATTTGTTTCTTCATGCACTGCCCAGCGAGAGCCAGGCCTTCATAGAATTTCCTCAACGCTGAATTTACATCATTATCGATCAGTTCTGTAGCCTGATTAAAAATGTCTGTAAATATATGTGACATAAATGCTTGATGATATTCATTAATCTTTTCCGGGTTCCAGACAAACTTTTCTATCATAGTTTTCACTGGTTTCTTAGGGACATTAGCTAAAGACGTTGCAGGAATTAATATAAGTTCTACAGGTAAATGTTTACATTCAACAGTATGTAGAACTCGCAAGTTTAAGGTGTATTGAAAAATACATCTAGACATAAGAAAATAATCAATAACACTTGATCCGTTATGTGCAATATATGTAAATTCACCATTCTTATCTCCTGGTAGAAGACCATTTAATATCGCAAATGAAAATTGTTCACATAGAGAGAGAGAGAGAGAGAGAGAGAGAGAGAGAGAGAGAGAGAGAGAGAGAGAGAGAGAGAGAGAGACAGACAGACAGACAGACAGACAGACAGAGAGAACTAATCACGACGCTCTCACTGGGTGGCTGGAGATAACAACGTGACGTAGCCTTCCTGGTTGAGGTATTGCTACGTAGACTTGCTTTTCCCCAAAACGCTTTTGAAATATTTAGGACAAGTGGGATATGTGTGTGTGTGTGTGTGTGTGTGTGTGTGTGTGTGGTGTGTGTGTGTGCGCGTGCATGTGTGTGTGTGTGTGCGTGCGTGTGTGTGTGTGTCTGTGTGTCTGTGTGCGTGTGTGTGTGTGTGTGTGTGTGTGTGTGTGTGTGTGTGTGTGTGCATGCAGCGCGTGTACATGTATTGTGTATGTGTGCGTATGTCTGTACATACGTTCGCGTGTATGAGTGTGTGTGTGTGCGTGTGTGTGTGTGTGTGTGTGTGTGTGTGTGTGTGTGTGTGTGTGCGTGTGTGCGTGTGTGCGTGTGTGTGTGTGTGTGTGTGTCTATGTGTGTGCGTACGTGCGTATGTCTCAGTTATTGTGTTTGCATCTGTACGTGCATGCGTTTGTACGCATGAGTTCTCTCTCGCACACATGTCTTCGGGCTTTGGGAGAGGGGAAGCGGGCACGCTCATGTTAGTTTGTTGAACGATACAGCACAACGATGATAAAAATGCAATGAATGTGAACCAAAATACACACAATCTCGCGAAATGAAAGTACTTGAAAACATAACACAAATGGTCATATTGACACAGACTCTGAGTTGTGTGCTTTTTCTGTGTGTGTTGTTTGTAACGTCTGATCAAGACGTCTTTGCTGAAAATGTACATGTGTGTTGTATTGCGTGTCAGATGATCTTGTTTATGGGTGTTTGAGTATTTTGACTTGTTTTCAATAACGTTACGGCTTGGGTTGTTCTCATAACCTGTAGTTTGGCTTGTTTTCAGTATCGCTGCAGTATGACTTGTTTTCAGCAACACTGGAGTATGAATTGTTTTCAGTACTGCTGCAGTATGGCTTGCTTTCAGTACTGCTGCAGTTTGGCTTGTTTTCAGTAACACTGCAGCGTGGCTTGTTTTCAGTAACACTGCAGTATGGCTTTTTTCAGTAACACCGCAGTAATTTAGTTTGTTTTCGATTACACTGCAGTTTGGCTTGTTTTTAATAAACCGCTGTATGGTTTGTTTTCAATAACACTGCAGTATGGAT
Organism: Conus canariensis; assembly: GCA_033310375.1. NCBI lineage: Eukaryota > Metazoa > Mollusca > Gastropoda > Neogastropoda > Conidae > Conus > Conus canariensis. The sequence continues at coordinate 3,755,136 of CM065735.1, forward strand.
TGTTTTGAGTCACACTGCAGTATGGCTTGTTTTTGGTAACACTGTAGTCTGGTTTGTTATTAGTAACAGCAGTATGGCTTGTTTTCAGTACCATTACAGTATGGCTTGTTTTCAGTACTGCCGCAGCTTGGCTTGTTTTTTTTAGTAACCCATCAGTATGATTTGTTTTCAGTACCGCTGCAGTTTGGCTTGTTTTCAGTAACGCTGGAGTATGACTTGTTTTCAGTAACACTGGAGTATGAATTGTTTTCAGCAACACTGGAGTATGAATTGTTTTCAGCAACACTGGAGTATGACTTGTTTTCAGCAACACTGGAGTATGAATTGTTTTCAGTAACACTGGAGTATGACTTGTTTTCGGCAACACTGGAGTATGACTTGTTTTCAGTAACACTGGAGTATGAATTGTTTTCAGCAACACTGGAGTATGAATTGTTTTCAGCAACACTGGAGTATGAATTGTTTTCAGTACTGCTGCAGTATGGCTTGCTTTCAGTAACACTGCAGTTTGGCATGTTTTCAGTAACACTAGAGTATGGCTTGTTTTGAGTAGCACTGCATTATGATTTGTTTTCAGTACCGCTGCAGTTTGGGATGTTTTTAGTAACACTGGAGTGAGGCAGTCCGCGAAACAGCAGAGGAGGTACTTGGGCGACAGAGGAAGAAACACCAAACATGGATCTCAAACGACATCCTTGACCTCTGCGACAAAAGAAGATTACTGAAGAAGACGAAAAATTCCAGCCCTGAACAAGCCTCACAGTATCGAAAAACCAACAACCTTGTAAGGAAGGAAACGATTGAAGCCAAAGAACAAAGGATCAATAACCAGTGCGAGAACATCGAGAAAGGCATGGAAAAGGGAAACAGCAAACATGCCTTCACCACACTGAAAAACCTCACCAAGACGCAGCAAAACAGATCGTCAGTCATCGAGGATACCTCAGGCGAGCTGCTGACAGAAAGCTCTGCTGTTTTGAACAGATGGACACAGTACTGCCAAGAACTTTACAACTACCCTATACAGCCAGACGACAGTTTGTTTGAGGGGGACTCAACACCATCAAGGGAATCCTCACCGCTACCAGTGATGAGAGAAGAAGTGGAAGAAGCCATCCGCAGCCTTCCAGCAGGGAAATCACCTGGAGCAGACAATATTCCAGCAGAGCTGCTCAAACATGGAGGGAAGGAATTGGTCACTCTAGTAACATCGATTTGTCAGAAGATCTGGAGACAAAACAGTGGCCCACAGAATGGACTCAATCACTCATCATCCCCCTGCCCAAAAAGGGAAATCTACACCAATGCCAGAACTACAGAACAATAAGTCTCATTAGCCACACCAGTAAAATTATGCTCAGAGTCATCTTGAATCGACTGGAGAAAGAGGCGGAAGAACACCTGGCGGAAGAACAAGCTGGATTCAGGGCAGGCAGAAGCACAGTAGAACAGATCTTCACCTGCCGGATACTGATGGAGAAACATCTGCAACATCAGAGAGACCTGTTCCACAACTTCATTGACTTTAGGAAAGCGTTTGACAGGTGTGGCACAGGGGTCTGTGGCAGGTGCTCAGAAAGTTTGGCATAGAGGAGGGTCTCGTCCAAACCATCCAGGCGCTGTATAACACCGCCAGCAGCGCAGTCCTCCTCAACAACCAGATAGGGGACTACTTCAAGACCACAGTTGGAGTCCGTCAAGGCTGCCTGCTATCTCCCGTACTGTTCAATCTCTTCCTAGAAAACATCATGCGTGAAACCCTCCATGACTTCCACTCCACTGTCTCCATCGGAGGAAGAACCATCAATAATCTGAGGTTCGCAGATGACATCGACCTGATGGGTGGCAGCAACGAAGAACAACAAGACCTGACAAAGAGACTGGAAGAAAGGGCAGGTGCATATGGAATGGAAGTGAGCACAGAAAAAAGCAAAGTCCTGGTCAACAGCACAACCAACACCCATGCTGAAATCTACATGAACGGGCAACAGCTTGAAGAAGTGGACGCTTTCAAATACCTTGGCGCCACTCTTACCAAAGACGGTCGCTCTACAACAGAAATCAAGACCAGACTAGCGATCGCAACAGCAGCAATGGCAAAGCTAAACAAGATCTGGAAGAGCAGGGAGATCAGCTTTCCTACGAAGATGAAGCTGTACAAATCCCTGGTGCTGTCCATCCTGCTGTATGGCTGCGAAAGCTAGACCATGACAGCAGAGACTACCAAGAGAATCCAGACGTTTGAAACTAAATGCTTCAGGCGCTTGCTCGGGATCCCTTGGCAAGACCGGAAGACGAACGACCTTGTGAGGAGCCAAATAACATCACTTGCAGGCCCCCAAGAACCCCTCTTGGCAATAGTCAAGAAGAGGAAGCTGTCGTGGTTCGGGCATGTCATACGCCACAACTCACTGCCCAAAACAGTCCTCCAGGGCACGCTGGAAGGCGGCAGACGAAGGGGACGACAAGCCAAATGCTGGATGGACAACATCAAAGAATGGACCAGGATGGATGGCCCCACGCTGATGCCACAGGCAGAGGACAGGGCCGGATGGCGGCGCCTGGCTTCGAGAGTGTCTCTCATCTCTCCTCTACGCCCATCATGGGCAAGAGAATGATGATGATGGAGTATGGCTTGTTTTCAGTAACACTGGAGTATGGCTTGTTTTGAGTAGCACTGCATTATGATTTGTTTTCAGTACCGCTGCGGTTTGGGTTGTTTTTAGTACTGCTGCAGTATGGCTTTTTTCAGTGACGCTGCAGACTTTTAATCTCTATAAATTAATCTGATCAAATGATAGCGTGGAACAATGAGATTTCCTCAAAGTATATTGCAGTATTGTGTTAGCTGCTAAAGCTTTGTTTTCCTCCTTCTTTGAATTACACAAATATTGAAAAACTTGCTCTTTACACTTGAGAGTCCCGACTGTGAACGTTTTCTCATAAACAGAAGTAAAGAAAAACTGTCGAATCTACATATATATCACAAGTGCTACTGTTGAACATCATTCATGATGATCACGTGCACCATCCATTGACCATCTATGAATTCTTTAACAAAACCGAAAAGATCACTACAATTTCTCTCTCCTCCCCCCCCCCCCCCCCCCCAAAGCCCTACTTTCCACCTTCCAATTCATCCACATACTTAGCATCCTGCCTCCCAACGATCTATTTTCACTCCTCTCTCAGTGTGCTGTCATACCCCTACGTGTGCGTGTGGGCGATAGCTTGTGCGCGCGCGCGCATGCGCGCGCGCACTTGTGTGTGTGTGTGTGTGTGTGTGTGTGTGTGTGTGTGTGTGTGTGTGTGTATGTGTGTGTGTGTGTGTGTGTGTGCGCGCGCGTGCGTGCCTGCGTGTGTGCGCGCGTGGTGCCTGCGTGTGTGTGTGTGTGTGTGTGTGTGTGTGTGTGTGTGTGTGTGTGCGCGCGTGCGTGCCTGCGTGTGTGTGTGTGTGGTGTGTGTGTGTGTGTGTGTGTGTGTGTGTGTGTGTGTGTGTGTAGGTCGGTGTATCAGAAAATAATTGGAGCTGCAAATTTTAGGATTTTGCCACCAATACCATCTAAGCTACGAGCACATGTTTCTTTTAGACGGATCAGGGCATTATATACATCATGGACTGACATTAAGGGGATGTCTAAGTCTGAGGATATGGCTTTTGAATCACAGAAATCATTTAATAATGTAAGGGTGTTTTGGGCAGATCTATCTGATTTTATTGTTGTCTTAGCAATATTACAAAAAATAGTCATTAAGTTTTTCGGGACACAGGTCTTTATGAGATGTATTTTTACTGATGGTTTTGTTTGTCAGCTGATTGATAGCATTCCAAATTGCTCTGCTATTGGTATTAGAAGAAACAAGTTCTTGAAAGTACTTTTTCTTAGCTGCTCGTTTTACATGATTGACATGATTTCTTTGATTTACAAATTCTTTCTTCGTTCCAGTAGACAAAAGGTGATCTCTTTGGTTCAAAGCGTCCTGTACATCTTTTGATAGCCATGGTAACATAGGACTGCTTTTAACACGCTTGGTTTTGAAAGGTGCATGTTTATCATAAATTTTTTTTTTCAATTGTGGTAACAAACTTTCCAGGCTTCATCAAGATTTGTAAATTGGTAGACTAGAAAAAGATGTGAATTGCTCAAATCAAACAAAAATTTATTTTTATCAAAATTCCGTAAGCACCTGTAATTTATAAACGTGTGACCATTCTTCGGAATTTTAACTCCTTTTTTTTGACCAAGTGAAGCATATTGGAAAATGATCACTACAACCATACAGTGGTGAACACACTTCTATTAGATTGCTTTTTGTCGTGGTATAAATGTGATCAGTAAGAGTTTTGGATGTGGGTGTTACCCTTGTAGGTTTATCGATTAACTGAACAAGTTGAAAAGATTCCTAACAATGAACCCATGTGTTGTTACATTTGAGCAAATCAATGTTAAAATCGCCTAACAATATCAGCTCATCCCAAAGCAAAGAAATATCTTCTAACAGTAGAGTGAAATTGTCAGTCCAACTGACATGTTCTGCTGGATTGCGGTATATGAAACCCACATGAACTGGCTCACATTTTTTAAAAATTGACTTGGATCCATACTGACTCGATGTTATGGTAATTACAAGGTTCAACACATTTAAACTTTATACTATGGTGAATGTACACTACCAAACCCGTCTCTTTGGGATGTTTAGCATCTTTGCGGATTGTATTATATCCAGGAATGGAGATTTCAGAATCTAGAATGTGTTCTGTAAGACGTGATTCGGCATAGCCAAAAATATGTAAATGCTTATCAGTACTTGTCAAAACATACAAAACGTCAGATAGTTTATTGATTAAGTGATTTATGTTGAGGAATCCCACTCTAAAACCATCTTTAGACGGCCAAGTTTCCAAAGTGTCAGGCATCCTTAAGATCGGCTAAAGCAGACGAAGACAGGGGGGATACACGAAGTATTAAACGTGGGGGAGGACGGAAGGAGGGTAAGTAGTGAGTGATGAAGAAGGGAGGGAGGGGAAAACGCCCTAAACAAACAAACAAAACCCCAAACAACAACAACAACAACAACAACAACAAAATACACACAATCTCGCGAAATGAAAGTTTGAAGATGGAGAAATTGGGAACATGAAATTAAGAAAATATATTACAGATATGAAAACTCTTCACTAGCTGCATAAGGGAACCATCGCAATCCCTTTTGAAGGCAGATATATTTGTATTGCCTGCTCCGAGGCCTTTCGTCCGCTGGGTCAGAACTCATGAGGGAGACACGGCTGGTTGTGTCTGCGCTCCTGGCGTCAAATAGAGACACACCACAGTCCATAATACTGTGTGTTTGTCTTTTGATCTCCCTTACATCTTTGGGTAGATCCTCAAGCGTAGGCTCAAAGATTGTCCCCTACATTTTATACTATTTGCATAATGTCTTTACTTTTTCAGCAACTTTTTTCCTCCCCACACTTTCGTTTGGCTTCATTTACTACCCTTCACTGGCTGCTTTGGGGTGCTATTGGATTCTTTTTTGCACCCTTGGTGGTGACAACACCACAATATTATGGACTGTGGTGTGTCTCTATTTGACACAGGAGCGCAGACACAACCAGCCGTGTCTCCCTCATGAGTTCTGACCCAGCGGACGAAAGGCCTCGGAGCAGGCAATACAAATATATCTGCCTTCAAAAGGGATTGCGATGGTTCCCTTATGCAGCTAGTGAAGAGTTTTCATATCTGTAATATATTTTCTTAATTTCATGTTCCCAGTTTCTCCATCTTCAAACTCCCCCCCCCCCCTCCCCCTCCTTAAGTCCAAATATTTGCCATGTCATTACTTTGAAGACAGTTCAGTTGTTGGCCTGCACTTGTTTTTTCCCCCACTATTAGATTGTTCGTCTATGTATTTGTCTGACTTTATTTAAAAGGCTGTGCCAGTCTTGAATAAAAGTTACTCTGTGTTAGGTTTTCTTATGGGAGCAAAAGTTACCCCACTTGTTTACTGTTTATTGTTTACTGTTCCATGCCTCATTTCATTTCCAATTTTGTTTGATTAAATTGAGGTTATTTGTATTTGTTTCTGTCTGTCTGTGTGTTTGTCTTTTGATCTCCCTTACATCTTTGGGTGCATCCTCAAGCGTAGGCTCAAAGATTGTCCCCTACATTTTATACTATTTGCATAATGTCTTTACTTTTTCAGCAACTTTTTTCCTCCCCACACTTTCGTTTGGCTTCATTTACTACCCTTCACTGGCTGCTTTGGGGTGCTATTGGATTCTTTTTTGCACCCTTGGTGGTGACAACACCACAGTATTATGGACTCTGGTGTTTCTCTATTTGACACCAGGAGCGCAGACACAACCAGCCGTGTCTCCCTCATGAGTTCTG
>CM065735.1:3766527-3784027 GCA_033310375.1 Conus canariensis
CAATCATTACAAAACAAACAATATAGCATACCATTAAGCAATCATTACAAAACAAACAATATAGCATACCATTAAACAATCATTACGAAACAAACAAACAATATAGCATACCATTAAACAATCATTACAAAACAAACAAACAATATAGCATACCATTAAACAATCATTACAAAACAAACAAACAATATAGCATGCATTAAACAATCATTACAAAAGAAACAAACAATATATCATACCATTAAACAATCATTACAAAACAGACAAACAATATAGCATACCATTAAACAATCATTACAAAACAAACAAACAATATAGCATACCATTAAACAATCATTACAAAACAAACAATATAGCATACCATTAAACAATCATTACAAAACAAACAATATAGCATACCATTAAACAATCATTACAAAACAAACAAACAATATAGCATACTATTAAACAATCATTACAAAACAAACAAACAAACAATATAGCATACCATTAAACAATCATTACAAAACAAACAAACAATATAGCATACCATTAAACAATCATTACAAAACAAACAAACAATATAGCATACCATTAAGTAGAAAGAAACTCGTGGAGAGCGTGGCAGCAGAGAGTCCTCAGAAGAGAAGCCCCCTTCAAGCAAGTGTTTCGGCCCTTATCTCCTGACACTCTAGGGGGGTTGGGCCACACCCGGTTCATGACTCCGGATGTCCCTCTGCTGCCCCTTTTTTTCCCATCTTGGGACGAGCCATGGCTGGGATTCGAACCCATGACCCTCTGGACATGTTCATTTTCCACTTAATGACTCGCGCTTTAACCACTGAGCCACAGGGACACCTGATATTTGTAGGGAAATTAAGCCTTATGAAGTTCACTTTTGTTCCTCCTTGACCAGATCCAGCTTGAACACCTCTCTGCCGCTTCTGCCATTGCTTTCAGGGCTCTGGTTTTTTCCTTCCCTGCAACTGAGAGCTGTTTCATGAGGCTGTATGCAGACGTTCCTACAAACCCCCTAGCTCCAATTTCTGCAGTGAGGACTTTGACCTGATAGCCTTCTCTCCTCAGGCTGTTTGCCAGATCAGCATACTTTTCAGTCTTGTAGATTTGAGCTGCCTCCATTCTGTTCTCATATGGCACCGTGAGCTCGATCATGATCAGCTGCTTGGTTGACTTAGAGTGGACTACTATGTCTGGTCTCATGCCACTCTTGCTGATGATCTCTGGGTGACTCTTCCATTCTGGGAGGTCTGCAGTGCACTCCCAGTCATCTGCCCCGTCCAGCAGACTCTGCCTGCATGTTTCGAGTGGCACTGTTGTTCTTGGCCATGATTTGCTGCCTCCTGCCGTGAAGAATGTTGCGGGTGCTTTTGGAGTCCTGATTTTCCCTTTTGTGGTGTTGGTACTAGCCCAGACTACTTGTACAATTTCTTTGAGCACTTGGTTGTGCCTCCATGTGTACCTTCCTTGAGCCAGGGCTACTTTACATGAGCTTAGGACATGCTCCACTGTTTGTTTTTCATGGCAGAGGGGGCATGCAGGATCGTCTGTTTTCCCCCACTTCACCAGGTTTGCATTTGAGGGCAGAAGGTCATATGCAGATCTGAGAATGAAGCTGATCCTGAGAGGGGCCATGTGCCAAATGTCATTCCAAGTGAGACTTCTTTGGAGTGCATTCTCCCACGTTGTCCATTGCCCTTGCTGGCTCTGCTGGACTGCTTTCTGGAGTCTTTTTTGGTCTTCTTCTTTTCTCATCTCCTGAATCATCATGTCTCTTTTGGCTTTTCCTTTGGCCTTTGACCACCATTCAGTTTTGGTCACCCCCAGTCCCTGTCTGTTGGTCTGTGTGTGTCCTGTTATTTCTCTGATCTTGAGACTTTCTTTTGCAGAATCCATCGCCTCTTGAACTTTCCATTTTCTGCCTGTCTTCAGCTGGGGCTTAATTGCTTCTACCACCTTGTCTCCTGAGTCCTCCAGCATGCTTTGAAGTCTGATCTTCCCTGCTTTGTATTCCTCCAGGATGGATTTCAGGGGTAGTTTCAGCTTTGCTTGGCGACAGTACAGCGCTATGTCAGTCAGACAGGGTGGGACACCAAGCCATTTCCTTGTGAACTTGTTGATTTTGGCTTCCATTGCCTCCACTATGCTGGTGCAGATGTCGTATATCATCAGAGGCCATAGAGCTTTGGTATCAGCATGAACTGCAGACACCAGACCTTGTATTTGCCAGGGAGCCCACACTGGTCAATGGTCTCCAAGCCTTCCTCCGCCATCTGCTTGGTTTCTTTGCTCTTTGTGTGTCTTTCAGCGTATCATCATACCATCTTCCAAGGCTCTTGACTGGTTCTTCTGTGACTGTTGGAATGGCCTGGTTGGCAACACTGAAGACCACAGATCCGGCCACTTTTCCTTTCCTCAGTGAGAGACTCCGTGATTTCTTTGGCTTGAACTTCATTCTGGATGAGGCAACTATGTCGTCCAGCCTCTCCAGCACATGACGTGTCTCGTCTTCTCTGGATGAAATCACTGTAGTGTCATCCATGAAGGCCTTGAGAGGAGGCATCTTGTATCCATCGCCAAGGTCTGTTTGTCTCGCGTTGTTTGTTGCTGCTTTCAAGATGAGTTCCATTGCCAGCACGAACAGTATTGGGGAAATTGCACAGCCCATTGCAATACCCACTTCCAAGTTGATCCAGTCTGTTGTGTACTCCTTGGTAGAGAACCGCATTGAGAAGCCATTGAAGTACTTCTTGAGCATGTCGCGGATGTTCTTTGGCACATGGTACATCTCAAGAGCCAACTGTATCATCTCATGGGGCACAGATCCATATGCGTTTGCCAGATCAAGCCACACTACGTCCAGGTCTCTCTTTTCTGTTTTTGCTTTTTGGATTGCGTCCCAGATCATTGTGGCGTGTTCTACACAGCCCGCCACGCCTGGGATGCCACCTTTCTGGACTGACACATCCAAGTACTTGTTTTCCATCAGGTACTTGGTCAGCCTTGCTGCCATGACAGAGAAGAAGATTTTCCCTTCGACGTTCAGTAGTGATATTGGCCTGAACTGGCTAATGTCACTTGAGTTTTGCTCTTTGGGGATGTACACACCATCTGCCGTCATCCACTGGCCGCTGATCTTCTGGTTTCTCCAAGCCGATCGCAGCAGCCTGTGGAGCCACTCCAGCACCTTGGGACATTTCTTGTAGAGCTGGTAAGGTATTCCGTTTGGCCCTGGTGATGATTTGGCTCTGGCTTTGTCGACCACCTTCTTGATTTCCGCCAACGTTGGAGGCTTGCCATTGAACTGTTCCTCAGGGTTGGTTGGCCACACCAGACCTTGAATGTCGAGTGGTGCTTTGCTCTGTGGGTCAGAGTATGTTTTCCTCAGATGCTGCTCAAGAACTCCTTTGTCCACACTTAGGGTCCCAGATTTTGGCTGCTCAAACAGTGTTCTGGCAAACTGGAAGGGGTCTCTGAAGAAGCGCTCTTGTGTCTTCTTCTTTTTGCTCTTCCTCTTCCTCGCAGATTCCGCTTTGCTGAGGGCACTGTGTTTTTCTTTCAGGTCTTTCCACAGTTTTTCCAAGCCTTGTTTTTCAGCTGGCAGTGCGGTCTTCATTTGCATCTTGAGGTTTTTCTTTTGGACCCTGATCTTGTCCATCTTTTCTTGGCGTCTGGATTTCTTTGGAGGTGTTTTCTCTTTGGGTAGTTTTGCTCCATAGGCGTCTCTACATGTGGCATACACAATGTCCCCATATGTGGCTAGTTTGTGTTCCAGGGTGCTTTTCCCTATCAGTGCATCGAGTCTTTGGACGATTTTTGCATCCAGTTTCTCCCAATCTTCAGTTTCGTTTGCTCGTGGCAGGTTGAGTTTCAGGCGCCTGGCATCGAGGGCCTGTGCAAATTCCTCATCCGAACCAACAGCGTGGATGTCCTTGGCACTGTGGTTTAAATCCTGGCCTTGGTCTTCCGACGTCTTATCTGCTGATGCAGTGCGCTGCTGCTCATTCAGATGAGTCTTCACACATCCCATCTTTGTTCTGTGGATCTTCATGCCACGGGTGGTAGCGAAACGCTTTCCACAGACACATGGATATTCCATTTGGTCCATGTTCATAGTCCGTTTGGGATTTGCAGTCATGATTGGTTGAGCACCGATGGATTCATCATTCTCTCCCCCTTTCGGTGAATCCTGGGAGCATCTTTTCCTTTTATTCTTAGTAGCCACATGTTTAAGGCAAAGTGGGGAGCCAGCCCACAGAGCCCTTGGTTCTGGTCTTTCCCAGTGTCCTCCGGTCTTTCCCGGACGTCCTCCGGCCTATTCCCGGAAGTCAATGGTTTACCCATGCATCAGTAGAAAGAAACTCGTGGAGAGCGTGGCAGCAGAGAGTCCTCAGAAGAGAAGCCCCCTTCAAGCAAGTGTTTCGGCCCTTATCTCCTGACACTCTAGGGGGGTTGGGCCACACCCGGTTCATGACTCCGGATGTCCCTCTGCTGCCCCTTTTTTTCCCATCTTGGGACGAGCCATGGCTGGGATTCGAACCCATGACCCTCTGGACATGTTCATTTTCCACTTAATGACTCGCGCTTTAACCACTGAGCCACAGGGACACCTGATATTTGTAGGGAAATTAAGCCTTATGAAGTTCACTTTTGTTCCTCCTTGACCAGATCCAGCTTGAACACCTCTCTGCCGCTTCTGCCATTGCTTTCAGGGCTCTGGTTTTTTCCTTCCCTGCAACTGAGAGCTGTTTCATGAGGCTGTATGCAGACGTTCCTACAAACCCCCTAGCTCCAATTTCTGCAGTGAGGACTTTGACCTGATAGCCTTCTCTCCTCAGGCTGTTTGCCAGATCAGCATACTTTTCAGTCTTGTAGATTTGAGCTGCCTCCATTCTGTTCTCATATGGCACCGTGAGCTCGATCATGATCAGCTGCTTGGTTGACTTAGAGTGGACTACTATGTCTGGTCTCATGCCACTCTTGCTGATGATCTCTGGGTGACTCTTCCATTCTGGGAGGTCTGCAGTGCACTCCCAGTCATCTGCCCCGTCCAGCAGACTCTGCCTGCATGTTTCGAGTGGCACTGTTGTTCTTGGCCATGATTTGCTGCCTCCTGCCGTGAAGAATGTTGCGGGTGCTTTTGGAGTCCTGATTTTCCCTTTTGTGGTGTTGGTACTAGCCCAGACTACTTGTACAATTTCTTTGAGCACTTGGTTGTGCCTCCATGTGTACCTTCCTTGAGCCAGGGCTACTTTACATGAGCTTAGGACATGCTCCACTGTTTGTTTTTCATGGCAGAGGGGGCATGCAGGATCGTCTGTTTTCCCCCACTTCACCAGGTTTGCATTTGAGGGCAGAAGGTCATATGCAGATCTGAGAATGAAGCTGATCCTGAGAGGGGCCATGTGCCAAATGTCATTCCAAGTGAGACTTCTTTGGAGTGCATTCTCCCACGTTGTCCATTGCCCTTGCTGGCTCTGCTGGACTGCTTTCTGGAGTCTTTTTTGGTCTTCTTCTTTTCTCATCTCCTGAATCATCATGTCTCTTTTGGCTTTTCCTTTGGCCTTTGACCACCATTCAGTTTTGGTCACCCCCAGTCCCTGTCTGTTGGTCTGTGTGTGTCCTGTTATTTCTCTGATCTTGAGACTTTCTTTTGCAGAATCCATCGCCTCTTGAACTTTCCATTTTCTGCCTGTCTTCAGCTGGGGCTTAATTGCTTCTACCACCTTGTCTCCTGAGTCCTCCAGCATGCTTTGAAGTCTGATCTTCCCTGCTTTGTATTCCTCCAGGATGGATTTCAGGGGTAGTTTCAGCTTTGCTTGGCGACAGTACAGCGCTATGTCAGTCAGACAGGGTGGGACACCAAGCCATTTCCTTGTGAACTTGTTGATTTTGGCTTCCATTGCCTCCACTATGCTGGTGCAGATGTCGTATATCATCAGAGGCCATAGCAGCTTTGGTATCAGCATGAACTGCAGACACCAGACCTTGTATTTGCCAGGGAGCCCACACTGGTCAATGGTCTCCAAGCCTTCCTCCGCCATCTGCTTGGTTTCTTTTGCTCTTTGTGTGTCTTTCAGCGTATCATCATACCATCTTCCAAGGCTCTTGACTGGTTCTTCTGTGACTGTTGGAATGGCCTGGTTGGCAACACTGAAGACCACAGATCCGGCCACTTTTCCTTTCCTCAGTGAGAGACTCCGTGATTTCTTTGGCTTGAACTTCATTCTGGATGAGGCAACTATGTCGTCCAGCCTCTCCAGCACATGACGTGTCTCGTCTTCTCTGGATGAAATCACTGTAGTGTCATCCATGAAGGCCTTGAGAGGAGGCATCTTGTATCCATCGCCAAGGTCTGTTTGTCTCGCGTTGTTTGTTGCTGCTTTCAAGATGAGTTCCATTGCCAGCACGAACAGTATTGGGGAAATTGCACAGCCCATTGCAATACCCACTTCCAAGTTGATCCAGTCTGTTGTGTACTCCTTGGTAGAGAACCGCATTGAGAAGCCATTGAAGTACTTCTTGAGCATGTCGCGGATGTTCTTTGGCACATGGTACATCTCAAGAGCCAACTGTATCATCTCATGGGGCACAGATCCATATGCGTTTGCCAGATCAAGCCACACTACGTCCAGGTCTCTCTTTTCTGTTTTTGCTTTTTGGATTGCGTCCCAGATCATTGTGGCGTGTTCTACACAGCCCGCCACGCCTGGGATGCCACCTTTCTGGACTGACACATCCAAGTACTTGTTTTCCATCAGGTACTTGGTCAGCCTTGCTGCCATGACAGAGAAGAAGATTTTCCCTTCGACGTTCAGTAGTGATATTGGCCTGAACTGGCTAATGTCACTTGAGTTTTGCTCTTTGGGGATGTACACACCATCTGCCGTCATCCACTGGCCGCTGATCTTCTGGTTTCTCCAAGCCGATCGCAGCAGCCTGTGGAGCCACTCCAGCACCTTGGGACATTTCTTGTAGAGCTGGTAAGGTATTCCGTTTGGCCCTGGTGATGATTTGGCTCTGGCTTTGTCGACCACCTTCTTGATTTCCGCCAACGTTGGAGGCTTGCCATTGAACTGTTCCTCAGGTTGGTTGGCCACACCAAGACCTTGAATGTCGAGTGGTGCTTTGCTCTGTGGGTCAGAGTATGTTTTCCTCAGATGCTGCTCAAGAACTCCTTTGTCCACACTTAGGGTCCCAGATTTTGGCTGCTCAAACAGTGTTCTGGCAAACTGGAAGGGGGTCTCTGAAGAAGCGCTCTTGTGTCTTCTTCTTTTTGCTCTTCCTCTTCCTCGCAGATTCCGCTTTGCTGAGGGCACTGTGTTTTTCTTTCAGGTCTTTCCACAGTTTTTCCAAGCCTTGTTTTTCAGCTGGCAGTGCGGTCTTCATTTGCATCTTGAGGTTTTTCTTTTGGACCCTGATCTTGTCCATCTTTTCTTGGCGTCTGGATTTCTTTGGAGGTGTTTTCTCTTTGGGTAGTTTTGCTCCATAGGCGTCTCTACATGTGGCATACACAATGTCCCCATATGTGGCTAGTTTGTGTTCCAGGGTGCTTTTCCCTATCAGTGCATCGAGTCTTTGGACGATTTTTGCATCCAGTTTCTCCCAATCTTCAGTTTCGTTTGCTCGTGGCAGGTTGAGTTTCAGGCGCCTGGCATCGAGGGCCTGTGCAAATTCCTCATCCGAACCAACAGCGTGGATGTCCTTGGCACTGTGGTTTAAATCCTGGCCTTGGTCTTCCGACGTCTTATCTGCTGATGCAGTGCGCTGCTGCTCATTCAGATGAGTCTTCACACATCCCATCTTTGTTCTGTGGATCTTCATGCCACGGGTGGTAGCGAAACGCTTTCCACAGACACATGGATATTCCATTTGGTCCATGTTCATAGTCCGTTTGGGATTTGCAGTCATGATTGGTTGAGCACCGATGGATTCATCATTCTCTCCCCCTTTCGGTGAATCCTGGGAGCATCTTTTCCTTTTATTCTTAGTAGCCACATGTTTAAGGCAAAGTGGGGAGCCAGCCCACAGAGCCCTTGGTTCTGGTCTTTCCCAGTGTCCTCCGGTCTTTCCCGGACGTCCTCCGGCCTATTCCCGGAAGTCAATGGTTTACCCATGCATCAGTAGAAAGAAACTCGTGGAGAGCGTGGCAGCAGAGAGTCCTCAGAAGAGAAGCCCCCTTCAAGCAAGTGTTTCGGCCCTTATCTCCTGACACTCTAGGGGGGTTGGGCCACACCCGGTTCATGACTCCGGATGTCCCTCTGCTGCCCCTTTTTTTCCCATCTTGGGACGAGCCATGGCTGGGATTCGAACCCATGACCCTCTGGACATGTTCATTTTCCACTTAATGACTCGCGCTTTAACCACTGAGCCACAGGGACACCTGATATTTGTAGGGAAATTAAGCCTTATGAAGTTCACTTTTGTTCCTCCTTGACCAGATCCAGCTTGAACACCTCTCTGCCGCTTCTGCCATTGCTTTCAGGGCTCTGGTTTTTTCCTTCCCTGCAACTGAGAGCTGTTTCATGAGGCTGTATGCAGACGTTCCTACAAACCCCCTAGCTCCAATTTCTGCAGTGAGGACTTTGACCTGATAGCCTTCTCTCCTCAGGCTGTTTGCCAGATCAGCATACTTTTCAGTCTTGTAGATTTGAGCTGCCTCCATTCTGTTCTCATATGGCACCGTGAGCTCGATCATGATCAGCTGCTTGGTTGACTTAGAGTGGACTACTATGTCTGGTCTCATGCCACTCTTGCTGATGATCTCTGGGTGACTCTTCCATTCTGGGAGGTCTGCAGTGCACTCCCAGTCATCTGCCCCGTCCAGCAGACTCTGCCTGCATGTTTCGAGTGGCACTGTTGTTCTTGGCCATGATTTGCTGCCTCCTGCCGTGAAGAATGTTGCGGGTGCTTTTGGAGTCCTGATTTTCCCTTTTGTGGTGTTGGTACTAGCCCAGACTACTTGTACAATTTCTTTGAGCACTTGGTTGTGCCTCCATGTGTACCTTCCTTGAGCCAGGGCTACTTTACATGAGCTTAGGACATGCTCCACTGTTTGTTTTTCATGGCAGAGGGGGCATGCAGGATCGTCTGTTTTCCCCCACTTCACCAGGTTTGCATTTGAGGGCAGAAGGTCATATGCAGATCTGAGAATGAAGCTGATCCTGAGAGGGGCCATGTGCCAAATGTCATTCCAAGTGAGACTTCTTTGGAGTGCATTCTCCCACGTTGTCCATTGCCCTTGCTGGCTCTGCTGGACTGCTTTCTGGAGTCTTTTTTGGTCTTCTTCTTTTCTCATCTCCTGAATCATCATGTCTCTTTTGGCTTTTCCTTTGGCCTTTGACCACCATTCAGTTTTGGTCACCCCCAGTCCCTGTCTGTTGGTCTGTGTGTGTCCTGTTATTTCTCTGATCTTGAGACTTTCTTTTGCAGAATCCATCGCCTCTTGAACTTTCCATTTTCTGCCTGTCTTCAGCTGGGGCTTAATTGCTTCTACCACCTTGTCTCCTGAGTCCTCCAGCATGCTTTGAAGTCTGATCTTCCCTGCTTTGTATTCCTCCAGGATGGATTTCAGGGGTAGTTTCAGCTTTGCTTGGCGACAGTACAGCGCTATGTCAGTCAGACAGGGTGGGACACCAAGCCATTTCCTTGTGAACTTGTTGATTTTGGCTTCCATTGCCTCCACTATGCTGGTGCAGATGTCGTATATCATCAGAGGCCATAGCAGCTTTGGTATCAGCATGAACTGCAGACACCAGACCTTGTATTTGCCAGGGAGCCCACACTGGTCAATGGTCTCCAAGCCTTCCTCCGCCATCTGCTTGGTTTCTTTTGCTCTTTGTGTGTCTTTCAGCGTATCATCATACCATCTTCCAAGGCTCTTGACTGGTTCTTCTGTGACTGTTGGAATGGCCTGGTTGGCAACACTGAAG
The DNA here is from genome assembly GCA_033310375.1 of Conus canariensis. Classification (NCBI taxonomy): domain Eukaryota; kingdom Metazoa; phylum Mollusca; class Gastropoda; order Neogastropoda; family Conidae; genus Conus; species Conus canariensis. Next base: position 3,776,454 of record CM065735.1, read on the forward strand.
ACCACAGATCCGGCCACTTTTCCTTTCCTCAGTGAGAGACTCCGTGATTTCTTTGGCTTGAACTTCATTCTGGATGAGGCAACTATGTCGTCCAGCCTCTCCAGCACATGACGTGTCTCGTCTTCTCTGGATGAAATCACTGTAGTGTCATCCATGAAGGCCTTGAGAGGAGGCATCTTGTATCCATCGCCAAGGTCTGTTTGTCTCGCGTTGTTTGTTGCTGCTTTCAAGATGAGTTCCATTGCCAGCACGAACAGTATTGGGGAAATTGCACAGCCCATTGCAATACCCACTTCCAAGTTGATCCAGTCTGTTGTGTACTCCTTGGTAGAGAACCGCATTGAGAAGCATTAAACAATCATTACAAAACAAACAAACAATATAGCATACCATTAAACAATCATTACGAAACAAACAAACAATATAGCATACCATTAAACAATCATTACAAAACAAACAATATAGCATACCATTAAACAATCATTACAAAACAAACAAACAATATAGCATACCATTAAACAATCATTACAAAACAAACAAACAATATAGCATACCATTAAACAATCATTACAAAACAAACAAACAATATAGCATACCATTAAACAATCATTACAAAACAAACAATATAGCATACCATTAAGCAATCATTACAAAACAAACAATATAGCATACCATTAAACAATCATTACGAAACAAACAAACAATATAGCATACCATTAAACAATCATTACAAAACAAACAAACAATATAGCATACCATTAAACAATCATTACAAAACAAACAAACAATATAGCATGCATTAAACAATCATTACAAAAGAAACAAACAATATATCATACCATTAAACAATCATTACAAAACAGACAAACAATATAGCATACCATTAAACAATCATTACAAAACAAACAAACAATATAGCATACCATTAAACAATCATTACAAAACAAACAATATAGCATACCATTAAACAATCATTACAAAACAAACAATATAGCATACCATTAAACAATCATTACAAAACAAACAAACAATATAGCATACTATTAAACAATCATTACAAAACAAACAAACAAACAATATAGCATACCATTAAACAATCATTACAAAACAAACAAACAATATAGCATACCATTAAACAATCATTACAAAACAAACAAACAATATAGCATACCATTAAGTAGAAAGAAACTCGTGGAGAGCGTGGCAGCAGAGAGTCCTCAGAAGAGAAGCCCCCTTCAAGCAAGTGTTTCGGCCCTTATCTCCTGACACTCTAGGGGGGTTGGGCCACACCCGGTTCATGACTCCGGATGTCCCTCTGCTGCCCCTTTTTTTCCCATCTTGGGACGAGCCATGGCTGGGATTCGAACCCATGACCCTCTGGACATGTTCATTTTCCACTTAATGACTCGCGCTTTAACCACTGAGCCACAGGGACACCTGATATTTGTAGGGAAATTAAGCCTTATGAAGTTCACTTTTGTTCCTCCTTGACCAGATCCAGCTTGAACACCTCTCTGCCGCTTCTGCCATTGCTTTCAGGGCTCTGGTTTTTTCCTTCCCTGCAACTGAGAGCTGTTTCATGAGGCTGTATGCAGACGTTCCTACAAACCCCCTAGCTCCAATTTCTGCAGTGAGGACTTTGACCTGATAGCCTTCTCTCCTCAGGCTGTTTGCCAGATCAGCATACTTTTCAGTCTTGTAGATTTGAGCTGCCTCCATTCTGTTCTCATATGGCACCGTGAGCTCGATCATGATCAGCTGCTTGGTTGACTTAGAGTGGACTACTATGTCTGGTCTCATGCCACTCTTGCTGATGATCTCTGGGTGACTCTTCCATTCTGGGAGGTCTGCAGTGCACTCCCAGTCATCTGCCCCGTCCAGCAGACTCTGCCTGCATGTTTCGAGTGGCACTGTTGTTCTTGGCCATGATTTGCTGCCTCCTGCCGTGAAGAATGTTGCGGGTGCTTTTGGAGTCCTGATTTTCCCTTTTGTGGTGTTGGTACTAGCCCAGACTACTTGTACAATTTCTTTGAGCACTTGGTTGTGCCTCCATGTGTACCTTCCTTGAGCCAGGGCTACTTTACATGAGCTTAGGACATGCTCCACTGTTTGTTTTTCATGGCAGAGGGGGCATGCAGGATCGTCTGTTTTCCCCCACTTCACCAGGTTTGCATTTGAGGGCAGAAGGTCATATGCAGATCTGAGAATGAAGCTGATCCTGAGAGGGGCCATGTGCCAAATGTCATTCCAAGTGAGACTTCTTTGGAGTGCATTCTCCCACGTTGTCCATTGCCCTTGCTGGCTCTGCTGGACTGCTTTCTGGAGTCTTTTTTGGTCTTCTTCTTTTCTCATCTCCTGAATCATCATGTCTCTTTTGGCTTTTCCTTTGGCCTTTGACCACCATTCAGTTTTGGTCACCCCCAGTCCCTGTCTGTTGGTCTGTGTGTGTCCTGTTATTTCTCTGATCTTGAGACTTTCTTTTGCAGAATCCATCGCCTCTTGAACTTTCCATTTTCTGCCTGTCTTCAGCTGGGGCTTAATTGCTTCTACCACCTTGTCTCCTGAGTCCTCCAGCATGCTTTGAAGTCTGATCTTCCCTGCTTTGTATTCCTCCAGGATGGATTTCAGGGGTAGTTTCAGCTTTGCTTGGCGACAGTACAGCGCTATGTCAGTCAGACAGGGTGGGACACCAAGCCATTTCCTTGTGAACTTGTTGATTTTGGCTTCCATTGCCTCCACTATGCTGGTGCAGATGTCGTATATCATCAGAGGCCATAGCAGCTTTGGTATCAGCATGAACTGCAGACACCAGACCTTGTATTTGCCAGGGAGCCCACACTGGTCAATGGTCTCCAAGCCTTCCTCCGCCATCTGCTTGGTTTCTTTTGCTCTTTGTGTGTCTTTCAGCGTATCATCATACCATCTTCCAAGGCTCTTGACTGGTTCTTCTGTGACTGTTGGAATGGCCTGGTTGGCAACACTGAAGACCACAGATCCGGCCACTTTTCCTTTCCTCAGTGAGAGACTCCGTGATTTCTTTGGCTTGAACTTCATTCTGGATGAGGCAACTATGTCGTCCAGCCTCTCCAGCACATGACGTGTCTCGTCTTCTCTGGATGAAATCACTGTAGTGTCATCCATGAAGGCCTTGAGAGGAGGCATCTTGTATCCATCGCCAAGGTCTGTTTGTCTCGCGTTGTTTGTTGCTGCTTTCAAGATGAGTTCCATTGCCAGCACGAACAGTATTGGGGAAATTGCACAGCCCATTGCAATACCCACTTCCAAGTTGATCCAGTCTGTTGTGTACTCCTTGGTAGAGAACCGCATTGAGAAGCATTAAACAATCATTACAAAACAAACAAACAATATAGCATACCATTAAACAATCATTACGAAACAAACAAACAATATAGCATACCATTAAACAATCATTACAAAACAAACAATATAGCATACCATTAAACAATCATTACAAAACAAACGAACCCAACTGTTTGATCCACAGCCCCCCCCCCCCCCCTTTTTTTTTTCTTTGTCCCCATCAGTGTTTAGCCACTATTAACACTTCAAAAATTACCAGTATCCCTTGTCTTATTACATACCTTTTCATCATCACCACTATCATCACTATTATTGCCATTGCTACCATTATTATCACAGTCATCATTACTATTTCAACTCCCATGATGCCCTCCTTAACGGCCTTATTTTCATCTGACGACCATTTTGCGCCGAAAATGAGAAGATAAGTGGTTTCTCGTTCCTCGATTTTTATTGTCATGAATGTTGTTTGTTTTTGCTTGAAGAAGACCTAAAAGGTCAAAATGCATTGTCTCTTGTCCTGTAATGTTTGTCTGTATCTATGGCGGTAACTAACACATTTTCAAAATTTAGAAAGAGAGGGGGTTAGTTACCGCCAAGAACATAGACAAACGAAGTACAGGACAAGACACCATGCATTTCGACCTCTTGGGTCTTCTTCAGGCGAAAACTACTAACTTTTAGGACAGTGAACACGAAAAACGTAAAACCACTTAGCTCCTCATGGTCGCCACGCATTCAAAATGGCCGCCGGACGGAAACCTAAATCTGAATCAAATGAAGGACAATAAGAATGAGAAGTGGCTTATAGCGTTCACAAGTACACATAGAGAGTCAAAGACGTGACGTGAAATACAACACGACAAAGGGTATCAGTCAGTATCAGTAAAAGTAAAATTTCAAAATGGAGTGACTGAGGGCGGAAAATGAAGCAAAATGTAGAGAGGGGGCTAGTTACCGCCAAGGACATAGACAAACAAAGTACAGGACAAGACACAAAAAACCGTCCAGCGGCCATTTTTAACGCCTTCGACCATGAGGAGCTAAATGGTTTTACGTTCTTCGTTTTCTCTGTCCTAAATGTTATTCGTTTTCGCCTGAAGAAGACCCAAGAGGTCGAAATGCATTGTGTCTTGTCCTGTACTTTGTTTGTCTATGTTCTTGGCGGTACGTAACCCCCTCTCTTTCTAAATTTTGCTTCATTTTCTGCCCTCAGTCACTTCGTTTCGAAACCTAACACCGTTTCGTTTTAAATTCAAATTCAATGAACTTTTGTCAGAAAAACATTCTAAAGGCTCTCAACTGCTTGTGCAAGCCATATATCTTGTGACACCATCTCAACAACAATCAACTTTATTCAAGAATTGTTGGCGAACAATGACATCGTCCTTTGGATCAGACGTTGTGGTCTTTGGCGTCATTTTGTAACGTCAATGAATGACGATTTAGAAACTTCACTATTTACAAGAACTCAAAACAAACCAACAAATAAACAAAGCAATAGAATCTCTTTGTTAACTATGACATCGATACATGAACAACCAGTGTAAATGAATGACGGAAAGAAGGTCTATCCATCCACTTTCAGCTGTTTTCATGGGGAGCTCAGTGTTGCTTTCCTCGCCATGTTCCATGCCCTGGGTGGGTTCTGTGGGGTTCATGACATGGGCAGGTGCCCTGGGTGGGTTCTGTGCGGTCCATGATATGGGCAGGTGCTCTGGGTGGGTTCTGTCGGGTCCATGATATGGGCAGGTGCCCTGGGTGGGTTCTGTGGGGTCCATGATATGGGCAGGTCCATGCAGACTTTCGTTGGACGAATTTGGTGATGTCCTTCCGAAAGAGAGCACACTCACTCTGCGTCCGCAACTGAGCAATTATTGTCAGTAGAAGGCTTAGCAGGTGGTGTCCTGCATACTTTGGATCAGAACAGTCACCACTGAACTCCATCAGTGAGTCGCCGGAAGTGCAGTGTCTTCTCTGGTCGGTTGCCTCGTGACGACTTGACGTTGAGTACCTCGAGTGGATTGCCGATGCCGAGGAGGCTGTGGCGGAACAAGGCGGGAAGTGTCTGTGGACAGGGGGCTGTGGACAGGGGGCTGTGGACAGGGGGCTGTGGACAAGGGGCTGTGGACAGGGGGCTGTGGCTGAACAAGGTGGGCAGTGACTGTGTTGACAGGGGTTGTGGACAGGGGGCTGTGGACAGGGGGCTGTGGACAGGGGGATGTGGACAGGGGGCTGTGGACAGGAGGCTGTGGACAGGAGGCTGTGGTGGAGCAAGGCGGGCAGTGTCTGTGGACAGGGGGCTGTGGACAGGGGGCTGTGGCGGAACAAGGCGGGCAGTGACTGTGGACAGGGGGCTGTGGACAGGGGGCTGTGGACAGGGGGCTGTGGTGGAACAAGGCGGGCAGTGACTGTGGACAGGGGGCTGTGGTGGAACAAGGCGGGCAGTCTCTGTGTGGACAGGGGGGATGTGGACATGGAGCTGTGGACAGGGGGCTGTGGACAGGGGGGCTGTGGACATGGAGCTGTGGACAGGGGGCTGTGGACAGGGGGCTGTGGATAGGGGGCTGTGGTGGAACAAGGCGGGCAGTGCATGTGGACAGGGGGCTGTGGCGGAACAAGGCGGGCAGTCTCTGTGTGGACAGGGGGCTGTGAAAAGGGGGCTGTGGACAGGGGGCTGTGGACAGGGGGCTGTGGACGGGCGGCTTTGGTGGAAAAAGGCGGGCAGTGTCTGTGGACATTGGGCTGTGGACAGGGGGCTGTGGTGGAACAAGGCGGGCAGTGACTGTAGACAGGGGCTGTGGACAGGGGGCTGTGGACAGGGGGCTGTGGACAGGGGGCTGTGGTGGAACAAAGCAGGCAGTGTCTGTGGACAGGGGGCTGTGGACAGGGGGCTGTGGACAGGGGTCTGTGGTTAGGGGGCTGTGGACAGGGGGCTGTAGACAGGGGTCTGTGGACAGGGGGCTGTGGACAGGGGTTGTGGACAAGGGGCTGTGGCAGAAGAAGGCGGGCAGTGTCTGTGGACAGGGGACTGGAAAGGGCAGCCTGGATGGCCCTTCGTGGAAGAGGCACAGAAAATGAAATAGAAAAAAAGAAGAAAATGGATGGTTGGTATGGGCGAGGAGGAACAATGTGTTTCATAGCAGGCTGGCAGGAATGTGCAGTTTATTATAAAACAACAAACAAACAAACAAAGAAGTGGAATATACACACTAAACACATGTCCACTGAATCATGAAAGATGGGATAAATCGCTGGCTCTTGGTTGTTTAATTTTCAGTCACTGCCACCATTGGATTTGCTTTAACTCCAGTCACCCTTGGCATCTCGGCTCTTGCGGTCGGCGTGACATTCACCATAGCGGGTGCCGTTGGTGGAGTCACCGCCGGGGGTGCCAGCATCGCCCAGAAGTTCATCAAGAAGAAGAAAGTGAAACAGGTCCAAAAAAAAATGTCTGTCTTCCAGCAGGCGTTGATAGACAACCTGACACTGGACCCTGAAGTGTTACGGCAGTTAGAAAAAGAATCGAAGACGATCCTCGGCGTGGGGATGAAAGGGGCAGGAATCGCGTCAAATGTCGGTATGACCACTGCTACAACTGCCAGAGCCGCTTTGAAAGGGGCCAGAGCCTTCGCACCTTTTGCAAGTGTGGCAGCCCATGTTGGGTTGTACGTGGGGAGTGCTTTCCTGATCGTGCCCGACTTGGCCGACATGATATACACGTCCGTCCAGCTTCACAAGAAAACCGGGTGCGAGAGTGGGAAGATATTGAGAGAGCTGGCTGACGTCCTGGACGAGTTTTCCGAGACTGGTGAATGCTCCACCAGCGCCATTGAGGAGATAGATGTGGAATGTGAAACAGCTGTGTAGGAATAACACACCTGACCCTGCTCGGATTTTATGGAATAAACGTTCACACCTGACCCTGCTCGGATTTTATGGAATAAACGTTCACACCTGACCCTGCTCGGAGTTTATGGAATAAACGTTCACACCTGACCCTGCTCGGATTTTAATGGTTTTATAATACGTTCACACCTAACCCTGCTCGGATTTTATGGAATAAACGTTCACACCTAACCCTGCTCGGATTTTATGGAATAAACGTTCACACCTGACCCTGCTCGGATTTTATGGAACAAACGTTCACACCTGACCCTGCTCGGATTTTATGGAACAAACGTTCACACCTGACCCTGCTCGGATTTTATGGAATAAACGTTCACACCTGACCCCGCACAGACTTTCAGTTT
>CM065735.1:3789027-3796527 GCA_033310375.1 Conus canariensis
ATTGTTCGTAAGAAATAAACTGGCCATTGTCAAGCAAAAAATGAGCAATGCAATATATGCCCTTGTTGATCCATGCTTTTCCCAAAATAGTCTTTTTCCCAACTTGTATTCTGTTTGTATAAAAACTGGTTCCGCAAGGAGTTCATAAGAAGTCTTACAGTTAACTTTGTAGAAAAATTGTTTGTACGCCATAAATACCTCTGTCCAAAATACATTTGATTTACAGAAGGAAGAAAGTATTTCTGGTCCAGATTTCTCAATATCGCTTAAAAGTGGAAAGTTAGATGTTGTAATAGTTTTCCATTTGTGGTGTGTAGTCTGAACTTTTTGCAGCCACGTCAATTTTAGGGAAGAAGCAAACGTTTTTAATTCTGGTAGTCCAAGACCACCGTTTTGGATACTTTTGTGAGCAGTTTTGCTATTTATTTTGTCTGGCTTTTTATTCCACACAAATTTGTAACAGTAATTTGGTAAAGTCTAAAAAAAAGTGTCAGGTGGGTTTGGTAGTAATATCCACAAATGGATGAGTTTTGTTAAAATAAGCGATTTTAAAACTGCCACTCTGCCCAAAGGAGTTAGTTGTCTTCTCACCCAAATCTTGAACAAATGTTTCGCGTCCGCTAATTTTTCAGAATAATTAATATCTGCACAGTTTTGCAAATCGTTGGTAAACCAGATTCCAGAATTTTGAATTTTTGTGGGTTCCACTCCATACCTAAATGGTCCATGTAACGAACAGCAGAATTTTACAGCTCCCCAACCAAACAGCGCTAGTTTTTCCAGGATTCATATATAACATAATAATAATTATAATGTGCAGACTTCTATAGCGCCGTTTCGCGGTCTACGACCGCGCTCACCGCGCTTTACATGAAAACATAAAAAGGTACAACATACACGAAATATATAAGCTTATGTCACCATGAACAATAACGTAAAGCATTTAAAATGAACAAGCAAATTAGAACAATAAAATTCACACATATAAGATTTACAGCTCACTTGTAAAACGATATGTCAACAAGGACAACCCGTTCAACACACACACAACACACCCAGACACACACACACACCCAGACACACCCACACACACACACACCCACACACACACACACACACACACACACACACACACACACACACACACACACACACACACAAGAGCAATATGACAAGATATAAAATGATTGATTACCTAATGTTTTGTTTTAAAAACAAGGACATTAATAAAGATGGGTGTTTATTTGGAATCATAATGCAATTTAAATAGATATGTTTTTAATGCCTTTTTAAACAATGATTTTGGCTGAACATAGCGGATAGATTTAGGCAGTGAATTCCATTGTCTTGGGGCAGCAAATGAAAAAGAACGTTCGCCAAAAGTCCCAGTGCGAGTCCTCGGCATGCACCAAGTCAGATGATCTGCAGACGACCGGAGTGGTCGGGATGGTGAGTAAATGGGCAGCAGATGGGAAAAATGAGCTGGAGAAGACTTTGAGAAGAAACCGTGGCAAAGGAGGGACAGCTTATACTGAATGCCTGCTTCAACTGGCAACCAGTGTAGGGTTTGTAACAAAGGTGTAACATGATCTCTTTTTCTAGCCTTAAATACTAGTCTTGCAGCTGAATTTTGCACCTTTTGTATTATCTATAGATCTTTTAGGGCATCCCGCTAAAATGGCGTTGCAATAATCAAGTCTAGAGAGGACAAAGGCACAGACTAATGTTTTTGTTGCTGCTATTGTGAGGTAGTGACGAATAGAACTAATCTGGCGTAGAGCTGCATAAGCTGATTTGCAAATGTGCGATGTGTGCCTGTCAAGTGATAAGTCATCAGATATAATAAATCCTAGGTTGCGTGCAAAAGGGGAGAACGCAATATCAAAGTTTCCAATATGAATATTGGATGGTTTAGGACAGTGTAAGAAGGATTTCTTCGAGTGAATGAGAAGTGCCTCAGTTTTATCATCATTTAACTTCAATTTATGTTCAGTCATCCAAGATTTTACCTGACTAATACAATTTTGCATATTCTGTATATTTTTATCTATTTCCACTGGCTGACAAGAGCTGTAAAGTTGGGTGTCATCTGCATATGATAAGTTAGAGATGGACTGTCGTTCGATAAGAGCATGGAGAGGTTTTGTATACATAATGAATAGGACAGGACCCAGTACTGAGCCCTGGGGTACGCCAAAAGATGATGGTTCTGCCTTAGATAAGGAGTCATTTATGATGACAGACTGTGTGCGGTTTGTTAAGTAGCTCTGAAACCAAGACAAGGCTGTTCCAGAAACGTCATAATGACAATGGAGTGTGTGAACAAGGAGAGAGTGATCAACAGTGTCAAAAGCTGCACTTAAGTCAAGCAAAGTCAACAAAGATACATTGCCACAATCCAGGGCAGACAGAATAACATTGGTGATCTTGATCAGTGCCGTCTCAGTACTGTGCGAGGGTCGGTAAGCAGACTGGTTAGGGCTGAGCAAAGAGTGTGCGTTTAAATAGTCAAAGAGCTGATCAAGAACAACTTTCTCAATAACTTTTGTCAAGAATGACAGGTTTGATACTGGACGATAGTTCTTTAAAATATTTTGATCTAGGGATGACTTTTTCAATAGGGGTTTGACTACAGCGGCCTTAAGTAATGATGGGAAACAGCCCGACAATAGACTTTCATTAACAATGTGGGTAAGGGTTGGGAGTAATTCGTCAAGACATTCAACCAGCAAAGGAGTTGGGATAGGGTCAAGAGAGCAACTGGTAGGTTTTGCCTTTGAAAATGAAACATGTCAAAGTCAGAAACCACCACAGAATCAGAATTACAGGAGTCTATGGAGAAGGAGCCGCTTAGATGATCAAGTTCGGAACGAATATCAGATATCTTTGATGTAAAATAATCACTAAAATCTTTTGGAAGCTGACTGAGGGGGGACGAAGTGGGAAGGGGCGAAGACTTAACGTTGCCCAGCAGTTTACCACACACTTTGAATAACTGTTCGACAGACTTACTCTCTATGACCTGAGCACTGTGATAGATAGTTTTTGCTTTTTCAACAATTCTTGTACCTTTTCTTTTTGCAGTGGTATAAATCTGATTAAAAACAGTAAGCCCAGTTCTGTTCTTTCGTCTTTCTGCACGACGTCTCTCTCTCTTTGCCTCCCTGAGCTCTTCCTTGACACTGGGATACCATGGAGCAGAATGTCAAGCCTTGACCTTGTAGCGAGTGACAGGAGCATGTTTATCCAGCACATTACGCAAAGTGGAGTCTAACTGTTCCACTGAGGGGCACCGCTCAGGCGACACGGTCGAAGAAATGTCGTGCTTGAAGGCTTCTTTGTCCAAGGCACGTAAATTGCGGGCCTCTTTGTAGATGACAGGAGCTGGGGGAGTCTCTAAGAGGAGATCACAAAGAACGCAAAAATGGTCAGAGCTGAGTTCCTGTGACACTGAAGTGGATTGAACAATGTTATCTTGAGGTCGGAACATGACCCAGTCATAATATGTCCACGGTTATGGGTGGGTTGGGACACTGAGCAAAAGAAAACATGCTCAAAAAATCAATCATTTTTGCCGTATTTGCACGGTGTGGTTCATTAAAATGAAAATTCACATCACCAAGAATAACTGTACTAGTTTTGCAGCTATTGCTAAAATCAAGCAAATCAGGAAATTCCTGTAAAAACAATAAATCTGTTAATTTATTTTTGACACTAGGAAAAGTACGATCAATGCACGAGAAATGAACGGTATTTCGCTGCGATGAAAACACTACCTGCACAACCTGAAACGATGTGTGAGGGAAGGGGAAGGTGATGTGGAATGTAAGGTAGCCCGCCAAGTCATCTTTATACACAACAGCAAGACCCCCACCATGGTAGGAGCGTGGGAACGACCTGACAGAGTAACCATATGGCGCTAGGTCAACACACTTAGCCTCATCACCTTTCTCTTTAAACCAGGTTTCTTGCACAAACATCATATCAATGTGGTGGTCCAAAATAAATTCACATACAGCTACACGTTTTTCCTGAGGACCAAGAGACTGAGCATTAAAGGAAGCGATGCGAAGGCATTTGTTAGCTTGCCGTGTAATGGAGTGAGATTGAGGAATATGAATGAGATTTGAAGACATCATACTGATACGCTTGCGGCGTCTCTCGCAAGAATCTGCAGTCGAACTTGCTGCAAACACACGGCTAGCAATCACAGCAGAATGACGACTGTGAGCTGCCGTCTGAGGAGAAGACATCTTGGGGGGCCGTATGGAAACTATAGTTTTAATGGCCCTCTGTTTTCTCTTGCCTCCTCGTCGAGTTCGTGTCCGTGGTAAACAGGCACCTATGCCCACCTTTCGCAATCGAGCAACAAGGTCAGGGGTCAGGGTTGAAGGTGCAACGGCAAGCAGTTCACTGCGGGAATACGCATAGGGAGGAGGAACACTGCGCTCATCTTGACGAGAGCTGCCCACCTGTCCACAACCGTTTGACACTGCGTTTTTCACGTGCACAGGAAAGTTGGGAGGGAAGATAAATAACCCCGATATACGACCAAACATTTCCAGTACGTTTATACATGTTTCAAATGATTTTTTGTCACCTGCTAAAAGAAATTCGTGTCATCTGCATACTGAGAAAGCTTATGTTCGACTGTATCTATAACTATTCCACGTAAATTTACATTTTCCCGAATCATTAATGCTAGAATTTCAACACATAATAGGAATAAATATGGCTATAGTGGATCACCTTGTCTGCATCCACAGTCTATCTCAAACCAACTAGAAACTTGACCATTAACAAGGACACATGAGTTGATATTTTTATAGAATGTTTCAATCCATTTGCAGAAGCCCTGTTGAAATCCAAACGCTTTCAATACCTTAAACATAAAATCCCAGCTCACTGAATCGAATGCTTTCTCGAAGTCAATGTTTAATAAAAGCCGTGGTAAGTTGTGTTCTTCTAAATAAGCAATTGTGTCGTAAATGAGCCTAATGTTATCCCCTGTGTATCTATTCTTAACAAAACCTGTTTGATCCTCGTTGATGAGACCAGCTATCACATTTTTTAAACGGTTGGCTAAACACGATGACCCTATTTTATATACAACATTTAACAATGAGATTGGTCTCCAGTTCTTCACAAAGTGTCTTGGTTTATCTCCCTTTGGTATATATACAATTGGTCCCTGTCTTTGAACACAAGAAAGCTCCCCCTTTCTAAGTCCGGCAATTAAAGCCCTGACAACAAAAACCCCTACTCTGCTCCAAAAGCACTTAAAAAATTCTGTTGTGAAGTCATCAGTTCCAGGACTTTTGTTGTTTTTCATGTTCTTGAATGATATACATGTCTCCTCCAGTGTGATTTCACCATCTAAATTATTTGCTTCGTCACGGTCTAAATGTGGAATATTTACAATGAGTTCATCCAAATCACAGTCGTCAACTTCACAATTTTTGTACAGTGATTCATAAAATCCTTGAACCTCGTGAAGAATTTCTGTTTGGTCATTTAGAATATTGCCATGGTTATCAATTAATCTAGTCATACTCTTACTTATAAAATGTCTTTTTTCTAAGTTACAGAAATATTTCGTCACTTTTTCCCCTTCAGCTATCCACCTAGCCCTCGATCTTAAAAGTACCCCTTCTATTCTTTTCTCTCGAATAACCTTTAGCCTTTCCTTCTTTAACTCTATAGCTTTGATCTCTTCTTCATCTTTTGTCTCTTTTCTTTCGAGCTGTTGTATGTCTTGCTGTATTTTACGTTCCTCTTCATTCGTGGTTTTCTTCTTCATAGTTGCGTATGAAATAGTTTTGGACCCAAGCTTCATCAGTAAAAAATCTAGAAATAAATCATCAGAAATTTTAAACTGTAATTCGGTCAGAGGAATCGTGTGTACTGCTTCTCTTGCATATGGGTTTACATCATATTCTTGTTTGACATTCTCAATTTCTTTGTTAATTTCGCCCAGATAGTCCTTGTCCTTTAATAATGACGAGTTAAATTTCCAAAAAGTATTACTCTTAACTTTTATTTAACCAAACCGTAACCTTAACACAATCATGGAGTGGTTTGTTCTATACCCACATTCAATGTCTACATCATCGACAAAGGAAACAACGTGATCTGATATGAGGAAGAAATCCAACCATGCTTGCTGGAAAGGATTATTCCTTCTCCAGGTATATCTGTGACAATCCTGATTTAAGTCCCTCCAAATATAATTTAATTCTAAATCGTTTATCATGTTGTCTACTGCTTCTCTCGCTTTGGGATCATTAACCCTTTTATAATTACAGCAATCTCTCACGGGGTCCAAAACTAAGTTAAAGTCTCCTCCAGTTACGACATAACTTATACCTAAATTACTAATTTGTTGATTTAAGGTAATATAAATTCTGGGTCATCTCTGTTTGGTCCAAATACATTTACAAACAAAAAGTCGTGTTGTTTAATTTCTGCTAAGACCATGAGGCTATTCTCATCATCGCCCTTGTGAACATTTTTAATTTTAGTTTCAAAGTTGTTATTGAAAAGTATTGCCACACCTCTTGCATTAGAAGCATGACTAGAGAAATATCCTAGGTATCCCCATTCAGATTGTATATAGCGTTCCATTATTTCTTCGAAGTGTGTATCCTGCAGAAAATAATTGAATATTTTTTTGGATTTTAAGTAATGGAATACATCTCTTCTTTTCTGTTTATCATTCAGCCCCTGACAATTGACTGAGACAACTGAAACTGTACTATCCATGTTGTTCAATGCGCACAATTTGTAAAACTATGAAAAAGCCACCAACCAGATGCTTAGATGAAAATAACATGATATTGCATAATATCTACAGAACCAAAATATTACATAATAACTACAGAACCAGCTTGACCTCATAACGAAATAAATAAAGAGACATAGAGTATAAATTTGAAACCAGAACGTGCAAAAAAACATGTAAAATATCACAAATACATGTAAACGAAACAAGCTTGTCAAAGCGAAAGGAACACCAAAAAGACATCCGTAAATCCAGCCACGTGCCCCGCACAGATCAGCGTTTCAGGAGTAAATAAGTTTAACAATAGTTCAAAATTCAAATTCAAGTAGTATCAAAAAGACAGATGATATTGGCATGTGAGCGCGCGCTTGCCCGTGTGTGTGTGTGTGTGTGTGTGTGTGTGTGTGTGTGTGTGTGTGTGTGTGTGTGTGTGTGCGCGCGCGCGCGCGTGTGTGTGTATGCGTGGGTATGTGCATGTGTGTGTGTGTGTGTGTGTGTGTGTGTGTGTGTGTGTGTGCGTGCGTGCGTGACTTGCTCGCTATTTGAGAGAGAGAGAGAGAGAGAGAGAGAGAGAGAGAGAGAGAGAGAGAGAGAGACGTAAATACAGAGGAACTAGCCCATAACATTCTGAGCTGATTTCAGACATTAAACTCTCGAAAATCAAGAACATCATCAGGTATTGGGGTCACGCACACCCCTCGCAAAATGAGTTGTCGCGG
>CM065735.1:3809027-3814027 GCA_033310375.1 Conus canariensis
ACCGTTCAACAGAATGACTGTAATGTAGTGTGGGTGTTCAAATCAACAGTTGTGAACTTTGACCATAATATTAGTTTTCGATTTTTAAGTAACATACTGAAGAAGATAAATGATTAAATAGATAGATGAACACTAACACACGCACCCATACACACACACACACACACACACACACACACACACACACACACACACACACACACACACACACACACAAATCTCTCTCTGTCTCTCTCTTTCTCTCTGTCTCTCTCTCTCTCTTCTCTCCTCTCTCCACATCTCTCTCACTCTCTCCACACACACACACACACACACACACACACACACACACACACACACACACACACACACACACACACACACACACACACAACATCCACTCGTCTCTCTCTTCTCTCTCTCTTCTCTCTGTCTCTCTCATTCTCTCTCTCATCTCTCTCTCTCTCTCTCTCTCTCTCTCACACACACACACACACACACACACACACACACACACACACACACACACACACAGTGACAAGAGCATAACTGCGAGTGAACCGCCTCTCTGTTCTTCTCTGTCCTGTTTTCGTTCTCTTCTCATTTTGGGGGGGTGATGTTATTACTGTTTCCTGATTTGATTTTTCGAAGACGAACGGTGAAATGGAAAAATAAATCAATGGGTTCTTCGACCACTACTACTATCACTACTACTACCGCCATTGCTACTACTATTACTACCACTGCTGCTACCACTACTACTACAACTTTTACTACTACTACCACCACTGCTACAAGTATTACCACCACTACTACTTCTACGACTACTACTACAACTGCTGCAGCTACTGCTGCTGCTGCTGCTACTATTACTACTACCACTAGTATTACTACTGCTGCTGCTGCTACAACTACTACTACTATCAGTATTACTACTGTTGCTGCTGCTGCTGTTGCTGTTGCTGCTGATGCTGTTACCATCTTTCATAAACATCAGCGAGTCTAGCAATTAGGACACTGAGGCGGAAAGACAATTCCAAAATTCTTGTCGCTGGCTTATCGAGAATCCCTTGTGAAACTGATCCATTCTCATGTTCTGAAACTACTATCAGGAAAAAAAAAAAAAAAAAAGAAACATACAACAACAAAAAAATCAATACTGATCGTGACTATCATGAAGCACAGCGTCTGACTTGAGCAGGGATGGAGTCTACTGGCCTGGAGAGGGGAGAGAACTGACTCAGTGTTGCAGAGCAAGGACGAAGTCTGCAGACGCAGTCTTCAAGGAGGACCCAGCCACTGGACTGAGGCACATTTCTCTTTCTGGCATGTCCGCTTTCGTCTGTCTCCGTGGGACAGGAAGGACCACACAGTATGATTAATGTAGTGATATTTTTCCTTGCTGCAAAACTTTCCACAGAAATGAGAAGCCATTTGTCGGGATGGTGGCATTTCTGACAACTAACTGTTTGTATAGTTAGTGGCTGATGCGCTCTGACAGGTGCAATGCTCTGTTTTGAAAACGTGAATTACAAACAAACAAACAAACAAGCAAGCAAGCAAACTACGGCCACCTTGCTATGTCAAAATGTATGTTCTGTGAGTGCGTGGCGCAATGAACCGACCAATATTCGTTTTTTGGTTGTTTTTTTTTAATTGCAGATCACGCGTAATTGAGGTGACTAGCTTCTGGTAAAAACACGCAGAGTTAAACATATACCACATGTGTGTGTGTGTCGGGGGGGGGGGGGGGGGGGGGGGCGAAGTCTGGGTGAGAGGGCAGTCGGAACTCCTTGTGTGGTCGTTCCTGACATGATGTCATCACAGAAAATAAGTTTGTCATGACATCATTCCAGATCCTGCAAGACAGAAGTTTACCAAGTGCGCTCAGGAATTTCATTGGTTATTTAATTATTCACAGATTAATTACTGAATTATTATTTTCATGCGTTTGGAGCAAAAGCTGAATTACTGGGCCGCCAGACCAATGGAACAGAATACATGATAGACACAACACGTTTCGACCTATTAGTCTTCTTCAGTTAGTTGCAAAGTGAGGCGACTGCAGGCGGAGATCTAAACAAATCTTTAATTTTTTTTTAAGTGCTGCGTTCGCCAAACATGAACAAACGAATCGCAAGACAAAACACGACGCGTTTCGACCTCTTAGGTTTTCTTCAGGCAAGACAAACAACACTCAGGACAACAAAAATGAAGAACGAGCAATCACTTATCTCATTGAATTCGCCCATCTTGCGCCGAATTCAATGAGATAGTGATAGCTCGTTCTGAAGATTTCTTCAGTTGGTACAGGTATCATTTAACATAAACAAAGAACGAACACTCTCTTGTCTTCAGTCTGATGCATTCAGTCAGCTAGTCAGTCAGTTGTTCAATAATACAAAGATTGGAGTGTCGAGAGGGTTTACCTATGTTTCAAGCAAGTTTAAAACAACGAAATCAACCGGTCATCTCTAGTTTTTAAAACTTTATGAGAGACAGATTTCAGTCCACGTCACGAGCTGAACCTGGGCTGTGTGATCGTTCAGTGAACGACCCGTTGGCAGTACCCGTCAGTGTCAGCTCTCACCCAGACCGTTCTATCACTGCGTCCACTCCAGAACCAGCATTAGATGACGTCATCGTCAATGACTGGGCAGATGTGTGTTGACAGCGGACTTTTTGGCCTTACAGAACAGGCCGAAAAACGAGAACAGCAAGTTTCGAAACTCTGCCTGAACTTGGTCCCCGTCAGACAATACAGGTAGAAGTTGACGGCGCTGTTGAAGTTCTACAGGATGTTGGTGGATGCTCGATAGACTAAGATTTGTCCTGTCCGAATCGGGTCACTGCTATCACCATAGTACGTCCTGACGATGGTGTAGATTGCCACCGGTGTGGTCAGAAGGAAGAAGAGAATACTGGCGGAAATCAGGGTGACGGTCAGTGAAGTGACCTTCTGCCGCCTGGCCTCTTGCCTGGCTTGCTGGACAGGAAGCCGTGGACCTGCCCTCACCGATCTGACCAGTGTCCAGAGCATGATGCCGTTGCTGACTCCCAGCAACAAGAACGGCAGTAAACAGCACTCGACCAGTTCTATCCAGGACCAGATGATCAGATAAAACCACGTGTATAGTTCTGACACAGCGTCGAAACAACAGGTCCAGTCACAGTCTCCTAGATCAAACCCGTACAGAAAGTGACAGTGGGTTATAACAATGAGGAGGTTCACCAACGCTGCAGTGGCCCTTGACTTTTCCTTGGTCCACACAGCGCTGAGACGGAGAGGCCACAGCACAGAGGCTGCTCTGAGCATGGTGAGGGCCACCAGCATCCATGGGGACAAAGATGACGTCACGTACACCAACATGTAGTACAGCTTACACTGCCAGCGCCCCTGCCTGTACACGATCACCTGGCGCGTTTGCGTGCTGATCCAGTCCATCAGAGGATTGAGGATCAACACCAGCTGATCGGACCAAGTAGAGCTTGAAAGGAAAACGCTATAAGCAGAGGCCGGGAGGCGAAACATGATCAAAATGATCATGAAATTTCCAAAGGTTCCGAACACATACACGGTAGGATTGCCAATGTCGCCGATGAGGAAGGCGATCTCTTGAAATGGCCGGTATTGTTCATATAAAACAATCCACGGGACACCTGTGCTGTTCATTTTGTTCCACACCAGGACTTAGACCTGGAGACAGAGGAATTCGTTGAGACCTGGAGACAGAGGAATTCGTTGAGACCTGGAGACAGAGGAATTCGTTGAGACCTGGAGACAGAGGAATTCGTTGAGACCTGGACACAGAATTCGTGAGACTTGGAGACAGGAATTCGTGAGACCTGGAGACAGAGGAATTCGTTGAGACCTGGAGACAGAGGAATTCGTTGCGGTTATTCTGACTTTGTTTGCTGTGTTAAAAAACACCAGGACTGAGACCTGGAGACCGACGAATTCGTTGAGACCTGGAGACCGACGAATTCGTTGAGACCTGGAGGCAGAGGAATTCGTTGCTGAGACCTGGAGACAGACGAATCGTTGCGGTTATTCTGACTTTGTTTGCTGTGTTAACGTCACATTAGCAAGTGAAAAGCGCATAGATCAATACATTTATGGTCCAGCTGTCAGCACTGCAAGGCAGGAAATGTACAGTGACTGCAGCCACCATGTGGACCACATGTGTGTACATTTTTATTATTATTATGGACCACCTGTGTGTACATTTTTATTGTTATTATGACCACCTGCGTGTAAATTTTTATTATTATGGACCACCTGTGTGTAAAGTATTATTATGGACCACCTGTGTTTAAAGTATTATTATGACCACCTGTGTGTAAAGTATTATAGGACCACCTGTGTGTAAAGTATTATTATGGACCACCTGTGTGTAAAGTATTATTATGGACCACCTGTGTGTAAAGTATTATTATGGACCACCTGTGTGTATGCAAATTATTATTGTTATGGACCACCTGTGTGTGAATCATTATCATTATGGACCACCTGTGTGTGAATTATTATTGTTATGGACCACTGTGCGTAAATTATTGTTATGGACAACCTGTGTGTAAAGTATTATTATCATGACCCACCAGTGTGTAAATTAATATTGTTATGGACCACCTGTGTGCAAACTATTATTATTATGGACCACATGTGTATACATTATTATTATGGACCACCTGTGTGTAAATTATTATTGTTATGGACCACCTGTGTGTAAAATGTTATTGTTATGGACCACCTGTGTGTGAACTATTATTGTTATGTAAACTACTATTGTTATAACCCCCTTTTATAAATCATTATTATCATGGACCGCCTGTGTATAAATTATTTTTGTTATGGACAACCTGTGTGTACCACTGGGCATTCTGTGTACCACTGGGCTTCTGTGTACCACTGGGCATTCTGTATGACCCTGGCATTCTTTGTACCACTGGGCATTCTGTATGCCACTGGGCATTCTGTGTACCACTGGGCATTCTGTGTACCACTGGGCATTCTGTTACCA
>CM065735.1:3816527-3821527 GCA_033310375.1 Conus canariensis
AGCAGGGAAACGTGTGAACCATCTGTAAATCTATCTATCTGTAAATCTATCTATCTGTAAATCTATCTATCTGTCTATCAATTTGTCTATCTATCTATCTATCTATCTATTATCTATCTATCTATCTATCTATCATCTATCTATCTATCTATCTATCTATCTATTCTATCTATCTGATCTGTCATCTACCCATCTGTCATCTATCGATCGATCGATTGATCTGTCTATCTTCTCTCTATCTATGCATCTGTCTATGCATCTAGCTATTTTCTTTCTGTCTGTCTGTCTATCTATCTATCTATCTGTCTATTCTTTTATATTCAACCTTATCAATTTTACAGTTGTTCATATACCAACCTATGACAGATGTTAGTCACAAGTGATAGATTCAAGACATATTTCCCATATTTCAGCTTTTCTGTCATCAAATATGCGATCAGTAAAGGTTTCCAAATAAGTATCGAAAGTTCAGCTTTTTGTTTCTGAGCAATGTTCAAAGACCACGACTCCAATGCGTTGTCAGATCCGTCGGCATTCATCATAACATTACATTCTCCCCGAATATGTATCATAATCTGTTGACTAACGATAAAATAAGAAAAAAAAGGAATGTATGTGATAAATGCAGATACTCTATGTTCACAGAAATGCAATGGATACTTTTCACAGACTGAGTATGTGAAATTTGGTACTAATCCAGCAGATCTGACAGCAACGGACCAAGATACATGTCAGGGTGTTGGCACATCAGAAGCCGGAGTCCGATTTATCACTAAATATGCGGCCAACTAGCAGATGGTAAAGGTAGTTCACGTTCTCTTCCTCGCACTGTTGATACTCAGTTATATTTACTGTATGCTCCCCTGAAAAGTTCATGTAACAACCGTAGGCCACAATACATGACACCACTCGATTCTCGGCACTTGGGAACTGCATGCACCTCACAATGTTGTGTTAGATGTAGATGGCGGGCGGTCAATGGATAAGGATAGCGAGAATGTACAAACTGTTTCGCAGAAACTCTCTCTCTCTCTCTCTCTCTCTCTCTCTCTCTCTCTCTCTCTCTCTCTCTCTCTTCTCTCGTACATGTGAAACGCGAATCGCAATTGAGAAAAATGTCTTACTTACCCCTGTCTGTGCATGTATGTGACTCTCTCTCTCTCTCTCTCTCTCTCTCTCTCTCTCTCTCTCTCTCTCTCTCTCTCTCTCTCATTATGTGCATGTGGAGCGTACCTTGTAATTGAGGAAAATAACTCACCTGTTCGCAGTTTCAAAACAGAGTGACTGAAAGTGGAAAATGAAGCAAAATTTAGAAAGAGAGGGGGTTAGTTACCGCCGAGGACATAGACAAACAAAGTACAGGACAAGACACAATGCATTTCGACCTCTTGAGTCTTCTTCAGGCAAAAACAAATAACATTTAGGACAGTGAAAACGAAGAACGAGAAATCACTTATCTTCTCATATTAAATGAAGGACAATGAGAATGAGAAGTGGCTTACAGCGTTCACAAGTCCAAATAGAGTCAAAGACGTGACGTGAAATACACCACGACAAAGGGTATCAGTCAGTGTCAGTAAAAGTTAAGTTTCAAAATGGAGTGACTGAGGGCGGAAAATGAAGCAAAATTTAGAAAGACAGGTGGTTAGTTACCGCCAAGAACATTTTTATTCTTTAAATTTATTTTTCTCCTTGCAAAAACAAAACATTTTACATACATTTATAGCATTTCACTTCACATCAGTATACGGTTCACACCATTTATGTTTCAACAGCCAAACATTTACATTTCAACCAGGTACCATAAACAGTTTCCGTACCATGTAAGGCAGGAGTTTTTGAAAAATTGATTAAATACAAATAGACAGCCAAAAACAAAGCAAAACAAAAACAATTGAAAAGAGAGACAGGGAGAGTGAGGGAGAGAGGATAAGACACCGACAAAGCCACCTTGGGGATCCAAATGTACATGCATATTAAGTGACACGGAGACAGACTAGTCCCTCAAAATGCACATCAAGTCCAAAACGTACACATCTATCAAAGATTGGTATAAACTGCTATTTTTCATGCGGTCTTTGACGGGACTTTACGCTTTTAGGAACTTGCTGTTAAAAAATTTTATCTTGTCTTTAAATAGACTAGAAAGCTTATTACAATTGGAAGTTTTTTTTTCTCACATTTGCATATATAGATGAAATATTTTACTAGAAGTAATATGAAGTCAAAGGTTTCATCACTTCTAAAATTATTTGGATGCCCAAATAATACCAATTCATCAGACAAATTTAAAGAATCCGCATGCTGACATTTTCCTTTTATTGTTGCTTGAAGTTGTTGCCAGTAATGTGCCACACGTTCACAAGACCAAAATAGATGCTCAATGTTTTCCCTTTCTCTATTACAAAATGTACAATGATCAGTCAGTTCAATTCTCATTTTTGACAACACAATATTTGTACCCAGTATACGGTGTAGAATTCTTATCTGAAACCATTTAAGTTTATTTCTTTTATTTTTTTGTACCTTTTTAAAAGGATATCCCATTCCAATTGCTGTTCAAGTTTTTCATTACACTTATTGCAATAAGCAGGGTTTATGTTGTCATACAGAAAGGCATCATAATAAACACGTGCCCCTCTGCTGACTGACAGATAAGTTTCCACAATTTAGACCTTTCTTCATTCTTGTTATTTGTCATTGTTACTGCAAGTTTCCTAATACATGCGTTTACTTCTTTCAATAATCCAGTATACGAAATAAAGTCAATGCAAAATCCATATTTGTCATTGAACTCTCTATATGCCAAAAGCGTACCATCTTCTTTAATGATGTGTCCAATTCTGTATATTCTTTCGTCGAACAGTCCAATTGTGTATATTCTTTTGTCGAACAGACAGATAAATTTTTTTGTTTTTGTTTTTGTTTTGTTTATCTTAATATTTTCATTATGAAATATATTTTCGGAAACCATTTCTTCGGATATGCAAGGTATAATCATTCAGCCAAATTCTTTATATGCCTCAAATCGTCAGCCCAAAATCTAGTTTTGGATAACTGGCCTAGAGGAAGACCATAACCATTTTTTTCTAGATGATCTATTCTTGAACAACTTGCCAAAGTAATACTTTGCCTCTTGTGAGACGATATTCTTATTTTTCTAATTCATGCAAGTTTTAATGCAAATATATATTCTTTTATTTTTGGCACACCAAGTCCTCCATTCATTGTTTTTAACCACAGTTTTTTTTTTCTATTTATACTGTCCTGTTTTCTGTCCCAAACAAATCGAAAGACTGAATTTTGAATAGCATTAATTGCATCATTGGGAGGATATGGAAGTAGAATCAAGAGATATATATTTATTTCTGAACAGTCAGCAAGATCACTGGTAATACGTAAACGTTGCATTAGCGAATGTTCGAGTTTTACTACTCCATATAGCACTTGGTTTTTTGTGTTGAGTATCAAATTTGATTTTCTCCCAAACCAAGCAACTGTTATCAGAGTTTCCTTAAAAGACACTTTTTCACCTTCAAGCATAATTTCTATGTCATCCGCATATTGTGAAATTTTGTGTTCTGTATTATTAATTTGGATACCTTTTATAATTCTATTATCTCTCAACATAACAGAAAGGATTTCCACACACAAAATAAATATGTAGGGTGAAACTGGGTCACCCTGCCTGCACCCACGACCTACAGGAAACCAACCAGATGCCTGGCCATTCACAAGAACAGCTGACTTAATATTATTATAGAAAGTAGTTGTCCATTTACGTATATCTGGCCCCAAACCGAATGCTACAAGTACTTTATTCACGAATCCCCAGTCAAGTGAATCGAAGGCTTTCTTGAAATCTAAACATGAAAGGAAACCAGGCAGTCGGTGTGTTTGTAAGTACTTAAATAAGTCATAGATCAATTTAATATTATCTCCAATATATCTGTTGGCCATAATTCCTGTTTGGTCTTCATTAATCAAACTTAGAAGAACTATTTTAGTCTATTCGCAATACATGCTGACCCTATCTTATAAACAACATTTAAAAGAGTAATTGGCCTCCAGTTTTTTTTTATGGTATCTCAAGATTTATCCCCTTTAGGAATACAAACCATAATTCCTTCCTTTTGTGTGGTGGAAAACTCGCCTAGTTGAAAACCTTCATTTAAGGATCGGACAACAAATTTTCCAAGTGATGTCCAAAAAAATTTGAAGAACTCAGTAAATCCGTTTGATCCAGGGCTTTTATTGTTTTTCATCTGTTTAAGTGCATAGCCAGCCTCATCTATAGAAATTGCTCCTTCTAGTTGTACCTTTTCTTGGTCTGTAAGACATGAGATAAGTAACCATTTCAGATATTTCGCACTCCTCAACTTCCTTTGGATAGTACAATTTTTCATAAAGCTTGTTCACTTCTTGTTGGATCCTTTCGTATTAAATATTTTTAAACCATCATCTAATGTTAACTTTGTCATATTTTTGTTTAAGAAATTTCTTTTTCCAAGCGAACAAAAATTACTGATTGATCTTTTCCCCTTCCGCTATCCAACGTGCTCGTGATCGAATCAAAAACCCCTGTATTTTAGCTTTTCTAAGTCTAATTCCTCTGTCCTGTTCTAAATCATGTCTTTCTTCATCAGTCAACTGTTCCTTATTCTCTAACTTTTCAATATTCACTTGTAAACGCTTCTGCCTTTCATTACTTCTGCGTTTCTTTTCAGTTGCAAATGCTATAGTTTTACTTCCTATTTTCATCAATAAAACATCTAGGAACAGTTGATCTGTAATAGTAAACTGAATTTCTGAACGCTCAATAAATGGTAGTTGTTCGCTTGAATAGAGCAGTACTGCATACTCTTCTATCACAGCTTTAATTTCCTCGTTAATTTCATCAATGTACTGTTTGTCCTTCAACAAGGAACAATTATATTTCCAGAAGGGGTATCGTTTAGTTCCTTTAGCAAAGGTTAAAGTCAGAGTAATCATTGAATGGT
>CM065735.1:3826527-3839027 GCA_033310375.1 Conus canariensis
CAACAAGGAAACTATCTAACATATCTATTCGCTGCTCAGATTTGAAACCGAAAGTTAATGTTTATGTCAGATACTTCTGCCAGGAGGACTGGAATACACAGACAGATAACGAACTTTTCCAGATCCGTCTAAACCTAAGAGTTCCTCTCATCTACCGCTGGTGGTCGCAACGAAGAAACGGTATTCATGCCGGCTGCGCTGTGGCCATTCGTTTTTAACTCATTCGTACCTTTTAAAGGTGAAGAAGCTCCGTGGTGCATTCCATCTCATGTACCACTCGCAATGAAACATATTCTTTTAGAGCGTTGGGACTTGCATGAGTGAGACATTAACATTTTACAGCAGACTCCATGAAAACCTTGTTCAGAGATGTCCCACCGGCACCCAATATGATCTTTGAATTTCTGACGGAGACACATTTTTCATCTGATCTAAGATTTTACAGCAAAAAGATTTTTAACAATATTTCGGGTGTATTTTTAGGTGTATTTGAAAGGGTTTTGTGAATGAATGATTTGTGGGTTGACTTCATCGCGGTGACAGCCCTGATATGGCCCTTTGCGGTCTGCTGGGCAGTAAGCAACATTACCTTACTTCGGTTTTTGTTGAAAAAGGAAACTTTGCGTTATACTATAACTTGACTGCACAACGTTTGCACACACTTTACAGTGAAATGTAAGCACATAGAGAAAGACAAAAATGAACAGAAGAAAAAAGCAGAACAACGGCAGTCAGTGGAACTTTAGATTAAGACTACTTGTAATATTTAGATTTGTTTGAAACTATTCGCATTCGTGTGTTTTGGTATTTAAGAGCTAACTCAGAATACAAGCTGATGGATAATGTATTTTCAAATACACTATTTACATGGATTAGGTATGGACTCATTTCTCAAAATTTTGATTTTTAATTCTTATATGGCACAGCTATTATACGTATGCACACAACAATAGGAGAAGGGAGAGGTTGGGGAACAGAAATAAGCAGTACAACATTATGTCAGAATATGTTTTGCATTGATCAAAGAGGTAAGTAGTTTGTATCTTTCTGAAACACACACACACACACACACACACACACACACACACACACACACACACACACACACACACACACACACGTGTGTGTATATAAATATATATATATATATATATATACATATAAAATATATATAGGTATATATGTATGTCTCTATGCATCTATCTATATCTATATCTATCTATTTACACACATATATACTTATATAAATAGATAAATAATATATATATATATATATATATAATGCTGAACAACTAAGCAGTGGGAGAAAACAAGTGCAGGCTAACAATTCTAAAGTCATTATAGTAATGACTTGGCAAAGATTTGAATTTTTTTTTTAAATTGAAGATGAAGAAAATGGGAGGAATATATTATAAATATGAGAAACCCTTCACTAGCTGCCTGAGGGAACCATCGTACTCCCCTTCGAAGGCAGATCTATTTGTATTGCCTGCTCCTAGGCCTTTCGTCCGCTCGATCGGACTCATCAGGGAGACCCGGCTGATTGTGTCTGTGCTCTTGGTGTCAAATATAGACACACCACAGTCCATAATTCTGTGGTGTTCTCACCACCAAGGGTTCAAAATAGAATCCAACAGCACCCCGAAAGCAGCCAGCGAAGGGTATGTATGTATGTATTATATATATATATATATATATATATATATATATATATATACAACAATATTGTATACCAGGCTACTGTGACATCAGAAAATGAAAAAGAAACATACATAGGGATAACTGAAAACCACTTCAAAACCAGATATGCAAACCACAAACAGTCATTCAACAAAGAAAAATACAAAAACCAAACTGAATTGAGCAAATACATTTGGAAACTTAAAGACGCAAAAATAAAACTATAACATATCCTGGAAAATCATAAAAAGGGCATCACCATACAGCAATATCTCAAAAAGATGCAACCTATGCCTAACTGAAAAATGGCTAATACTATATAAACCTCACCTAGCAACTCTTAATACTAAAACAGAAATAGTAAATAACTGCAGGCATAAATGGAAATCGTTGTTTGTGAACACACCCCGTACAACAACCTGAAAATCCCCCCAAAAACACGTGCAACCAACACGCACGTAAAAACAGCTACAACCGGGCCCCACACGCTATATAACACCGGCGGTGGGCAACCAAAACTCCATCCTGAAGATAGCATTATGCTAGAAACAAATTTGTAGATTTTAAGCACTCCTCTTAATACTTGTTTAATCTATACATATATATATATATATATATATATATATATATATATATATGTATGTATATATATATATATATTGTGTGTGTGTGTGTGTGTGTGTGTGTGTGTGTGTGTGTGTGTGTGTGTGTGTGTGTGTGTAATTCAAATGCTTTTTGAGACATTTCCTTACATTCGAATTGAAAAAAAAAGAAAAGAGAAAGCATCAGGTTTCATGAAAAGCACCAAAAGCTTTAACACATTACATCTGAATGCCAGTCTTATAACACTTGCCACACGTTTATTAAACTGTGCGGGCTATGACCCCCCTCCCATCCCCTCCCTTGGCACAGTCGTTATTAACTGTGCTACTTTACCATCGTGCCCAAGACACATTGTTAGATTAATTCATAAATAAAGGCTGAACACTTGGAACACTAAATATTCTTATGGCATTACTTGCGTCTGCAGAGAAAACATTTCTGTATATCATCTTTCTGTTTGAATGCTCAGTGTTGACTTCGCTCTGTCAGGAAAAAGGTATTGAGATGGATAACTTTGATAATGTCAGTACTGTCTTACATGGTTCATATGTTGCTGAAATTGCAATGGTAATTTTGCAGTCACAGGTTGCAAATTTTTATAAAGATCAACGATTTTGTGTACCACAAGGGTTTTTCACCTATGTAAATATGCATATATTATATGTGGGTTTGAGAGTACTAACATGAATAGTAAGTTGAGCGTGGAGGTGCTTTCTTATTTTGTTCTTTTCTTTTCTTTTTTTTTAAAAATAAGTGTTTGATATCATGTGGCGACGAAAAGACATTAAATAAACCACTGAACTGAACTGTTATTAACTGTCACAGTTAACAAGACTAGTTTGCTTGATGTATTGTTTTCAATAGAACGTTGTTATGCCTACAGTTATTGTGGGGATGTGGGAAACTAAAGATCTGGGCGATGTAATGTGGATCTTTGTGACAGGGTTATCTGTGTCGTGAATGGTCATGTTCCATTTTTTTTTGTATGTATACATAGCCTTCATCTTCATCCCTTCCAGTTTTGATTTCACATTCTCCCTCTTTCTCCTTAACGCCTGTTGCTCATGTTTAATTTAATGGGTTTGTATCTGAATTTCAGCTTCCCTTCTTGGTATCAGCTGGGTTGGTACATCTTTGGTGATGCTTGACCTGATGTTGTGTTGACAGTCATCTAGACATCAATCAATGACATCATTGGAAACAAAACAAAAACTCTGTGGGCCCGTGATCAGCTCGCTGTCGCTGCTTTTCTTCAACCGACAGTGGGTTGATATGGATCTCACTGACAAGCTGAATCAGCCGACCCTGGTCCAGTATGGGTCACAGACACACCACACACACACACACACACACACACACACACACACACACACACACACACACACACACACACACACACACACACACACAATATTCTAATATTGATCACACGGTAGAATCAGTGACTTGTCTTCTAACATATATAACACAGTAGAGTCAGTGAAGTGTCTGCTAACATAGATCACACAGTCGAATCGTTGACGGTCTGCTAACATAGATAATACAGTAGAATTAGTGACAGTCTGTTATTATAGATCACACAGAAGAATCAGTGAACTGTCTTTTAATATATATACCACAGTAGAGTCAGTGAAGTGTCTGCTAATATAGATCACTCAGAAGAACCATTGACTGTCTGCAAACACAGATAATAGAGTAGAATTAGTGACTGTCCGCTAACACAGATAACACAGCAGAATTAGTGACTGTCTGTTAATACAGATCAGTTGAAAATAGAATCAGTGAACTGTCTGCTAATCTAAATCACACAGACAAAAGAATCATTGAACTGTACGCCAATCTAGATCACACAGACAAAAGAATCGTAAACTGTATGCTAACATAGACACACACAGCAGAATCAGTGAAGTGTCTGCTAACCTAGATCACACAGACAGGGGCATCAGTGAACAGTGTGTTAACCTAGATCATACAGACAGGCCAAATCAGTTCACACTGGGTTGATAGGGTCATAAAATACAGACAAACAGACAGGCCAAACCAGTTCACTCAGGATTGATATGGGTCACAAAATACAGACATACAGACAGGCCAAATCAGTTCACACTGGGTTAATATGGGTCACAAAATACAGAAATACAGACAGGCCAAATCAGTTCACACTGGGTTGATATGGGTCATAAAATACAGATATACAGGCAGACCGAATCAGTTCACACTGGGTTTATATGGGTCATAAAATACAGACATACAGACAGGCCAAATCAGTTCACACTGGGTTGATATGGGTCATAAAATACAGACATACAGACAGGCCAAATCAGCTCACACTGGGTTGATATGGGTCATAAAATACAGACATACAGACAGGCCAAATCAGTTCACTGTGGATTGATATGGGTCACAAAATACAGACAGGCCAAATCAGTTCACTGTGGGTTGATATGGGTCACAAAATACAGACAGGCCAAATCAGTTTACACTGGGTTGATATGGGTCACAAAATACAGACAGGCCAAATCAGTTTACACTGGGTTGATATGGGCCACAAAATACAGACAGGCCAAAACAGTTTACACTGGGTTGATATGGGCCACAAAACACAGACAGGCCAAATCAGTTTACACTGGGTTGATATGGGCCACAAAATACAGACAGGCCAAATCAGTTTACACTGGGTTGATATGGGCCACAAAATACAGACAGAGCTAGTCAACACTGATTCTCCTTTCTGCATGATCTAGGTTAGCAGAGAGAGAGAGAGAGAGAGAGAGAGAGAGAGAGAGAGAGAGAGAGAGAGAGAGAGAGAGAGAGAGAGAGAGAGAGAGAGAGAGAGAGAGAGCCGGGGTAGGAGGAACGAACGAATGTTGTTTGAGGGAAAGGAATGAGCACAGCCCTCAAAGGAACACTATGTAAATATATGAAAGAAAGCATTGCATATCACAGCATATTAACAGATGTACAACAATGAATAAATGTCAATTTAAAATGACTAATGCAATATAGAATTAGAGAAGGAGAAATAGGATGTAGGAGGAGAATGGAATGAGAGGGAGGGTAGGGCGAGAAGACAGAGGAAGAAGAGAGAGAGAGAGAGAGAGAGAAGAGAGAGAGAGAGAGAGAGAGAGAGAGAGAGAGAGAGAGAGAGAGAGAGAAGAGAGAGAGAGAAGAGAGAGAAGGTGGGGAGTGAAGAAACAGAATGAGAGAAGAGTCTCTGACTGAAGAGAGAGAGAGAGAGAGAAGAGAGAGAGAGAGAGAGAGAGAGAGAGAGAGAGAGAGAGAGAGAAGAAGAAGATTCGGATAATTTATTCAAGCATAGGCCATTGCCCCCCTTGAAGGGGTACGCTTTTCAATTCTCGAACATTGCAACATTTCCTTAGTATCTATACACACACAGTCATAAATACATAATCTTATTATGTATTTTAAGATCGTAAGACATAGCAGCAGATCGTATTTTAAACGCTTTATATAAGAATACTGATAATTTTCTGACAATGTTTTCATTCTTAGATGCCAACAGTAAACTCAATCGAAACTGGCTGCTGTATGGCGGATGTCCTCCAATGATCCATTGAGCTTCTCCCTCATCGGTGTGTTGGCAGGCCAGGTCTCTGTTCTTAGATTTTTGTGTGTGTGTGTGGGACAGTCCTGCAGGAAGTGTTCCACAGTCATTGGGGCTGTACACTGAAGACTCGTCAATGTGGAATTCTGACTGCACTTAACACAATACCCCTACCACATCAGAAGGACGATATGAGTGTCCAAGTCTCTGACCCTTGTTTATCAATAAGTTTCAAAGGAAGGTGGATTAAGCCAGTAATACAAAATAATAACGATTAAACACCTGTGTACACCTGTATATGATAATATCACAGCAGCAGTAACATTGTAGCGCGACATGATAACGTTGAAGTTCTATCCACATTGACGGCTCCACTGGCTATGATGCTGAAGAACAATGATTTGTGCTATTCTTGTACCACCTTCGTTGAAGATCATTCGCTGTTCTCGTCCAGGACCAATTGACAATCCCTGTAGATATATCCTGATATATCCCGGCGTCAACCAGGCCCTAGAGATACAGACACCTGCAGTGTTGGTCAGGAAATTTGGGCAACACATTCAGAGACGCATCCATTTAAAAGGATGAAACTCGACTGTGTAGTCCCAGTCTCCCCAACTGAGCCCGCAGCAAACTCAACTCTGAGTAGGAGCCGGTCCGGGAAGAAAAATCCCACATGACTCTGATGGGAATCGAACCCACGACCTCCCAGCCAGGAGCCCGCGACGCTAACCACTTCGCCACGGCGGCTGATATGCTGCAGAATTGTTAGTTCGGTCCAAACCGTTGGCTTGCGTAGTGTGTTGACTTTGCAGAAGTCTTCCCTTAGTACAGTGGGAAGAGCTGTCAGGCGGAGATCTTATTTTGTTTGTGTGGTGCTATGCCGGCAATCTCTCCCTCTCTCATCAAACAAACATGGCACCATACTAACAACATGTCATCTCCGCCTGAGACCAGGCTCCAAACAGCATAAAACGCACGAGCTGAGTTCATCGGCATGCCGATGTGATTCCCTGATTCCTCACCTTTGCAGATGTCGTGGCCACAGTCATGTCCTATGGAGCATCGTTGATGCCAGGACCAGGCCAATGGACGTGTGGACACAAACACAAAGCCCATCATCTCGTCTGTGCCTGCTGTCCTGCCAGGGACGAACAACCTCTCTCCAGCCGTCCCTGACCTGAGCGAAATACTCCGACCATCTCCATGCGTGGCCTGTCCTCTTCTTGTCTGCCTCCATGCCACAACGTCACGTGTCTTGATTGACCTCCCTTCCTTTCCCTTTGCATTGACCTTTTGCGTTGTGACCTCATGATGTAACCATCAGGTCATTCAGAGTGACACCACCCATCCTCCCAGTAACAGTTTACAGACACCAGGTCATTCAGAGTGACACTACCCATCTACTCCGTCACAGTTTACAGACACCAGGTCATTCAGAGTGACACTACCCATCTACTCCGTCACAGTTTACAGACACCAAGTCAGACAGAGTAACACCATCCATCCACTCCTTCACAGTTTACAGACACCAGGTCATTCAGAGTGACACCACCCATCCTCCCAGTAACAGTTTATAGACAACACGTCCGACAGCGTAACACCACCCATCCACTCTGTCACAGTTTACAGACACCAGGTCATTCAGAGTGGCACCACCCATCCACTCCGTCAAAGTTTACAGACACCATGTCATTCAGAGTGACACCAACCATCCACTCCATCACAGTTTACAGACACCAGGTCAGATACAGTGACACCACCCATCCACTCCATCACAGTTTACAGACACTAGGTCAGATACAGTGACACCACCCATCCACTCCATCACAGTTTACAGACACTAGGTCAGATACAGTGACACCACCCATCCACTCCATCACAGTTTACAGACACCAGGTCAGATAGATTGACATACCCATCCACTCCATCACAGTTTACAGACACCAGGTCAGATACAGTGACACCACCCATCCACTCCGTCACAGTTTACAGACACCAGGTCAGATACATTGACACCACCCATCCACTGAGTCACATTTTACAGACTGTGGCGACACATATTTTGTCTTGGATCTATGTTAGATCTGGAGAGTTTTCATAGCGCTGTGTGTGTGTTGTGCTGAGTAGCGTACCGCCGGTTAAGTGTACTGTTTGAAATTTTGTGCAGCACGCGCTGTGTTCATCCCGCGACGGTGCTCTTTTGTGTGGGGTCCTCTGTGTGTGTTGATCTGGGGAGGCCCCTGGATTTGTCAGATGCAATGATGAGCTCAGACGTGTGACATCCTGTTGGATGTACCGTATGGCAGTAACTGTTTTGTTACTCGGAATCCTTGCCGTACTTTTGTGTGGGGTTTGCACAGACATCAGGGGAGTGGGGTTTGCACAGACATCAGGGGAAGTGGTGCCTTCCATGCCTGACGTTTTCTGTGCACGAATTTGTTGTCTGGGACTAAAAATAGCGGCCAGCACCTCGCCGCCAGACTACGGACCGGAGCCAGGCAAGCAGGAACGCGGGGTCCTTGCGTCACCAGAGTCGGCTGTTGCTGATCGGCGCTTCTACATCCGGTTGCTGTTGGGTCGTCCGGTGGCATTCTGCCGAGGGGAGAGGATGGAATCTTCCTCGCCCCTGCCTGCACCTTCACCACTCAGATTGGAGTGATTCTTCCTTCTACTTCTTCATCATTCCCCCTAGCCTTGCCCTTCCTACAACACCGCTATACTGCGTGTGGTTAAGGGTGGCGAGGGGCAATCATCGCATCGTAAACGATCACCCATCATCATCCATCACCTTGTCTTGGTTCTGCCCTTCATTGCCGTTCTACGCTTACGATGTGGGTAGTCAAGGGAGATCATCATCCCATTGTCTGTGTTTATCCTAGTGACATCAGCAATTTGTGAATGTGCTGTGTGTGTGTGTGTGTGTGTGTGTGGTGTGTGTGTTGTGTGTGTGTGTGAGGGGGGGGGGGGGAGAGAAACCACTGCTACGTGATTTTTGTCAGTATAGTGTGTGACCAGAATCAGGAGCTACCTATACTGGCCGGGCTGTTACATATAAACCATTAAGCAGCGCCAGTTCCTAAATAAGTTTTGGGCTCTGCTGAAGTTGGACAATTGGGTGTTCTATTGGTGTATGGTTGATGTATGTACTGGCATTGTTATTTGGGTGTTGTAATTTGATATTTTTCATCCCCCATGCAATCATTACTGTAGTATTTTGTCACCATTGCCCTTCTTTTGTTATCATTGTTATTATTGCAGCTGAGCAGCAGGTCCGGGTGTCACCTCCAGCGTTCATTTCATTCTGATTGCTCTCATTTCATATCCCTCGTATCATCGCTCTCATTTCATATCCCTCGTATCATCGCTCGTCTCTATATTTTTTCATTATATTTTGTTCTTTGTTATGTGTTGCCAATTAGTTCATAAAATTTTCTTTGTGGTGTTAAACTTTCTCTGTGAGTTCCTGACTCCTTCTGTATGAGAGGGTAGGTCCTATCCTAAACGGGTCGGGCGCGACACAGACACCAGGTCAGATAGAGTGACACACCCATCCACCCCGTCACAGTTTACAGACACCAGGTCCAGCAGTCCCTGCACTGTTCCTTTACATCCAGGGGCCTGGCAGGACAGACTGAAATGATGTCAGTGGGCCGACTCAGCCAGGATCCGAACCTCCAACCTTCCACCCTCAGAGAGAACGCCCACACCGCACAGCCACTGAACTGTCCATCATCATCATCGCCTATTACCCCTCCTAGGGTACAGGGCCAACCAAGGACCTCCAGGCATCTCTGTCCTGGGCTCTTTTCTCCAGCTGGTTCCAAGTCATCCCCATGTTCCTGATGTCTGCTTCTCTTGTCGAAGACCCATCCGTTCCCAGGGCTGAGGTATCGATTTGATCTTTAGTTGGCGTTTTTGTAGCTGTGGTTTGTTTTACGGGATGGGGTAGCTGGCCCCACGCCCAACCCTCCTCCTTTATCCGGGCTTGGGACCGGCATGATTCCCAAAAAGGGTCTCCTGGCGGAGTCCACTGAACCGTCCGCCCAAAATTAAACGATGAAGCTGAGGTGTTGTTTGGTGTGTTTGAGAAATGCGAAAGTAAGAGAGATTTTAGAAAATGACGTACTTGTGTGTGTGTGTGTGTGTGTGTGTGTGTGTGTGTGTGTGTGTGTGTGTGTGTGTGTGTTGTTGTTGTTGTTGTTGTTGTTGTTGTTTCTTCAGTTTAACGTCCTTCCACTAAAAGTGATATCAGACAAATGTGTGTGTGTGCGTGTGCGTGTGCGTGTGCGTGCGTGCGTGTGCGTGCGTGCGTGCATGCGTGCGTGGGTGACAGTGTGTGTGTGTGTGTGCGCGCGCACGTGCGCACGCACGCACGCACGCCTGTGCACATGTGTACATACCTATGCTTAATTGCATGCAGTCAGAATTGCGGCAAATCAATCAATGATTGGTTTGTTTTCCTCACTCTTTGCCCCATCAGCTGAGACATGACAACGTAACCACGTCAGCTGTTGAAGCTTACTGCTACTGCAAGCACAAAAACACAGAAATTGAACACAGAAGAAAGTGACGTCGGACGAACACACCATAAACACGGGTACACAATAAACACTAGTACACAATAAACAGCCAGCTTTCTGGGAATCTGCTATTACTCAAATAGCACTGTTTCCTCTCTCTCTCTCTCTCTCTCTCTCTCTCTCTCCTCTCTCTCTCCTCTCTCTCCTCTCTCTCTCTCTCTCTCTCTCTCTCTCTCTCTCTCTCTGTACAAAGAGAGACGGGATAAATCCCACAGATATCCGGTGACAACACAGATATCGGTCCACGAACGACAACTCCCGCTTCTTGTATTCCTAGAGAAACACCAGACTGACCTGACCTCAAAGGGAGAGAAACACCAGACTGACCTGACCTCAAAGGGAGAGAAACACCAGACTGACCTGACCTCAAAGGGACAGAAACACCAGACTGACCTGACCTCAAAGGGAGAGAAACACCAGACTGACCTGACCTCAAAGGGACAGAAACACCAGACTGACCTGACCTCAAAGGGAGAGAAACACCAGACTGACCCGACCTCAAAGGGAGAGAAACACCAGACTGACCTGACCTCAAAGGGAGAGAAACGCAGACAGAAGAAGAGCAGGTAAACAGACACGGCTTTTGTTACCAATCGCAGCGAAGTTGACTGAATTCCGAGGAGTACGTAGACCGACATGTCTATCAATATATATTTCACTAAAGATATAGAGATGAGTGGAAGACAAAGACGACGTTAAAACAATGTGGTTTACAGTTCAGATTCTCTTCGGCAGTTACGAACCAATTCATCTCGGATACAAACACAATTAAGTTGTTTTTCGGGGCAACAGGCCACACAGGAAATCTTCTTTAATGACGTCCAGCCCTTATTTCTTTCTTTAACTTCTGATTGGTGAAAAGATCTGTCGGCATGCGCTAAGAATAACCTCTGATTGGTGATCAGATCTGTCGGCATGTTTGCAACGCTGTGTGGAGGGGATGAACGAGGAGAAGAATGCCAGCTTTAGCAAGCGCGCAGATATAACAAGTTTCAGAGTTTAATAATTAATCAATCAATCAATCATTGACGTACATGTTTAAAAGGTATTTGAAAGAACTCCACCAATTACCATGGACAAGCGAATTACAAGACAAAATCGAATTCAACGCCCAACTTGCGCCGAATATGAGAAGATAACTGATTGCTCGTTCTTTATTTTCGTTGTCCTGTGAGTGTTGCTTCTCTTGCTCGATGAAGACCTAAGAGGTCGAAACGCGTTGTGTTTTGTCTTGTAATTCGTTTCCATGAAAACAATGATAATGATCTTTTGCTGTTAGTGTGTTTTCATAGGGTCTCCAGCTTCTCTCAGTGTCCTCAGCCTGTGAGATCAACGTGAATGAGTGATGAGATTTACGTCCTATTATCCGTAGGACGACGATTGTTGTTCCAGGATCAAACTTTGTGTTAACCTTTCACTGCTGCAGGCCACTATCGTCAACCGGAAGAAGTCATAACCTCTCTCTCTCTCTCTTCTCTCTCTCTCTCTCTCTCTCTCTCTCCTCTCTCTCTCTCTCTCTCTCCTCTGTTTAAGATAGGCCTTGAGACGGGCTATTCATCCGGAAGTTGTAGGTTCGAACCCCGGAGCGCCAGGAGAAAAACAAAGACTTGAAACAGAAAGGCATCAAGACATCATGACCTGGCTGATGCAGCCTGGCTCCCTCAGAGTGTGAAGAATTCAGAGCCAGAACACTTGTCTGAGAGCAGAGCCAGAACACTTGTCTGAGAGGATTGAGGAGGGTGGTGGTAGCGGTGGCCTTTTCTGAAGACCTACCGTCGACCGTCCAGCTCTTTCCACAGTATTTCTGTTGCAAACACCACATGATCGATTTGAACGGAGTATTTCTGTTGCACCACATGATCGATTTGAACGGGTATTTCTGTTGCAAACACCACATGATCGATTTGAACGGAGTATTTCTGTTGCAAACACCACATGATCGATTTGAACGGAGTATTTCTGTTGCAAACACCACATGATCGATTTGAACGGAGTATTTCTGTTGCAAACACCACATGATCGATTTGAACGGAGTATTTCTGTTGCAAACACCACATGATCGATTTGAA
>CM065735.1:3841527-3849027 GCA_033310375.1 Conus canariensis
ACACACACACACACACACACACACACACACACACACACACACACACACACACACACACATGAAGGATAGGGAACGGAGGGTTGGGGGGGGGGGAGAAGAAAGAGAACGGTGTGTGTGTGTGTGTGTGTGTGTGTGTAAGAGAGAGAGAGAGAGAGAGAGAGAGAGAGAGAGAGAGAGAGGAGAGAGAGAGAGAGAAGTGTGTTGGAGCAGATCACTGACACAGTGTGAGGCTTGTTGTATACCGGCATTGTGGCACCATTGATTCTTCAATCAAAACCTCTGGCACTCTGGAATCAACAGCTCCTGTGTTCCACGTTAACTTCTTATTATTGTCATTTACCAAGATCATCTGGGGTTAAGGGGGGAGGAAGTGAAGAGAAAGTAATTATAATTGTGTAGACTGCTATTGATCAAAACGACACTAATCAATCTTAGTTTACGATTAATTTTGTTCGCAGGATTCCTGGGCTGAGAAAGCATAAGACGACTGGCATGCACCAGATAGCCTCAGAGAATGAGAGGACGTGCTGTCATCTTCCTCACTTAGTCCAGAACCACTCACCCCGCCTCCGTCTCCCCACCCACAACATCCTGTCACAGTGTCAGCACCGGCTTGCCGCATGGAGCAAACAATAAATATCAGGTCGCCTTGAGGTCACCTACCAGAGTAAACCCTGCAATGCTGACAAATTATTTCCTTGGCGTTCAGTGGTGTCTGTTCTCAGCCGACAGGACGTCATCCACGGAACCCCCTAATCACGAAAGTAGCTGCTTAGTCGTGGAGCAATCCTGAGTGGCAACCCCCCCCCCCCCTCCCCCTCCTCCCCCGGAGGACACTCCACGTCCATCCAAGGGCCATCATCATGAACTTGTCGACACAGGAGTCTAGACATTGAATTCACCACTCCCTCCTCACTGTGGCATTGGATAGAACGAGGAGGCAGACCGCCTGTCCAAGATCGGCAGCAGGCCGGAACAGTTAAGCCTCCAATGTTCTGCAGTGAAACTAAAGCCATCCTGAGGACCAGTTCCAGGTCAACGTGACACCAACGTCTGGACATTGGGACTGAAGAGGCCAGCATCCACTAACTGGACAGAGCAGCTCAAGTGACCATCTTGAAGCTGCGAGCAGCACACTGCCAGCTCCTCTCCCATCTCTCATGTCTCAAACTCTCTCATGCTGACCAGTGTCTTTGTGGTGCAGGCTCCCAAACTCCCACCCACATCTTACAGTCCTGCCCCTCCTTTGAAGCCTTGAGACGCCAGACGTGGCCCAGTCCGGCTGAGGTCCAGGAGAAGCTGTGGGGACCGGTGAGGTCTCTGCGGCGGACAGTAGCCTTCGCCTTACTGACCGGATTGAGGATCTAGCATGACCGGGAACACGAAAGAAAGAAAGAAAGAATTCACTACAAGCATGGTCCGGAAGAGGACATGGAAGCCCAACAGGGGAACACCCCCAGTCCTCCCTACAGATAACAAGGAAGTTTATACAATTCGGCGAATCACACACCTCAGTGTATATGAACACTAAAGTGTTTGTAATTAAACACAAACAGAACTGAAATCTTAAATGAGGCAGGAACAGTGAACAGTTCTTAAAGAACAAGTAGGGTAACTCTTGCTCCCTTGATGAAATGAATAGATGCTCTTAACTAAGGGTGAGTCTCCTTGTTTGTTCTGTGTGCTCTGTGTTGTCATTTCTGCTCGGCGATTGGGTGTCGTAACCAGCATTCGTTTGAAGTTATGGGCGTCTATTTATTTCGTCAAGCGAACAAAGTTACCCCACTTGTTCTTTAAAACAGATGGAGCTGACAAACAAAGTCGAAGCCAAACAATCAAGTTTTTAATTTGACTTTTTCCTGTTTGAAATCCTCTTCATCTTTGTGCGACGCAAGATTCATGATGTGTTTAAAAGTTTGAGATCTAAAGAGATGTCCTTCCGAAACATGTTCAGCCATTTTGTTCCCATATACCAAAAATAGTAACGTCGTCTGATGAGTGAATTGTTTTTCTCCACGTGCTGGGTCACCATGACAACACAGGTTGTAGAGGACCAAAGAAACAGCTTGAGACTTACAAAGTCCCTTATGAATGATAGTGATCGTGAAGATGATGATAGTGAAGATGATGATGGTGATAGTGAAGATGACGATGATAGTGAAAAAGATGATGGTGATAGTGACGATGATAGTGATAGTGACGAAGATGATGATGGTGATAGTGAAGATGATAATGATGATGGTGAAGATGATGCTGATGACAGTGAAGATGATGATGATGATGATGATTGTGAAGATGACGATGGTAATAGTGAAGAAGATGTTGATAGTGAAGATGATAATGGTGATAGTGTAGATGATGATGATGATGATGATGATGATGATGATGATGCTGATGACAGTGAAGATGATGATGATGATGATGATGATGATGATGATGATGATGATGATGATGATGATTGTGAAGATGACGATGGTGACAGTGAAGATGATGATGACGATGATTGTGAAGATGACGATGGTGATAGTGAAGATGATACCGAGGAGTTCTAATCCAGTCAGACACTGCACGACGGAGCTGTACTCTACTGTGATAACCCGGCCTTAACCAGTCCTGTCTTAGACTGGGTTGTACTCCACTCTGATAACCCGACCTTAACCAGTCGTGCATCAGACTAGGTTGTACTCTACTGTGATAACTCGGCCTTAACCAGTCGTGTGTCAGGCTGTCGAAACCCTTCAGAACTTGAAGAACATTTTAAAGCGCGACGCACGGTAAGGCTTAAGAAGTGACGAGACAAAACATAACTGATGTTTGCCTTTCCTAAAATGATAAAACATAACTGATGTTTGCCTTTCCTAAAATGATAAAACATAACTGATGTTTGCCTTTCCTAAAATGATAAAACATAACTGATGTTTGCCTTTCCTAAAATGATAAAACATAACTGATGTTTGCCTTTCCTAAAATGATAAAACATAACTGATGTTTGCCTTTCCTAAAATGATATTCATTCATCACCCTCTCACCCTGTTTTGATAAATGGTTCCTCTGTTACCTTTTCATCATTCATTCACACTCTTGGGGTCATCCCTGACCCATGTTTAACTTTAAAAAAAAAAAAAAAAAAAAAAAACAGCCGCCGTAGCGAAGTGGTTAGCGTCGCGGACTCCCGGCTGGGAGGTCGTGGGTTCGAATCCCATCAGAGTCATGTGGGTTTTTCTGCCCCGACCGGCTCCTACCCAGAGTTGAGTTTGCTACGGACTCAGCTGGGAAGACTGGGACCACACAGTCGAGTTTCATCCACTTAATGGATGCCTTTCTGAGAGTGTTGCTCAAATTTCCTGACCAACACTGCAGGTGCCTGTATCTCTCGGGCCTGGTTGACGCCGGGATATAGTATGAAAGGAAGCGTAGAGTACAGCCCTGTCACGTAGTCTCAGACTGAAATGGAAATCCGTAGCATCATCTTAATCATCCTCATTCTCATCGATCAGCATAAAAAAAATGTCTCAAATTCTGTGGCCCTTCATGCCCTGCTGTCATGGTGACCTCAATTTCGATGTCCTCTCCACATCTGTGGCCTTGGTTTGGTTCCGTCGGGGTCACCGGTATCGGCGAGTCCATGGGGGCTGTCGTTGGACGGACGTGGTGGCGCCCTCCGGAGGGAGAGCTCACTCACGCCGGCTCCGCGACTAAGCAATTATTGTCGTCAGTAAGGGGCTTAGTAGCTGGTGTCCTGCGTATATTGGATCAGAACAGGCGCCACTGAACACCACCGAAGTGACTCGGCAGCAGTGCAGTGTCTCCTCCGGTTGGTTGCCTCTTGACGACTTGACATTGACTACTCCCTGTGAATTGCCGGTGCCGGGCTGCGGCGGGGCCAACCGGGCTGTGGCTGTGGACGGGGTGTCGGAATGAGCGGCGTGGGTGCACTGCCTCTGAGGTGGCGCAGAGGTTGGGACAGCAACAAAAACAAAAAAAACAAAAGCAAAAAAACTTTTTATAAAAAGCTCTAATATCTGCAAAGTAGTCTGCCTTGACCTACAAAGAATTAGTTCTATTCACCAACTGTTTGTGGAGGCAATCAAGACTCTGGACTGATACAGGTTTTGATCACCTTCCAGAGTACACTATTGCGATTCCCTTCCCGCCGGGAACTGGGCAACGTTGTTTGCATGATATTCAGATATTCACAATTCAATCTTGTGTCTCAACACCTTCACTCTTTTCACTGGTTCCCTGTCTCTGACAGAACAGATGATGAACTTTCCTGTTGGACTGTTCCTGTCATCTCTGACAGAACAGATGATGAACTTTCCTGTTGGACTGTTCCTGTCATCTCTGACAGAACAGATGATGAACTTTCCTGTTGGACTGTTCCTGTCATCTCTGAAACAGGGCCTTAGTATCTGTCTGAGCTAGTTCACAACCACACCCTCCGCCCCTCAACACCCCATCCCCCCTCCCCCGTCACTGTTTTTCAGACACAAGACTTTGGGACCGGAATAGCTCAGTTGGTAAAGCCCCGGACACGTGATCCTGAGGTTACGGATTCGAATTTCGGTACAGGGGAATTTTTCCCTCGGAGTTAACATTGGTTTCTGACTCCATTCCCCATACAGTCCTTCAAATGAGACTATAAATCGAGGTTCCGTGTGTGAACGCACGCACAACATCTTGCACACACGTGAAATCCCATCACCAACTTTCGGAAGAGAAGGCCAGTTTGGCCGTTGGTATGGATGACATGTTACACATAGCATGCACCTTCCCCGAAGTTGGAGTATGGCTGCCTTAATGGCGGGATAAAAAAAACGGTCATACACACAAATGTGTCAGAATCTTCAACTCAATGAAGGTGGACACTCAAAGAAAGAAGAAGACTTTGGAACTTTCTAACACACTATCACAAATCTCCCCCCCCCCCCTCCTCCCCTCCCCTCTTTCATGACAGCATTGGCACTTTGCAGGCACACTGAGTCCCATGCTCCAGACCAGTGCCGTGACCAGCCAAGGACTGCATGCTGTGATGCACATGTGTGTTGCCAATTGTACTGTACAGGCGGCAGTCCCATGATGTCAACCAGTGCCCTGATCAACCAAGGACTGCTGAGATGCACATGTGTGTTGCCAATTGTACTGTCCAGGGGCAGTCCCATGATGTCAACCAGTGCCCTGATCAACCAAGGACTGCTGAGATGCACATGTGTGTTGCCAATTGTACTGTCCAGGCAGCAGTCCCATGATGTCAACCAGTGCCTTGTCAGCCATGAATCCTGTGGGACACCGAAACAGCCAAGATGCTTCACAGGGAAAGGTTCCACGCCCGTAGAGCGCCCTGGGCACCTGAAGACAGCATTACCTGCAAGGCGAACATCCCACGCCCTGGGCACCTGAAGACAGTGACATAGGTGTGGCCAGCCTTGCCTGCAGGGCGAACATCCCACGCCCTGGGCACCTGAAGACAGTGACACAGGTGTGGCCAGCATTGCCTGCAAGGCGAACATCCCACGCCCTGGGCACCTGAAGACAGTGACACAGGTGATGCCAGCATTGCCTGCAAGGCGAACATCCCACGCCCTGGGCACCTGAAGACAGTGACATGGTGTGGCCAGCCTTGCCTGCAGGGCGAACATCCCACGCCCTGGGCACCTGAAGGCAGTGACACAGGTGATGCCAGTATTGCCTGCAGGGCTAGCATCCCACGCCCTGGGCACCTGAAGACAGTGACACAGGTGTGGCCAGCATTGCCTGCAGGGCACAAGTCCCACGCCCATTCAGTTTCCCCATCAGCCAGGACAGTGTGGGGCAGAGATGCCAACCAGCAGACTCCATGGGCTACAGTCCTCTGCTTTTCACAGTGGATACGTTGTGCTTGCAACAGTTAAGTTGTGCTCTCTCTCTCTCTCTCTCTCTCTCTCTCTCTCTCTCTGTGTGTGTGTGTGTGTGTGTGTGTGTGTGTGTGTGTGTGTGTGTGTGTGTGTGTGTGTGTTGGTAGATGTCGGAGCGTGTGTGCGCACGCGCGCGAGCGTATGCTTGTGCGAGAGAGAGAGAGAGAGAGAGAAGAGAGAGAGACAGAGACAGAGACAGAGA
Organism: Conus canariensis; assembly: GCA_033310375.1. Taxonomy (NCBI): domain Eukaryota; kingdom Metazoa; phylum Mollusca; class Gastropoda; order Neogastropoda; family Conidae; genus Conus; species Conus canariensis. The sequence continues at coordinate 3,847,624 of CM065735.1, forward strand.
CAGAGAGAGAGAGACAGAGAGAGAGAGAGAGACAGAGAGACAGAGAGAGAGAGTGGCAGAGAGAGAGAGAGCGATTAAGAAAGAGAGAACCAAGACTTAGTGAAGACTTTGCTTTGTCCATTTTAACACCATTCCCACCTTACATGAATAATCCCGTCAACAAAGGGCACGCATTTTTTCTGTTCACCCCCCCCCCCCCCCAAAAAAAAAAAAAAAAAAATAAAATAAAATAAATAAATAAATAAAATTAAACAGAAAAAGAAGAAGAAAATGAAATAAAATAAAATAAACCAAACAAAAAAACCTAGGAGAAAACAGACACCACAAAAGGATTAAAAGCTAACCCCTGGACTGTCTGGGAATCGACTATAGCGGCAGGTATGCGTGGTACTCGAGTACAGCTGACACACTCGGCACCCCACGTTCCCACGCCTTGCCTGGAAAACAGGCCAACAAGCTTATCAGTCAAGGGCGGCGGCGATAGGTATTTGGTCGCACTGGGCTGCCATGGCTTTTGAACTGAAGGGGCGGTGTGCGTGTTTGGCTCAGAGGGTGGGAGTGAGAGTGTTGTGGTACGAAAAGTAGGTGTGTGTGTGTGTATGTGTGTGTGGTGTGGTGTGTGTGTGTGTGTGTGTGTGTGTGTGTGTGTGTGTGTGTGTGTGTGTGTGTCTGTATGTGTGTGTGTCTGTGTGTATGTGTGTGTGTCTGTGTGGGTGCGTGTGTCTCTGTGTGCGTGCGTGCGTGTGTGTGGTGGGGGGAGGGGTGGGGGTGATACAGAGGGAGAGAGACAGAGGGCATGCATGTATAAAGTGTGTGGAGGGAGGAGGGGTGCATGAGTGTGTGCTTGCTCTCGTATATGTGCGTGCTAGCGTGTGACCTTATGGATGTGTGTGTGTGTGTGTGTATGTGTGTGTGTGTGTGTGTGTGTGTGTGTGTGTGTGTGTGTGTGTGTGTGTGTGTGTGAGAGAGAGAGAGAGAGAGAGAGAGAGAGAGAGAGAGAGAGTACGTGCGCGCGCGCGACAATAGTAAATATGAGCGCTGGAAATCTTTTTGTTACACACATACGCGCGCGCGTGTGTGTACACACACACACACACACACACACACACACACACACGCGCGCGCGCGCGCGCGCGCGCACACACACACACACACACAGACACACACACACACACACCACACACATACACATTCATATACGTACAAACACACATATACACGCACGAATGCACGCACGCACGCACACACACACACACACACACACACACACACACACACACGCACGCACGCACGCACGCACGCACGCACATACACACATACACACACACACACACACACATACACACACACACACACACACACACACACACACACACACACACACACACACGCACGAATGCATGC
>CM065735.1:3854027-3856527 GCA_033310375.1 Conus canariensis
ATTATTCGAATTCGAAAGGTTTACTGGGGGGAAAACAACAACAACACACAACTGAATGATTGAAAGCAAAGAGCATGACATGTTGGTTATAGACACAGTTGTTGGTCTGTTTGAATGGGTGAGAGCATTCACTGACTCAGCTGTTGAGACTTAGCAATGGACTGACAAATGGAGACGTTCGTGTAGACAAAAAGTATTTTGTGTTTGCTAACGTTACAATGATTTCCGCTTTTTAAACAGACCTTTACTTCCTGATGTGTGTGTGTGTGCGTGCGTGCGTGCGTGCGTGTGTGTGTGTGTGTGTGTGTGTGTGTGTGTGTGTGTGGTGTGTGGCACGTGTGTGTGTGTGTGTGCGTGTGTGTGCAGTGTGTGTGTGTGTGTGTGCGTGTGTGTGTGTGTGTGTGGTGTGTGTGTTGTGTGTGTGTGTGTGTGTGCACGTGTGTGTGTGTGTGTGGCAGTGTGTGTGTGTGTGCACGTGTGTGTGCGTGTGTGTGTGTGTGTGTGTGTGTGTGTGTGTGTGTGTGTGTGCGTGAGTGCGTGTATGTGTGTATTTGCCTTGTATGTGTACGTGTTTGCGAATGCGCATGCTATTGACGCAAATTACTGCCACTGTGCTATGCATGCAGAATGAGTATGCATTTATATCGCGCCTTCTGTAGGTGCGTCCATGCTTGCGTGTGTTCCGGTTCCAGTGTGTCGGGGGGAAGGGGGGGGGGGGGAGGAAGGCGGCGTGGTTTCCTACTTTAGTGGTAAGTCACATCAGAATTGTGGCACAAACTCTCCACCTTCTGCCCCCCACCCCCACTCCTCCACCATCCCCCCAGGCCCCCCAGCTCTCTCCCGCCCCTTCCCCCCTCTGTACATCCACTCACTGACTCCCTCCCTCGTGACTGAGCGTGTAGAGAGCCCCTCTCACGATGCGGACTTTCCCACGAGTTGTGCTGGTGCGGCCTTGGTGGTCGGCAGTGGTCCTGTGAGAACCTGCCGTCACCCTCCATCCCCTCACCCCCTCTGTCTTGGTCCACACAGCCCTTTTCTTTCACACAACAGGCACAATGACTACCATTGCCGCTGTGGAAAACCAGTGATTATCACTACAGTTTGCGCTTCGCCTTACAACCCGTTTTTATGGCGCTGTCACGGAAACCGCAACACTCAAAGTTTACACGTTGATACTGAGCCTTCATGTGGCACTTTCTGGAGTCTGAAGCACTGAACAATACACACCACGTGTTGATGTCATTGTAAAGGTTATACTGAAATCTGAAGCACTTAACAATACACACCACGTGTTGATGTCACTGTAAAACTTACAGAGAGATTACATGCTTATACAGCTTACATCTACATTAAAACAATGAAAAACGAAACACAGCAAAACAAAGTAAAAACCAACATTTCAACATTTTACACATAAAGGCATTTTCAAATGCACGAACGATTTGCAGTCATACATGGTGGCAACACACACACTCTCATCTCTTCTCTTCTCTCTCTCTCTCTCTCTCTCTCTCTCTCTCTCTCTCTCTCTCTCTCTCTCTCTTCTCTCCTTCTCTCTCATCATTTCGATCAAACCTTATCAGAGTTTCATACCAACGCAAACACATGAACAAAGACATAGACACCCACCCTCCTCCCCCTTCACATAACTCAAGTGCATACGCACTCACAAATGGGAGGAAGCTACTGAAGGCTTGGATATGAAGATGGAGAAGAACAGCAATAGCAGAAAGAAAACGGCAATGGCAAAGAGTTTGTCCATCAGATGTTTCCATCAGAAGGGAAGTTAGATATACAGCATTGCCATGAGAGAAGCGAAGAATTTGAAGGGTATATATGCTTTAAGTAGCTTGGACTTTGGCAACGGGACTGGAATTGCATTTCACTTAGTATTACTTGAGTTTGAAGGTTTACTAGGAGAAACACACAGACACACACCAGACACACAGACACAGACACACACACACAACCACACACACACACACAACACACACACACACACACACACACACACACACAATCGAACAATTGAAAACAAGCAGCATGACATGTTGGTTATATACAAGATTGTTGGTCTGTTTGAACAGATTGTTGGTCTGTTTGAACAGATTGTTGGTCTGTTTGAACAGATTGTTGGTCTGTTTGAACAGATTGTTGGTCTGTTTGACCAGATGACAGCGTTTACTGACTCAGCTGGTGAAGCTTAGCAATGGACTGACAAAAAGATACGTTCGTGCGGGGAAAAAGTGTTTTGTGTTTGCGAAAGTCACACAGTTTTCAGCTTTTTAAACAGACCTTTACTTCATGTGTGTGTGTGGTGGGGGGAGGGGGAAGGGGTGCATGCGTGTGTGATGTGTGTGTGTGTGTGTGTGTGTGTGTGTGTGTGTGGTGTGTGTGTGTGTGTGTGTGTGTGTGTGTGTGTGTGTGTGTGTGTGTGTGTGTGTGTGTGTGTGTGTGTGTGTGTGTGTGTGTGTGTGTGTGTGTGTGTATTCGAGCGCTA
>CM065735.1:3861527-3871527 GCA_033310375.1 Conus canariensis
GGGAGAGAGACAGGGGGAGAGGAGGAGGAAGACAGGGGGAGGAGAGAAGAAGGGGGGAGGAGAGAGACAGGGGGGGAGAGGAAGACAGGGGGAGGGAGGAGAAGACAGGGGAGGGAGGAGTGAGAAGGGGGGGAGAGAGAGAGGACAGGGGGAGGAGGAGTGAAGACAGGGGGAGGGAGGAGGAAGACAGGGGGAGGGAGGAGGAAGACAGGGGGAGGGAGGAGTGAAGACAGGGGGAGGAGAGAAGACAGGGGGAGGGAGGAGAGAAGACAGGGGAGGGAGGGAGAGAAGACAGGGGGAGGAGTGAAGACAGGGGGAGGGAGGAGGAAGACAGGGGGAGGAGGAAGACAGGGGGAGGAGTGAAGACAGGGGGAGGGAGGGAGAGACAGGGGGAGGGAGGAGAGAAGACAGGGGAGGGAGGAGAGAAGACAGGGGAGGAGAGAAGACAGGGGGAGGAGTGAAGACAGGGGAGGGAGGAGAGAAGACAGGGGAGGGAGGAGGAAGACAGGGGGAGGGAGAAGACAGGGGGAGGAAGTGAAGACAGGGGGAGTAGTGAGACAGGGGAGGGAGGAGAGAAGACAGGGGGAGGGAGGAGGAAGACAGGGGGAGGAGAGAGAAGACAGGGGGAGGAGTGAAGACAGGGGAGGGAGGAGGAAGACAGGGGGAGGGAGGAGGAAGACAGGGGAGGAGTGAAGACAGGGGGAGGAGGAGTGAAGACAGGGGGAGGAGTGAAGACAGGGGGAGGAGAGAAGACAGGGGGAGGAGAGAAGACAGGGGGAGGAGAGAAGACAGGGGGAGGAGTGAAGACAGGGGGAGGAGAGAAGACAGGGGAGGAGTGAAGACAGGGGGAGGAGTAAAGACAGGGGGAGGAGGTGAGAAGACAGGGGGAGGAGAGAAGACAGGGGGAGGAGAGAAGACAGGGGGAGGGAGGAAGGAAGGACAGGGGGAGAGAGAAGACAGGGGAGGAGAGAAGACAGGGGGAGGAGAGAAGACAGGGGGAGGAGAGAAGACAGGGGGAGGGAGGAGAGTAGACAGGGGGAGGGAGGTGAGAAGACAGGGGGAGGGAGGTGTGAAGACAGGGGGAGGGAGGAGTGAAGACAGGGGGAGGGAGGAGAGAAGACAGGGGGAGGGAGGAGAAAAGACAGGGGGAGGGAGGAGTGAAGACAGGGGGAGGGAGGTGAGAAGACGGGGGGAGGGAGGTGAGAAGACAGGGGGAGGTAGGAGTGAATACAGGAGGAGGAGTGAAGACAGGGGGAGGGAGGAGTGAATACAGGGGGAGGAGAGAAGACAGGGGGAGGGAGGAGTGAATACAGGGGAGGAGAGAATACAGGGGGAGGGAGGTGAGAAGACAGGGGGAGGAGAGAAGACAGGGAGAGGAGGAGTGAAGACAGGGGGAGGGAGGTGAGAAGACAGGGGGAGGAGTGAAGACAGGGTGAGGGAGGAGTGAAGACAGGTGGAGGGAGGTGAGAAGACAGGGGGAGGAGAGAAGACAGGGGGAGGGAGGAGAGAAGACAGGGGGAGGAGAGAAGACAGGGGAAGGGAGGAGTGAAGACAGGGGACGGGAGGAGTGAAGACAGGGGGAGGAGAGAAGACAGGGGGAGAAGAAAAGACAGGGGGAGGGAGGAGTGAAGACAGGGGGAGGGAGGAGTGAAGACAGGGGGAGGGAGGAGAGAAGACAGGGGGAGGGAGGAGTGAAGACAGGGGGGGGAGGAGTGAAGACAGGGGCAAGGAGTAGAGAAGACAGGGGGAGGGAGGAGTGAAGTCAGGGGGAGGGAGGAGTGAAGACAGGGGGAAAGGGAGGAGTGAAGACAGGGGGAGGGAGGAGTGAAGACAGGGGGAGGGAGGAGAGAAGACAGGGGGAGGGAGGAGTGAAGAACAGGGGGAGGGAGGAGGAGTGAAGACAGGGGGAGGGAGGAGAGAAGACAGGGGGAGGTATGAGTGAAGACAGGTGGAGGGAGGTGAGAAGACAGGGGGAGGAGTGAAGACAGGGGGAGGGAGGAGTGAAGACAGGGGGAGGGAGGAGTGAAGACAGGGGAGGGAGGAGTGAAGACAGGGGGAGGGAGGAGTGAAGACAGGGGAAGGGAGGAGGGAAGACAGGGGGAGGGAGGAGTGAAGACAGGGTGAGGGAGGAGTGAAGACAGGGGGAGTAGTGAAGACAGGGGGAGGGAGGAGAGAAGACAGGGGAGGGAGGAGTGAAGACAGGGGGAGGGAGGTGTGAAGACAGGGGGATGGAGGAGTGAAGACAAGGGCAGGGTGTGTGGCGAGTTGAGGCCGCTGTCCGTCTCAGTGTCACGTTTCCCTCAGCTATGTCACGACAGGCCGGTGTCTGTGTCAGTCAGTGTCACGTTTCCCTCAGCAATGTCACGACAGGCCGGTGTCTGTGTCAGTCAGTGTCACGTTTCCCTCAGCGATGTCACGGCAGGCCGGTGTCTGAGTCAGTCAGTGTCACGTTTCCCTCAGTGTCACGACAGGCCGGTGTGTGTGTCAGTGTCACGTTTCCCTCAGTAATGTCACGACAGGCCGGTGTCTGTGTCAGTGTCACGTTTCCCTCAGTAATGTCACGACAGGCCGCTGTCTGTGTCAGTGTCACGTTTCCCTCAGCGATGTCACGGCAGGCCAGTGTCTGAGTCAGTCAATGTCACGTTTCCCTCAGTGTCACGACAGGCCGGTGTCTGTGTCAGTGTCACGTTACCCTCACCTGTGTCACGTCACTCCGGTGTCTAAGTCAGTCAGAGTCACGTTTCTCTTATCTAAGTCACGGCGTTCGGACCTTCCCTGTACCCACTGCTGTCCTGCATGGGTTAGCACACATGGTTGCCTCCCCTGATGGCACCTCCCCATCCCCTACCCTCTTCTGGTCACATGCCACAATTAGGATCTTGCTCTAAATCACTCTATAATCCATGTATGCGTTTTCACAGCTTCCATAAATTCGAACAAGCATTTACTAAGCAATAAACAAGTAGGGTAACTCTTGCTCCCATAAGAAAAGCTAATTCGTAGTAACTTTTATTCAAGACTGGCACAGCCTTTTAAACTTGAATAAAGTCAGACAAATACAAAGACGAACAATCTAACAGTGGGGGAAAACAAGCGCAGGCCAACAACCCCTCCGTCATCTCCTGATGAGTCCGATCCAGCGGACGAAAGGCCTAGGAGCAGGCAATACAAATAGATCTGCCTTCTAGAGGGATTACGATGGTTCCCTCATGCAGCTAGTGAAGAGTTTTCATATTCAAAATATATTTTCTTAATTTTATGTTCCCATTTTCTTCATCTTCAACCCCGACCCCCCCCCCCCCTCCCCCAAGTTCAAACATTTGCCAGGTCATTATTGTGATGACGGAGGGGTTGTTGGCCTGCGCTTGTTTTCCCCCACTATTAGATTGTTCATCTTTGTATTTGTCTGAGTTTATTCAAGTTTAAAAAGCTGTGCCAGTCTTGAATAAAAGTTACTCTGAGTTAGGTTTTCTTATGGGAGCAAGAGTTACCCTACTTGTTTATTGTTTATTATTTACTGTTCCCTGCCTCATTTCATTTCAAGCATGTACTGTTAAATTGATCAAAAGTGATCAAAAGAACAACTCCCCACCAATTATTTCCCTTGCTTTGGGGGATTTCCACCGATGACATCTCACACAATCTTCAAATGCATGACCTTCCCCTTGGTTGACGTCACATTTCAGGCCTTTGCACTCCCCCGTGGCCCTATCTTTGCGCCAGGTGGTAGCCCCCAAATAGTCCCATTCCTTTCATTTTGATCTGTCTGTTTGGAACCAGCTGGCTTGTACCTTGATGGAACCACCTGGCTTGTACCTTGATGGAACCACCTGGCTTGTACCTTGATGGAACCACCTGGTTTGTACCTTGATGGAACCACCTGGCTTGTACCTTGATGGAACCACCTGGCTTGTACCTTCATGGAACCAGCTGGCTTGTACCTTGATGGAACCACCTGGCTTGTACCTTGATGGAACCACCTGGCTTGTACCTTGATGGAACCACTGGTTTGTACCTTGATGGAACCACCTGGCTTGTACCTTGATGGAACCACCTGGCTTGTACCTTGATGGAACCACCTGGCCTGTACCTTGATGGCCCTATGAAAGAAAATGAGGAGAATCAACTTTCAGACACAGTAAAAAAAATTCTCAAAACAGTCTAACTGCGCCAGTCTGTAAATACTCGACTCCTTAAGCAAGGCCTTGGCGCATTTGGTGTGCAGCCTTCTCTATCTTATCTTTCGTTCTGCTACCGTCTCTCTCTCTCTCTCTCTCTCTCTCTCTCTCTCTCTCTCTCTCTCCTCTCTCTCTCCCTCCTTTCCAATTTTTCTTATCTTGAGCTCTCTTTCACTCAAAGGAGGTAGAAAGATGGAAGGGTAGGGTGGAAGGTGGTAGGGGTGGAGGCGGGAGGAGAGAGTGGGGGCTGGGAAGGGAGATGGGGGGAAGGAAGGGTGGGTGGGTGAGTGGGTGCTGTCCATCGACTTTCAAACATGTCTGTGGTCATGGCAGCGTCTTTGCCAATGCCGTGAATGTGGGTCAGAGACTCAGTTTGACAATTCTGTAAACTATACCTACCAATCAGAAAATGTTTTGTTTTTATTTACCGGGAATAATGAGGGGTGCGAGAAGAAGAAGAAGAAGAAGAAGAAGAAGAAGAAGAAGAAGGAGGAGGAGGAGGAGGAGGAGGAGGAGGAGAAAGGAGGAGGCGGAGGAGGAAGAGGAGGAGGAGGAGGAGAAGAAGAAAAGGAAGGAGAAAAAGGAGGAGGAGGAGGAGGAGAACAAGAAGAAGAAGAAGGAGGAGGAGGAGGAGAAGGAGGAGGAAGAGGAGGAGGAGGATGAGAAGAAGAAGAAGGAGGAGGAAGAGGAGGAGGAGGAGGAGGAGGAGAAGAAGAAGAAGAAGAAGAAGAAGAAGAAGAAGAAGAAGAAGAAAAAACAACAACAACAACAACGTCAACAACAACAACAACAATATCAAGTACAAGAAGAGGAGGAGGAGGAGGAAGAGGAGGACGAAGAAAAAAGAAGAAGAAGAAGAAGAAGAAGAAGAAGAAGAAGAAGAAGAAGAAGAAGAAGAAGGAGGAGGAGGAGAAGGAGGAGGAGGAGAAGAAGAAGAAGAAGAAAGAAGAAGAAGAAGAAGAGAAAGAGGAGAAGGAGGAGGAGGAGAAGGAGGAGGAGGAGAGGAGGAGGGGAGGGAAGGAGGAGGAGAAGGAGGAGGAGGAAGGAAGAGGGAGGAGGAGAAGGAGGAGGAGAGAGGAGAAGGAGGAGGAGAAGAGGAAGGAGAAGGAGAGGAGGAGAAGAAGAAGAGAAGAAGAAGAAGGAGGAGGGAGAGGAGGAGGAGGAGAAGAGGAGGAGGAGGAAGAAAGAAGAAGAAGAAGAAGAAGAAAAGAAGAAGAGGAGGAGGAGGAGGAGAAGGAGGAGGAGGAGGGGAGGAGAGAGGAGAGGAGAGAAGAGAAGAAGAAGAAGAAGGAAGGAGAGGAAGGAGAAGGGGAGGAGGAGAGAGGAGGAGAGAGAGAGGAGGAGAGAAGGAGGAGGAGGAGAAGAAGGAGAAGAGGAGGAGAAGAGAGAGGAAGGAGAGGAAGAGGAGGAGAAGAAGGAGGAGAGGAGGAGGGAAGGAGGAGGAGGAGAAGAAGAAGAAGGAGAAGAAGGAAGAAAGGAAGGAGAGAGAAGGGAGAGGAGAGGGAAGGAGGAGGAGGAAGGAAGGAGAGGAAGAGAAGAAGGAGGAGGAGAAGGAAGGAGGAGAGAGAAGGAGAGAAGGAGGGAAGGAGGAGGAGGAGGAGGAAGAAGAAGAAGGAAGAAGAAGAGAAGAAGAAGGAGAGAAGAGAAGGAGAAGAGAGGAGGAGGAGAGAAGGAGAAGAAGAAGAGGAGAAGAGAAGAAGAAGAAGGAGGCAACAGGAGCGCCTCTAATGAGGCAAAGGACAATGGGTCACATTCTGTGGCACAAAAATGTCAAGAGCAGGGCACATGGAGGCCCCTTGCACTGCGGAGTTGCAATAGGGTCTTCTGTCACAAAATAAACGGTGGAGACTATTGTGCGGTGCGGGGGGGGGGTGGGGGGGGAGCTTTATTTCATGTGGACTGTCCCCTTAGTTCCTGCTCTCTTTTATCACTTTACTTTCTCCCTCCTCCCCTATCTCCTCTTGTTGTATATATATATATATATATATATATATATATATATATATATATATATATATATATATATACAATAAACTAATAAATTCCAAGGATTGTCTCCTTCTTGGAGACTATAAGCTTGCTGAAGGCTCATTTTGAGAAGCATTTATTTTATTTTTCCCTATTCACCCACTCAAGCACATACTGTTAGTTAGGTAGAATGATCTACCACTGCAGATATGAATGCTTATCTCCCCCTATTTCTTCAATCTAAGACATAAGAGCAAGCTTTGTTTATAATTGAATATATATATATATATATATATATATATATATATATATTATATATTATATATTCCAGCTTTAAAGTTGTTATATGTGTGTGAATCGAGATACAGGAGAGTGGAGCGGAAGAGAGCGAGCGAGGAGCGAGCGAGCGAGCGAGGAGCGAGAGAGAGAGAGAGAGAGAGAGAGAGAGAGAGGAGAGAGAGACATCAGATACGAGAGAAGACAGACAGAGACAGAGCGAGACAGAAGAATAGAGCACAGAGACAAGAAGAGAGACAGAGAGGACAGAGAGACAGGGACAGACAGGTAATCAGACAGACAGACAGACAGACAAGACAGAAGACAAAGACAAGACACAGAGGGAACAGAACAAGAGAACAGAGACAGAGACAGGTAATCAGACAGACAGACAGACAGACACGACAGACAAAGAAAGACAAGAGTGGAAGAAAAGGAGGTGGGGGAATGGGGTGAACAGAACAATCAGGATGAAAAAGCATAGATTGTGAGAATAATTCTGAGAGACAGACAGACAGACAGAGACAGACAGACAGACAGAGACAGAGAGTGGAAGAAAAGGAGGTGGGGGAATGGGGTGAACAGAACAATCAGGATGAAAAAGCATAGATTGTGAGAATAATTCTGAGAGACAGACAGACAGACAGAGACAGACAGACAGACAGAGACAGAGAGTGGAAGAAAAGGAGGTGGGGGAATGGGGTGAACAGAACAATCAGGATGAAAAAGCATAGATTGTGAGAATAACTCTGAGAGACAGACAGACAGACAGAGACAGACAGACAGACAGAGACAGAGAGTGGAAGAAAAGGAGGTGGGGGAATGGGGTGAACAGAACAATCAGGATGAAAAAGCATAGATTGTGAGAATAACTCTGAGAGACAGACAGACAGACAGAGACAGACAGACAGACAGAGACAGAGAGTGGAAGAAAAGGAGGTGGGGGAATGGGGTGAACAGAACAATCAGGATGAAAAAGCATAGATTGTGAGAATAACTCTGAGAGACAGACAGACAGACAGAGACAGACAGACAGACAGAGACAGAGAGTGGAAGAAAAGGAGGTGGGGGAATGGGGTGAACAGAACAATCAGGATGAAAAAGCATAGATTGTGAGAATAATTCTGAGAGACAGACAGACAGACAGAGACAGACAGACAGACAGAGACAGAGAGTGGAAGAAAAGGAGGTGGGGGAATGGGGTGAACAGAACAATCAGGATGAAAAAGCATAGATTGTGAGAATAATTCTGAGAGACAGACAGACAGACAGAGACAGACAGACAGACAGAGACAGAGAGTGGAAGAAAAGGAGGTGGGGGAATGGGGTGAACAGAACAATCAGGATGAAAAAGCATAGATTGTGAGAATAACTCTGAGAGACAGACAGACAGACAGAGACAGACAGACAGACAGAGACAGAGAGTGGAAGAAAAGGAGGTGGGGGAATGGGGTGAACAGAACAATCAGGATGAAAAAGCATAGATTGTGAGAATAACTCTGAGAGACAGACAGACAGACAGAGACAGACAGACAGACAGAGACAGAGAGTGGAAGAAAAGGAGGTGGGGGAATGGGGTGAACAGAACAATCAGGATGAAAAAGCATAGATTGTGAGAATAACTCTGAGAGACAGACAGACAGACAGAGACAGACAGACAGACAGAGACAGAGAGTGGAAGAAAAGGAGGTGGGGGAATGGGGTGAACAGAACAATCAGGATGAAAAAGCATAGATTGTGAGAATAACTCTGAGAGACAGACAGACAGACAGAGACAGACAGACAGACAGAGACAGAGAGTGGAAGAAAAGGAGGTGGGGGAATGGGGTGAACAGAACAATCAGGATGAAAAAGCATAGATTGTGAGAATAATTCTGAGAGACAGACAGACAGACAGAGACAGACAGACAGACAGAGACAGAGAGTGGAAGAAAAGGAGGTGGGGGAATGGGGTGAACAGAACAATCAGGATGAAAAAGCATAGATTGTGAGAATAATCTGAGAGACAGACAGACAGACAGAGACAGACAGACAGACAGAGACAGAGAGTGGAAGAAAAGGAGGTGGGGGAATGGGGTGAACAGAACAATCAGGATGAAAAAGCATAGATTGTGAGAATAATTCTGAGAGACAGACAGACAGACAGAGACAGACAGACAGACAGAGACAGAGAGTGGAAGAAAAGGAGGTGGGGGAATGGGGTGGAACAGAACAATCAGGATGAAAAAGCATAGATTGTGAGAATAATTCTGAGAGACAGACAGACAGACAGAGACAGACAGACAGACAGAGACAGAGAGTGGAAGAAAAGGAGGTGGGGGAATGGGGTGAACAGAACAATCAGGATGAAAAAGCATAGATTGTGAGAATAATTCTGAGAGACAGACAGACAGACAGAGACAGACAGACAGACAGAGACAGAGAGTGGAAGAAAAGGAGGTGGGGGAATGGGGTGAACAGAACAATCAGGATGAAAAAGCATAGATTGTGAGAATAATTCTGAGAGACAGACAGACAGACAGAGACAGACAGACAGACAGAGACAGAGAGTGGAAGAAAAGGAGGTGGGGGAATGGGGTGAACAGAACAATCAGGATGAAAAAGCATAGATTGTGAGAATAATTCTGAGAGACAGACAGACAGACAGAGACAGACAGACAGACAGAGACAGAGAGTGGAAGAAAAGGAGGTGGGGGAATGGGGTGAACAGAACAATCAGGATGAAAAAGCATAGATTGTGAGAATAACTCTGAGAGACAGACAGACAGACAGAGACAGACAGACAGACAGAGACAGAGAGTGGAAGAAAAGAGGTGGGGGAATGGGTGAACAGAACAATCAGGATGAAAAAGCATAGATGTGAGGTGGATGGGTAACAGACAATCAGTGAAAGCATAGATTGAATATCTGAAGACGAAGACAGGACAGCACGAGACAGAGTGAAAAGAGGGGGATGGTAAGACACAGATAAAAGATAGTTGGATAATTGAGACAGACAAAACGCAGACGCGACAGACGAGATGAAAGAGGGAATGGGTGACGACAAAGAAAGATAATTGTGAAATATTAACAAAGCAGCGAAAACAACGCAAGAAGAGAGAAAAGGGAGGTGACACAATCAATAAAAGCATGATTGGAATATTGAGAGACACAGACACACAGAGAGACAAGACAGAGTGGAGAAGGAGGGGAGGGGAACAAATCGGAGAAAGTAGATTGTAATAATTTGGAGCAGACAAAACAGAACAAGAGAAGGGAGAAAGGGTGGGAAGGTGACAGAACAATCAGAGAAAATAATTGAGAAACTTGAAGACAGACAAAAAAAGAAGCGGAAGAGAGGAGAAAGGTGGGGGAATGGGACAACACGGATGAACTAGATTGGGAATATTTGGAGCAACAGCAGCAGACGACGAAAGAGAAAAAAAGGAGTGGGAGGTGACACATCGAAAAGTGATGTGAGATATGAAGAGACGACAGACGAGAGAGACGACAGACAAGTGAAAGGTGGGATGGTGAACAAATCAGTGAAAAGATAGATTTGAGAATAATTGAGAGCAGAACAGAACAGACAAAAGAGA
>CM065735.1:3876527-3901527 GCA_033310375.1 Conus canariensis
CAGACATGAAAAGTGAACAGTGCGTGTGTTACCGTGTGTCATGTGTCACAAGAGTCATCCATTACCGAAAAAAAAAATCCTACCTACAGGCGCCTAACCTTTTTCCCCCAACATGTTACCTGAATCACAATTTTTTTAATTTACTTACCCTTTTCTTTATATACTTTAGTTACATTTCTGTTCATAGAGCATGGCTTAAGGAAACATTAAACAGAAATTGCGATGAAAAGTAGGCCTAACATCGAACAGAAATTCTGATGAAAACTAGCATCGAACAGAAGTTGTGACGAAAAGTAACATCAAACAGAAATTGCGATGAAAACTAACATCAAAGAGAAATTCTGATGAAAACTAACATCAAAGAGAAATTATGATGAAAACTAACATTGAACAGATATTGTGATGAAAACTAACATTGAACAGAAATTGTGATGAAAACTAACATTGAACAGAAATTGTGATGAAAGCTAACATTGAACAGAAATTGTGATAAAAGCTAACATCGAACAGAAATTGTAATGAAAGCTAACATCAAAGAGAAACTGTGTTGGAAACTAATATTAGATAGAAATTGTGATGATCGTTAATATCAAACATAAATTGTGTTGAAAACGAATATCAAACAGAAATTGTGATGAAAACTGACACCAAACAGAAATTGTGATGAAAACTGACACCAAACAGAAACTGTGGTGGAAACTGACACCAAACAGAAATTGTGATGAAAACTGACACCAAACAGAAATTGTGATGAAAACTGACACCAAACAGATATTGTGATGAAAACTGTCACCAAACAGAAATTGTGATGAAAACTGACACCAAACAGATATTGTGATGAAAACTGGCATCAAACAGAAACTGTGGTGGAAACTGACACTAACGTGCCCAGCCATCTTTCTGTGTGTCTGTGTGTGGGCGTAGTGGCTCTCCGTGACTACCACCCCCCTCCCCCCTACACACACACGGACATCCCCATCCCATCCATTCACACACACACACACACACACACACACATACACACACACACACACAAACATATACACACGCGCACACACACACACATATCCATCCCCCCCCCCCCTCCCGCACACACACAAACATACACACACGCACATATCCATCCCATCCACACACACCCCACACACACACACACACACATCAAGCCCCGTGCCCACGTCCGCATACAAGGAGCTCTGCCTCTGTGGCCAGGAACCAGGACAACAATGGTTTGCTTCAAGCGCCTGTTGGAGTGTTCCTCTCAAAGGGGAACTGCACACCACTGATAAAGACATCCCACTTCGAAGGAAGTTGGATGTTCCCAGCACCCAGTCCCGAACCTCTCTCCCCCTCTCCGATACTTCGCGCACTGCTCTCTCTCTCTCTCTCTCTCTCTCTATTCGCGCGCCATACACACACACAAACGTGGTGTGCAGGATCTCTCTCTCCTTCTTTCGTACACTTCGCGCGCTGCTTACACACACACACACACACACACATGCACAACGCACCGCTCTCCAAGATTTCACCAGAAACACCCCCCCTCTTCACTAACCCCCCCCCCCCCCCAAAAAAAAAATCACACCCCATCCATCCTCTTCCACTCTACCTTCTCTCCCTCATCCCCTTCCACCCCCCCCCCTCTCCTTTTGCTTCCCCTCCCACCCATACCCCACTCCCACCCTCGCTTCCCTCTTTTTCTTTTTCACCCCCAACACACCTTTTACAGACACAGAGCTGGCAAGCAAGACAAGCTGATTGACAGCCTGACACGATTATATGCCGAAATGTATTACAACAAGTAACTGGCTGGTGTGTGTGTGTGTGTGTGTGTGTGTGTGTGTGTGTGTGTGTGTGTGTGGGGTGTGTGTGTGTTACCTTGAGCATGACAGTGGTCACCACCCTGAAGGAAAACGCGCGCACACACACACAGGACATTGATGGTCCTCACGGTGTTGCCGTCCTTATCAGTGAAACGGACTGGCGGGAAAGCCGACTGATCTTCTCCAAGCCTCACTCATTCACTCGGCAAAAAAAAAGAAGGAAAAAAAAAAAGAAAAAAGACAAAGAAAAAAAACCCACAGAGAGCCGACACACACCACAGTGGTTTTTCTTTCTTTCCTCCTTTTGTCCCCCCAACTTTCTTTTCTTTTTTTTTTTTTCTTCTTTCGTCATTTTTTTTTCTTAGTTCAGAAGTATCTTTCCCTTCTTCACCCTTTCGTCAGAGTTTCTCACTGAATGGAATTAAAACTGCACGGTGAACTTTGTCAACAAGACACAGAGGAACCCTCTATGGAAAAATCTCCAGACATCCTTCACCAAAGACACGGGGAATACTCATAATTAGGTGGTTAACGTTGTGTCTAAAAATAAAGAAAAAAGAAAAAAAAGGAAATAATGCACAAAACTCATCTTTCAGAAGAAATCTCTTACAGGAAGGCGAAACTAGTATCGAAAAGCAAAAAATTGTAAAGCAAACAAGATCTTTTGAGAAAGGATCCTCGTTTCTTTAAAAGGGAGGTGTCTATATAGAGAGGAGTCTTTATAAAGAAGAGACTTTGTAGGTAGGAGTCTTTATAGAAAAGAGACTTTATAGGTAGGAGTCTTTATAAAGAAGAGACTTTATAGAGAAGAGTTTCTATAGACAGGAGTCTTAACAAAGGAAAAGTCTTTATAACAGGAGTCTCTATACGGAGGAGTCTCTATAGAGAGTAATCTTTACAGAAAGGAGTCTATATAGAGAGGAGTCTTTACAGAGAAGGGTCGCTATAAAGAGGAATCCATGGAGCAGTCTTTATAGAGAGGAATATTTATATAGACGATTCATTAAAGAGAGGAGTCTTTATAGGGGAATCTTTATAAGGACGCGCCTTTAGAGAGAGGAATCGTTATAGAGGGGCGTTTTACAGACAGAAGTCTTTATATGGAAGTTTTTATAAGAGAAGAGTCTTTATAAGGAGTCTTTATAGAGAAGAGTAAAGAGAGAAGTCTTTATTAGGAGTCTTTATAGAGTGGAGTCTTTACAGAGAGGAGTCTTTATAGACAAGTCTTTGTTGGGAGGAGTTTGCATAGAGAGGAGTCTTTATAAGGAGTCTTTAAAAGAGAAATCTTCATAGGAAGGCAGGCAGACATGGGGAAAAAAGATTCCAGGAACAGATCTTTACGGACATCTCTGTAAGAAAGTAAACAGATAGCAAAATGTTCAAAACAAGTCTTTACAGATATGAAGTTTTTATACGGAGGTAGACAGACCGGAAAATGTTCCGAAAAACGGGTTTTTACAGAGGGCGTCTTTATACGAAGGCATACAGGATAATGTAGTGGAAAAGTCTTTAAAACAAATCTTACCAAAAAAAACCAAAAACACACACACACACACACACACAAAAACAGTCTTTAATTAAAAAACGTAACCATTTGTGTATCCGACATCACATGCTGATCATGTTCTTTCTTTTCTCCTCTCTTTTTTTTAACCGTGCTAGCGCCACCTGTACAATGATCTCACTTTTACACGAACAAAGAAAGGAGTTCAGACCAATTCACTTTGTCTTTTAGCAGTCTCTTTGTATATATCTATTTACACGTTAGGCCCGCTGATTTTACTGGGTGGGTGGACAGACAGGAATGACGTGTAACAAGTAAGCTTCCCACAAAAATACCGGTACAGTTGTGCTTCTCCACAAAAACAAAAAAAAAAACCCACTCCACACAGAAAACAATATCACTGGTCACAGGAGTCTGCGCTCTCCTTCGACGACTTGAACAGAAGGTTCTTTGCAATGTCGACAAGAGCCTCCTAAAATATAATCTATAAGGATTCCAAATGAATGTACACACACGGATCTCGCGACAAAAAAAAAAAAAAAAAAAAAAAAAAAAAAAACAAAAAAAACAATCACAGAAGAAGAAGAGAAGAACAAGAAGAAGAAGAAGAAGAAAGAAAGAAACCACTGGGATCATGTACCAGTTCAAAAGACTGGCATCTAACACATCATCCCAGGATTTCTTTTTTCTCTCATTATGATTTTAAAACTGTTGTTTACGTAGTCCGTGAAAGCTCACAACAGCCAACCATATCCAACTGAACTTTTTTTTTTCTTTTTCAAGTCTATTCGCAAATCTCCACGTTAGGAATTGTTTACCAGGGAATCATCAGATTTCTTGCTTTAAATCAAAATTTTAGAAGACAAACATTCACCGAAAAAAAAAAAAAAACCTGTTTGCGTGTGTTTGCTTTTCACATGACATGCCATCAGAACGTCCACCAACACTCCACCGGACATGGGGGTAGGACGTTCCAGCACAGTTTGAACAGCAACACAGCGAGGAGACATAGCCGATGTCCACCACTCCACGGGAGATGCAGAACAGATTGCAGGGGGGGGGGGGGGGGGGGGGGGGGGGGGGGGGGGGGGGGGGGGGGGGGGAGGACCATCCATTTTGCTCTGACCACCTGTCTCCAAGTGGGATGACATTAGCGAAGATGAACACGAGCACTGTCGGGTGGTTTTTTTTATTTTTTTTTATTATTTATTTTTTTTTATAATCAACTCAACATGGAATTCTGAAGTTTGACACACTGACACAATCCTCCTATCCGAGGACCATCCATTTCGCTCTGACCACCTGTCTCCAAGCGTGATGACATTACAGAAGATGAACACGAGCACTGTTGAGGGTTTTTTTGTTTTGGTTTTTTTTGTAATTTTTTAATTCATCAACTCAACATGGAATTCTGGTTTGACACACTCTCACAATCCTCCTATCCGAGGACCATCCATTTCGCTCTGACCACCTGTCTCCCAGCGTGATGACATTAGAGGAGATGAACATGAACACTGCTTTTTTTAAATTATTTATTTGTTTGTTTGTTTTCATCATGAACTCAACATAGAATTCTTAACTTTGACACACACACACACGATTCTCCCATCCTCCAAATCCCGAGAACTTCGCTTTTAAAACACAGATGGAATTCTGAGGTTTCACGAACTTGTAAGATCCCCCACCCCCTCCCTCCACCACCACATCACCACCGACACTACCACCACATCTCTCCACGTCCATGGTGACAACGTGGCAGCCACTGGGGGAGGGGGAGCTAGGCCTTCCTGCAGGCAGCCACTGGGGGAGGGGGGTGTTAGGCCTTCCTGCAGGCAGCCACTGGCGGAGGGGGAGCTAGGCCTTCCTGCAGGCAGCCACTGGCGGAGGGGGAGCTAGGCCTTCCTGCAGGCCAGAGGGCCGGCGGTCATGAGGTAGAGCAGCACGTCCTTGTGGCCGCCGAAGGCCGCGATGTGCATGGCCGTCCAGCCGTCCCGGTTGGCCAGACGGACGTCGGCGCCGAAGCGGACCAGCAGCTGGACCAGAGGCAGATCTCCTTGGCGACAGCTGTGATGTAGCGGCGTCTGTCCGTCTCCGTCCAGCACGTTGAGGTTGACCTCCCCCTCCCACGCCTCCAGCAGCCGCAGCAGCCCCGAGAGGTCTCCGCTCCGCACCGCCGCCCGCAGCAAGCTCTGATGGTGCTGCGCCAGGAGCGGAGAGGAGGAGGAACTGGCTGCTGAGGAGTCGGCGCCGGAGAAGATCGTTGGCGCCGATCCTGGTGGTGGTGGGGGTGAGGGCGTCGGGGTTGGCGTTGAAGTCGCACTTCCGGAGGAGGCTGGGTGGGGGTGAGGGTGGGGGTGGGGGAGTGGGAAGGGGGACGGGAAGAGGCCATCTGGTGGTGGGAGGTCCTGGGGTAACACGGGCTGGTTCATGGCACGGGGTCTGGCACCATGGGTCTGCTGCTCTCTGCCTGCTGTTTCGCCTGCCTCGCTCTGCCGCCCGCCGCGCCGCCTCTCACTGCACTGCCGGGGACTGCGCTGAACAAAAAAATTATAATGGGAGAATACTGCCACACACCACATGAAAGCACATACAGTCACTGGGTCCAAATAATACACGGAACACTGTCAACAGCAACGCAAACATCTGACAAACAACGGGTTTCCTTCCCTAATTAACTGGTATGGAAATTTAACGTGTGATCAACATTCACGTCAAACTACCATGGCATTTCGGTTTAATAATACATTGGTGTGTTTTTTTAATTCATTTTTTTAAAAAATAACAAACAATAACAAACCCGACATTTTCAGACAACACATGCGATGAAATTTAAACAAAAAACAACAACAAAAACAAAAACAAAGAGAAAAAAAATGTGAAGTATGTAAAATGGCTTACTCGCACAACGAAAGTTTTGCTCCCATAGAAGTTCCCAGAGTAGCTGCGGTTCCACGTGAAACTGTGTGAACACTCCCCCGCCACCACGCCGTATCGGCGGCACAGACAGTAGTAATTCCCAGCAACGACAACGCCAACGCCAACATAGGAGGAGGAATTCAATGAAACTGACAAAGCATTTCAATTCCCAGCTTGAAGCGTCAGGTCCACAGTGTTGACAGGAAACACTCCGGGCGATCATCCATCATCACACAACGCTCTCCAACTGAAGGAGACAGAGAAGTGCTGCAGGCGGAGTGGGAAAGAGAGAAAAGCTCCGTGGAGATCCGTACAGACTGAAGCAATGTCCCACACCGTGACCCCCACACAGCAAGGAGCGCGCGCACACGCATCGACACTGGTACCACACCAGAAATTCACTCACTACGGCCGTAAGTAAGTTTTCAAGTATAGACTATAATTATAAACGCACATAAAACGAAGATAAAAACAACAGACTCATATAATTCTTCCCAATATTTCGGCCTGTCACAGGTCTTCCTCAGGGGACTTTAATGACAAGAATGATATATGTATATGTATATATATATATAATATATAATATATATATATCATTCTGAATAATTCAGGAGAGAGAGAGAGAGAGAGAGAGAGAGAGAGAGAGAGAGAGAGAGAGAGAGATCATCGTTACTGGATCATTTTCGGAATGTCCATTACGTCTTAAAGTTATTTTCTTCTCTTTTCGAACACATGAATAGAATAGAACTGGATTTTTTTTTAATTGTTATCTGACAGCCTTTTGTCTGCCAACATCTTGTCACCAATCAGACGGTCATCTTACCTTTTTTTTTTTTTTTACTGCTTGGACTGCTACCAGAGGCGTCCACATCAAACAATTAAAGCGTTTGCCTGCGTAATCGACGATCGTGAATTCCAAATTCTCGCTGGCGTGGAGTCTGATTTTGACGTCTTGAAAATCTCTGTACTCCCAGCGGTAAATGCACCTGATTCAGCCCAGAGAGGGTTAAGGCGGTGGAAGGGGAGGAATTATGCCGTGCCCCTGAACACGTTCAACCTTGAACAGGTCACTGTCCCTACGGCTGGACATTAAACTTTTAACCCTTTTGTTGCCAGAATTTCTCTTGTGTATGAAAGTTGACCCCCCCCCCCCCCCCCACTCCCCCTGCCCTTCCACCTCCCGCCCTCCCACAGATCCTTTTGAGTGGAGGCCCAGCGTTGTCATGTACAATTAGATCGTGTAGATCACCGACATTTAGGCCCAGCGTTGTCATGTACAATTAGATCGTGTAGATCACCGACATTTAGGCCCAGCGTTGTCATGTACAATTAGATCGTGTAGATCACCGACATTTAGGCCCAGCGTTGTCATGTACAATTAGATCGTGTAGATCACCGACATTTAGGCCCAGCGTTGTCATGTACAATTAGATCGTGTAGATCACCGACATTTAGGCCCAGCGTTGTCATGTACAATTAGATCGTGTAGATCACCGACATTTAGGCCCAGCGTTGTCATGTACAATTAGATCGTGTAGATCACCGACATTTAGGCCCAGCGTTGTCATGTACAATTAGATCGTGTAGATCACCGACATTTAGGCCCAGCGTTGTCATGCACAATTAGATCGTGTAGATCACTGACTTTTTTTTTGTTTAAGTGTTAGTTATGTTACCTCTTAATCGTCTGCTTTTTAATGCGTGTAGGTTAAGGTACTTAACTCTTCGTCATGATTGCTTCCATTCCGTTCTTTCAACCATCTGGTTACTCTTGTTCGAACCCTTTCAATGGCCACGACTTGTCTTCTTATGTAAGAACGCTATGCAATATTTCAATTTTTGCACACCAGGTTTAATGAGTGCTTTGTAAAGAGTTTTTAAATAGAAATTTATGAACAGACAATAGTTTTCTTTTTACAAGTCTGGTTATTTTATTTGCTTTATTGATTACACTTTGGATATGAGCGTGAAATGATGAGGAGCTATCAACACTCACTCCAAGCTTCTTCTTACATGAATCGATGTGTGTGTGTGTGTGTGTGTGTGTGTGTGTGTGTGTGTGTGTGTGTGTGCGTGCGTGCGTGTGTGTGTGTGTGTGTGTGTGTGTGTGTGTGTGTGTGTGTGTGTGTGTGTGTGTATGCATGTGTGTGTGCATGCATGCGTGCTTGCTTGTTTGCATGCGTGCGTGTGTGTGTGTGTGCGTGCATGTGCACACGCGTGCGCGCGCGCGCGCGCGCGCGCGCGCGTGTGTGTGTGTGTGTGTGTGTGTGTGTGTGTACATGTGTGTGTATGTTGTTGTTGTTGTTGTTGTTGTTGTTGTTTTTGTCAGTTATGTGTGAAAACCTTTATAGGATTCTTTTTGCCAGTGTGAAGAACTTTACATTGTGACACATTGAAAAACTGAACCCATGTATCCGACCACCCCTGCAGTTCATGTAACGATGCTGTGTGTAATAGGAGCGTTAGTTTGTACGCTGTTTCGTACGTTTTATTTGTATGTTGTCTTGTTTTCGGTATTGTTGCATCGTTTTATTTGTGTGTTGTCTTGTTTTCGGTATTGTTGCATCGTTTTATTTGTGTGTTGTCTTGTTTTCGGTATTGTTGCATCGTTTTATTTGTATGTTGTCTTGTTTTCGGTATTGTTGCACCGTTTTATTTGTATGTTGTCTTGTTTTCGGTATTGTTGCATCGTTTTATTTGTATGTTGTCTTGTTTTCGGTATTGTTGCACCGTGTTTCAGTCAGTCAGCCAGGAATTATTAAAACGGAAATGAAATGATGGGCGTGGTGGGAATGGGGTAGCTTAGGGTTGTTTGGTTTGAGCCAGGATTATTTTAGGACCATGCTATATTTAAAAGGAAAAAACACAAAAGGTAGAAAAAAGAAAGAAAGAAAGAAAAAAAGAAAGAAAGAAAGAAAGAAAAGAAAGGACAGAAGAAAGAACAGGGAAAAAAAAGTCTTTTAATTCAATGTAAGGGGAGTCATTTGGCGCATTTGTTTGCAATTGTGGCGTGTAGCCCTGTGCGGCGCCCAAGGCGGCGAGGCGAAGGGTGAGAAAGCCCCATTGATGCAGGTTCCCAAGCCAACTCAAGGCCTCAGCGCCTGCCCGCCTAGCGTGCCAGCCAGGCAGTCCGCGCCGCGCTCTAGATCGCAACTCTCTCACGCTCCACAAAAAAAAAAAAAAAAAAAAAAAAAGGACGACGACTCGGGCTGCGTTCAGCTTCAGAGAATAGTTCGCATGCAGCGTTAGAGGGCTTAACGTTCGCGGGGACGATGGTCGTCGTGGGTTGAGGAGTGAAATGAAGGGAGGGAAGGAGAGGGGCAATGTGCGCGCTCACAAATTGAACCGTTTGAGTAGAGTTTATCCCTACAGAAACGTATATTGTTATTTGAGGTATGCTGTTTAGCCGTAGGCAAACCTTGGGGGCCGTTTGAGGTCCCTTAGTACGTACAAGCCTGAGTGTCGGTCCGTGAAGTTTCACCAGAACAAAGGAAATAGGCAGGGGTGGGGATAGGGCTAGGGCAGGTCTAGGAGGGTGGCAGGTGGGTGGGGTTACAACATATCTTCACATGTAAACGAGAAAGCATGGAGACAACCCCCACTTCCCTCCACCCTCCTCCCCCTTAGAACAAAAAAACTACAAAACTGAATAAACAAACCAACAAATTGACAGATCAGTGTAATATTAATTCGATTTAGAGAAGTAAACTAGATAGTGTTGTTTACGGGTGGTTAGTGGCTTACAAAAAAGGCCATTTGATTTGAGGGATGAAAACAGTAATTAGACTTACACTTGACACTGTTGACAAAACCATGTGTAAAAATGAACAGATTTGTCGATGTTGCTGTGTGACGTCTGCAGGCCTGACTAGCATGACTGTTACTGACCAGTGTTGCCATGAGTTCACCTATCTAAAATGGTTGTTCTGTCAGGTCAGTGGTTACAGCCATGATGTTCAGCTCTCCTTGTTTTAATCTCCAGTTCTCTTTTGCATTAAAATTTTCTGCCTTTTTTCTTTCGTCATTTTGTTGACATGATATACGTCACAAGATTGAATTATCAAGTTTTGATGTAGAAAGTAATTGGCTTATTACCAGAGCCTTTCTGTCAATAACCAATATGCCATGTAATTTTGTAGTTCACATTATGAGGTTTAGGCTTATTGCTGCTCTTGTTGTATTGTGTATGTATTGTAAGTAACTGTGATTAAAGATTTGTTTGAATCTCAACAGTAATTATCACCAAAAAATCATCTGAATTAACGTTTTCAGGTTTTTATTATTTTCACCTAAAATCAATAAGAATTGAAAGATAACACTAATCCAGGCGTGAAAACAATTACCGTTTTTGATGATGGAAACGGTTTCAAACAAACAAAAAAAAAAAAAGGTTCATCGTCGCGTCGACAGTTTCGTTAAACTTTCCCACTCTCGTCTCGCTTTTGTTCCTCGTGAGGAGTTGTTGACGAACGGTTTGTGGAAGCTGAACAGAACGCCATCCTTACCAGCCCGCGCTATCTCGGTCTCTCATCAACCCGGTGGTGTCTCGCGCGGTTTCCCCAACACTGAGGCTTGGCTGTGAAGCCAGGCGAGAAAACGAACGTTGTGTCCTGAAACTCTCTGCTCATCTCCGTCGCTTGTCCGTGTGACGTCTGGCCAACAGATGAAGAGTTGTGAGGTTGGAAAACAACGGAGGTTTGTGTTGTTGGTGGCACTGCGCAATATCAGTTGTTATTCGGTCCGCTTTTGAGGGATACTTTACCAATTTTTTTTTCTTTTCAAGTCATTTACTCGTTCATTGCCACACTGAAAAGGGTATAAGAACTGAACAATATCAAACTTTCAGTTTCTAATACTGTTGAACTGGCAGGCTGTTTTTTTTTTTTTTTTTTTTTTTTTTTTTTTTTTTTTTTTAAATGATTGAAGTGATTTCAGAATCTGGATAATCAATTCCAAGTGGTCTGCAGATTCTAGTTAGGAAACAGACAAGCCACTTTGGTGTACACACACACACACACACACACACACACACACACACAGAGATTAGAGTCAGTATGGGTCACCAGAACAGCAGGGAATGAGTGCCTACAGGTCCGAATCCACAGTTACAAATCAGACCCAAAGTATTTTATGTTCTCTATCACACTAAAAGTTACCTGTGACATCTTTTCAGAACATCAACCCTAATTAAAACAAATTCTCTGCACAGGTCAGCCCTTATGACATACTGTGCCCGACCTTGAGAAGCTCCGATGTTTTGTTTGTGTGATGTAATTGCACAATCAACATGACCTCTTTTCCCCGCCCAGACAGTAGCGTGGGAACACAAGCAGGTCAAAAGTCACGCGTATTTTCACTGTCCTTCGTGACTGATCATACTGAACAAATTCATAACAACCAAATCAAAGGAAAAGGTCTTCTTCTTCACTTTAAAGTTTTTTTTTCTTTTCTTTTCTTTTGTTTTTTTTTTTTTTTTTTTTCCTTTCTTTCTTTTTGTTTGTTTGATTACACTATCAGGGCAATTTCCATGTATTCAAACTGCTTTGTAACTACTTGACCTTTACAGTAACCGCGAATTCCGACCTGTACACAAGCCTGTGACGCATGATTTTTGAAAAATTGGCTTTGTATCTATCTATCTATCCTTTCTATCTGTCTAGCTCGATCAGAAATAAGACTTTAAAAATCAGTAAATACAATACAAAAACAGTTGTTTTGGCACTTCCACATAAATACAGTAAGAAAAACTTTTTTTCCTTAAGCACTTTTGACTCTGTTCGGGTATCAGATAATGAATCACAATAAAAGCAAAAACAAAACTAAAACAAAAAGAAAAGAAAAGAAAAGCAAGCCATCATGCTTGTGATGAGCCAAGAGGTTGTCAACAGTTGATATAGCGGTCGGTTATTTTCGGCTTCTGTGTAATAGTACCAGTGTTACTCCAGTGTATGCACGTGAGTTATAGTTGCCTGTTCTCATATGCCCAAATTACCTGCGTTCATGAGTCACGAGGTTCTGTTTTCTGGAATTATAATTATCCATTTTCATCAGTTGTAATCATCTGAGTTCATAAGCCATAATTATTGTGTAGTCGTGTGTCATAATTATCTGTTTACATGAGCCATGATTATCGGTCTTCATCAGTCATAATCGTCTGTGTTCATGGGTCATACTTACCTGTTTACAAGAGCCGTAATTATCGTATTTTCATGGGTCATAATTATATGTGTTCATGTGCTATAATCAACAATTTTCATTGGTCATGATTATATGTTTCCGTAAGCCATGATAGTCTGTTATGTATAATATATATATATATATATATATATATATATATATATATATATATATATATTATAGCCATGATTATCTGTTTTTCGTGAGCTATAATTGTACATTTTTCGTGAACCATGCTCAGCTATCTATTTTCATGAAACAAAATAATCTGTTTTCACGGAACCGTATTTTTTTTAATGAGATATAGTTGTTTTTGATAAGCATAATTATCTGTTTTTCATTAGCTATAATTGTCTGTCTCTCATAGCTATGCTTACCTTTACATAACCAAACTATAGAGTCCCTCAACCCAAATATGCTCAATATACAAACAATCCCTTTATCCTTACAAACTCAATATACAGTCCCTCTACCCATCCCTACTCTATAAACATTTACATACCCTTCACAAACTCACTATACAAATATTCCCTCTACTCAAAATGCAGTCCCTCTACCCTTACACACTCAATGTACATTTACATACCCTTTACAAACTCACTCTTCAAATATTCCCTCTACTCAAAATACAGTCCCTCTACCCTTACACACTCAATGTACATGTGTGTGTGTGTGTGTGTGTGTGTGTGTGTGTGTGTGTGTGTGTGTGTGTTTTAGTGCTTGGGCGTTGGTGCGGGTGAGTTTGTGTATTTATGTATTGTTTTAATAATCTATGTAAGCTTAATGTTTTATGTCTTATGGGTTTAATGTTTATTTCATGTGTGTATGCGTGTGTGTGTGTGCGTGCGTGCATGCGTGCGTGCGTGCGTGCGTGCGTGCGCGCGCGTGGTGTGTGTGTGTGCGTGGGGGGGGGGGGGGGGGGGGGGTGCGTGTGTGTGTGCATGACTCTGTGTGTGTGTGTGTGTGTGTGTGGGGGGGGGTGAGTTTTGACGTATATAAATACATATACTAACACAGGCTTTTATGTAACGATTTATAATGTCTTTTTGTAATGTCTTATGTACTTGTGAAATAATGTGGAGCAGAAGAAAAATTTCCGCTGGACAATAAAGTTGACTGAATTGAATTGATTGAATGTACATTTACATACCCTTTACAAACTCACTATACAAACATTCCCTCTACTCAAAATACAGTACCCCTATTCTTTTAACCTCAATCAGCAGTGTAGGACGGGGGGAGGGGGGGGGGGTGATGGTGAAGGTGGGGGGAGGGCGCTCCCTGGAAAAAAAAAAGTGTTGGGGGGGGGGGCAATGCCCCCATCCCATCCTCCCGCCGTCCAGCCTGGCTTTGTCACGTGCCGTTCTAAACAAATCCTGGCCACTAAGGTGGACGAACTGCGTTGAAGCTGTACCTGACAGTGCTCGTGACAGCAGCAACCACAGAAAGGATCGGACAAAGGCCTAGTATAGCGGCCCCCCTTCGTCTTGACGTCATTGACAGGTGCTGTCAAGGACGGAGTGAACACCTAGCTGCGTTCAGCGATGCCCCAGGTGAAACGCCTCCTGACACTCCATGATGCACTACATGGTTCAGGAGGACACAGGCAATATCAACTTGCTTGGAGCAGACCAGCAGGAGGGAAGGGACTGGGGGAAGGAGGTGAGGTGTGGTAGGTCCTCAGGTACCCAGACCCCCACCTCACCCCCTCACCCCCCTTTCCCTCCTCGCCTCGTTTTATTGTTTAACTGGGGATAGATTAACACATGCATATGTAGTGCAAAGACACCATATTATCCTCATATTTAGTGAAAAGACACCATGTTGTCTCCATATGTAGTGAAAAGACATCATGTTGTCTCCATATGTAGTGAAAACACACCGTGTTATCTTCATAGGTATTGAAAAGACACCATGTTATCTCCATATATAGTGAAAAGACACCATGTTATCTTCATAGGTATTGAAAAGACACCATGTTATCTTCATAGGTAGTGAAAAGACACCATGTTATCTCCATATGTAGTGAAAAGACACCATGTTATCTCCATATGTAGTGAAAAGACACCATGTTTTCTCCATATGTTGTGAAAAGACAACATGTTATCTCCATATGTAGTGAAAATACACCATGTTATCTCCACATATAGTGAAAACACACCATTTTGTCTCCATATGCAGTAAAAGACACCTTGCTATCTCCATATGTTGTGAAAAGACACCATGTTATCTCCATATGCAGTGAAAAGACACCATGTTATCTCCATATATTCTGAAAAGACACCATGTTATCTCCATAAGCGGTGAAAAGACACCATGTTATCTCCATATGTAGTGAAAAGACACCATGTTATCCTCATAGTAGTGAAAAGACACCATGTTATCCTCATAGTAGTGAAAAGACACCATGTTATCTCCATATATATAGTGAGAAGACGCCATGTTATCTTCATATGTAATGAAAAGACATCATGTTATCTCCATATGCAGTGAAAAGACACCATGTTGTCTTCATAGGTAGTGAAAAGACACCATGTTATCTTCGTAGGTAGTGAAAAGACACCGTGTTATCTTCGTAGGTAGTGAAAAGACACCATGTTATCTTCATATGCAGTGAGAAGACATCATGTTATCTCCATATGCAGTGAAAAGACACCATGTTATCTCCATATGCAGTGAAAAGACACCATGTTGTCTTCATATGCAGTGAAAAGACACCATGTTATCTCCATATGCAGTGAAAAGACACCATGTTATCTCCATATGCAGTGAAAAGACACCATGTTGTCTTCATATGCAGTGAAAAGACACCATGTTATCTTCATATGCAGTGAAAAGACACCATGTTATCTTCATATGCAGTGAAAAGACACAATGTTATCTCCATATGCAGTGATAAGACACCATGTTGTCTTCATATGCAGTGAAAAGACACCATGTTTTCATCTGGACAGCGACCCATAGGTCTGCCCCCCCCCCCCCCCCCCCCCCTCCTCAACACACCTTCCCAACGCTGAACTCGACACGCCCCCTTTCCCCATCCAACCAAAG
Source organism: Conus canariensis (assembly GCA_033310375.1). Taxonomy (NCBI): domain Eukaryota; kingdom Metazoa; phylum Mollusca; class Gastropoda; order Neogastropoda; family Conidae; genus Conus; species Conus canariensis. Next base: position 3,891,999 of record CM065735.1, read on the forward strand.
GAACTGTCTCTTCATTAAATAACTATTTTAAAAGTACCTTTCAATTTTTTTTCCCGGGCGTGGGGGTGGGAGAAAAGGAGGGGTTGTTTTACAACCATTATAATAGGAACTGCCTTCTTTCCCTTAACCCCCTCCCCCCGCCCCTCCCTTCCCCCTCCCCCCCCCCCCCCCCCACTTTCCGATTTGCTCATCTACCTCCGCCCCCTTCCCTGCCTAGAAAATCTTCCAACGGCGCTGTCACGACACTAACCACCCGTACATTCTCAGTGTGCCAACCGTTCCTCTGTGTTACACCCGCAGTATAGAAGGCGTCGTCTCTCCGCCCATACCCACACAGTCAAGATGCATGGAGTGTGTTGGATTGAAGTGTTGTGGAGCCTGTCCTGAATGGAGCGAAGGAATGCATTCCCTAATGGGATCTGGGTGGTCGTCTGGACAATAGACAGGTCAGAGTTCGGGGTCACAGGAAAGGTCAAGAAGTAACGACAGAGTTTGAACAGATGAAAATCGTCGTGGCTCTGAAGGAAAAAAAACTGAATGTGAAAAAGATGATTAATCCTGGAATTTGAGGTCAGTGAATTAGTTTAATGCCACATGTCCGCAAAAATATCAGAATGATGCAGGACTTGTGGACTCCTATTCGCGACCAGGGCGAACCTCAGAGTTGGAGGACATCGGCTGCGGTCAAACCTGAGAGGGATGTGCCCGAAGATGAAAACCGGAGTAAGGCCGACAACTCACATGTATGTAAGAACAGCGTAAACTGTGCAGACAGCTAAAATCAGCACTGGTCATATTTTGCTGGACTGCCTTTACTCTCTCTCTCTCTCTCTCTCTCTCTCTCTCTCTCTCTCTCTCTCACACACACACACACACACACACACACACACACACACTACACACACTTGTCTGATATCACTTGTAGTGGAAGGACGTTAAACTGAAGAAACAACAACAGCACACACACACACGCACACACACACACGCGCGCGCGCGCGCGCGCGCCACACACACACACACACACACACACACACACACACACACACACACACACATCTTGTCTGAATCACTTTTGGTGGAAGGACGTTAAACTGAAGAACAAACAACAACAACAACAACAACAACAACACACACACACACACACACACACACACACACACACACACACACACACACACACACACACCTATGCCATTCAAGAATAAAAGTTTTGGACAGAGCCTAGGCTTCCACTGTGTCCTTGCTGTTTTACTGTACTTTACTAAACTGGCCGAAGGTAGGACCACAAGGTAATAACAACAGAGAAAAAGAAACGGTAACAGCAACAACAACAACAAGAAGGAATAAGAAGAGGAAGATTGGGAAAGGACTAGAATGTAAAGAAAGAAAGGGTAAAAAAAAAACTCTGACAATAAAACACATGTTTTTTCATTCAACGCCCATCTTGCGCCAAACTGGATGAAGGTCAGTGATTGCTCGTTCATTTTCGTTGTCCTGAGTGTTTTGTATTTTGCCTGAAGAAGACCTAAGAGGTCGAAACGCGTCGTGTTTTGTCCTGTGATTCGTTTGTCTACGTTTTTTGGCGGTACGCTATCACTAATATTTAGAATTTGTTTTCATAAAACACATGTTACCAAAAAACATAAACACAACGAGAGAGAGAGAGAGAGAGAGAGAGAGAGAGAGAGAGAGAGAGAGGTGGTCAGGGAAGCAACGAATCGTTTTGATTCAAACACTAGACGGAACTCGTGTTCGAGACTTCTCCTCTCCAAGACCTAATCTTGCTTCCATATCACGAAAAGCCCATCTCACGGCCATGAACTTTGACCCCCCCCCCCCCCCCAAACAGCAGTCAGCACGTGCAATGCACTCGGGGGGGGGGGGGGGGGAGGCTTCTTTCCCTTCCTCCCTCCGTCCCCATTAGTACCCCCTCACCACCACCTGGGGGGGGGGGGGGGGGGCTATACTTCTTTGCTTTATTGCCACTGACAACCTGCGCGTGCCGCCAAGCCTTTCCCTAACTGCTTCTCAACAATGGAGCGAATGCACGCACGTCGCCAGCAGCTAGAAACACGTGAAGGGTGGGGGGTCGCTGGGGGGGGGGGGGGGGGGGGGGGGAGGGGACACCAAGCCTACTTCGTTGTGCGTGGGAAAAACTTTGAGATCACCGGACTGGACAGGGGAGGGAACACCGCTCAAGTGTGTCACACGTTCTCATTAACCTTCGCTCACGGAGGTCAACTGTTAGGGTTGGCTTCAAGTTACTACTGCTGCAGGGGAGGGGGGGGGGGGGGAGGAGGGGGGGTTAGTTGGTTGAGTGAGGCCGATATCAAGGTGACAGCTTGGTTGGCTGACATAGGCTGATGTCAACGTGACAGCTTGGTAGGCTGACATAGGCTGATATGAAGGTGATAACAGTTTGGTTGACTGACATAGGCTGATATCAAGGTGACAGTTTGGTTGGCTGACATAGGCTGATATCAAGGTGACAGTTTGGTTGGCTGACATAGGCTGATATCAAGGTAACAGTTTGGTTGGCTGACATAGGCTGATATCAAGGTGACAATTTGGTAGGCTGATATCAAGGTGACAGTTTGGTTGGCTGACATCAAGGTGACAGTTTGGTTGGCTGACATAGGCTGATATCAAGGTGACAGTTTGGTTGGCTGACATAGGCTGATATCAAGGTGACAGTTTGGTTGGCTGACATCAAGGTGACAGTTTGGTTGGCTGACATAGGCTGATATCAAGGTGACAGTTTGGTTGGCTGACATAGGCTGATATCAAGGTGACGACTATGTGACTAATTGGAGATAGATAGAGATGGAGGGGGGGGGGGGCAAGGGGGGGGGGGGATACTCGCTAACCCTGGTCTTTGGGCAGGGCAGTGATTGTACATCACAGTATTTCGCCAGGAATTGGACAAAATCACCATGCTGCATATCGTCCGTCTTTCAGTTTCATCAGTGGTGAAGCCCGGACAGGGGTGTGTGGGTAGGGGATGGGGGTATAGAAAAGGGGTGGTGATGGTGGTGGAGGAGGAACCTCACTCCCCATCCCCATCCCCATCCCACCCCCACCCCCCACCCCCATCATAAGGAGACAAAAAGAGAAAAACACTTTTTTTTTTTTTTTTTCTTAAAGCACATTTCTATTGAGTTAGTACACTTTGTTTCACTGAACTGCAACGCATGTATAACACCGAGGACAATGAAAACCAATGAGGAACAGACAGCTCAACCTGGCTGCAAAATGGCCGCAGAATGGAACCGAGGCTGAAGGAGAGACGATACAGGACAAAATCATCATAATGATGACGATAAAATAAAGAAACTACTACTGCTGCTGCTGCTGCTGCTACTGCTGCTGCTGCTGCTGCTGCTGCTGCTGCCGATAATAGTTATGGTATGTAATAATCATAATCAGAATAGATGAAGAGGGAGGAGAGGTGTCTGAGAATGGTTACAATAGTATGGGTATAGTAGCAATAGCAGTGATAATAACAATGATGATAGTCATGATAACAACAATAGTAACGTTTCAAAACGGAGTGATTGAGGGCGGAAAATGAAGCAAAATTTGGAAAAGGGGGGGGGGGGGGGGGGGGGGGGGAGGGTAGTAACCGCCAAGGACACAGACAGAGTAACAATAATGATAACAGTCATGAAAACAATAATAATGATGATAACAAAAACAGCAGTAATAGTAAGAACAATCATAATGATAACAATGATCATAATGATGATGATTATAATAATAATGAGGAGGAGGAGGACGAAGATTAAAACTTGGAGGAGGAGGAGGAAGAGAGGACGGATGAAGATAATGTCAACAGATAGTAAGATAACAACAATAATAATGATAATAGTCCTTCATGCCCTGCTCTCATGGTGACCTCAGTTTCGATGTCCTCTCCACGTCTATGGCCTTGGTTTGGTTCCGTCGGGGTCACCGGTATCGGTGAGTCTATGGGGGCTGTCGTTAGACGGACGTGGTGGCGCCCTCCGGAGGGAGAGCTCACTCGCGCCGGCTCCGCGACTAAGCAATTATTGTCGTCAGTAGGGGGCATAGTAGGTGGTGTCCTGCGTATGTTAGATCAGAACAGGCGCCACTGAACACCACCGAAGTGACTCGGCAGCAGTGCAGTGTCTCCTCCGGTGGGTTGCCTCTTGATGACTTGACATTGACTGCTCCCTGTGGATTGCCGGTGCCGGGGCTGCGGCGGGGCCGATCGGGCTGTGGCTATGGACGGGTGTCGGACCCGAGCGGCGTGGGTGCACTGCCTCTGATGTGGCGTAGGGGTTTGGACAGCCAAAAAAAAAAAAAAAAAAAGATAATAGTGGTAACGATAACAGCAACAAAAACACAACGATAATAATAAATGATGACAATAATACAATAATAATGATAATAGTGGTAAAGATAACAACAACAAAAACAACAACGATAATAATAATAATAATGATAATAATAATAATGTTACGGATGGAAGTGCGTGTGTGTGGAAGTCTGACTCACTCAGAATTATGGATGCATGCACGACTTTTTCTAATTCACATACACACACCCACTCATCCGAACATGGACAGCCAGGCAACAAAATAACACTTCTTTTTTTTATGCCGCCCGAGCCATCAAGCAGAACACATACAAAATAACACACAATTAAACGTAGGTTGGTACACCCACCATCAGGTGTACACACACAACAAGTCAATACAATTATAGCTATCAAAACTGCCGGGTCCAACGATGATGACGACGGCGGCAGCGACGTGTCAAGTCTGACAACAGAGCCTCTTCAGAGCTGTGGCTCATAATGAAGAAAGATGGAAAAGAAAACTAACACGTTCGTGGCGTCTCTGTCAGCAACACGGTGACAGTCTCAACTACGAGCTGTGGCTCAAACACCTAAGAGCTGTGGCTCAACACCAACCAAAAGCTGTGGCACACACACCACTTGTGGCTCAACACCAACCAAGAGCTGTGGCACACACACCACACACACAGCGACGGCCTCGGACGCAGGTCGCTGGCACAAAAGAAGGGGCCACGTCCTGGCTCACCAGCAGCGACGTCTCCAACCCACTGGCCCAACAGTGGTCGGTCACGGGCACAGTGGCAGGTAGGGCAATTGTCGGTGCTCAGGCCGGCCTCTCAACACCAGCAGCAAACAGGTGGAGAACAGGGCGTCAACACAGCTATGGCCCCGGCCCTAACCCGGTAGCAGCCAGTCCCCGTCAGTCCAGGGAACACTATCAACCTGGGGGCAACTGACTGCTACTAGCAAACGGCTGAGTCCCTCTTCGGCCTTCTGTGACTTGTATTGCCGTAATCACTGCAGAGACTGCCTAACTGGTGCAACTCACCCGGCTTATAGCAATGCGCCGGTGAGTAGCAGTCAGCTAACTTTTGCAACCGGATTCCGGACAACTATCTTCCGGTAAGCACGGTCGCACATGAAACTTTGTGACCGGATGAAAAACGGTCCGTCACAATACTCCCCCTCCTCAAAAAAAAACAATGTCCGAATTGTTTTTACTAAGAGGAAGTAAACAACTCCAGGGCACAAAATTCCAGAAAAAAAAATACATGAAAAATCATCAAAACTGGGATGTACTCAAAGCAATGTTAAGGGACAGACTGGTTCTCACAAGAACGTGAAAGAAGATCAGCGAAAATTTTCGATGATCCTGGAAGTGGTTCCACTTCGAACGAGAATTCCTGCAGAGACAATGCCCAACGCATAATCCGGGAATTCTTGAAATTTGACGTGCGCAGGTACGTCAAAGGTCGATGGTCTGTTTGGAGGATAAAGCTAACTCCCCAAAGGTACCGAACGAACTTTTGAACAGCCCAGACAATGGCTAAACACTCTCGTTCGATGGTACTGTAGGATTTCTCACGAGCCAACAACTTGCGACTCCCAAATACAACTGGGTGAAGTACATCATCATCGTCTTGCAGTAGTACAGCACCTAGCCCAACAGAACTAGCATCAGTTCGCAGAACAAAGGGCTTACCTAACTGAGGTAACAGCAAGACAGGTGCTGATGACAAAATACTCTGAATCTTCTGTAACGCTACTGCACATTCAGGGGTCCAAGATATAGATCTTCCAGCTCGACCAACATCCTTGATTAAATCAGAGAGTGGAGCACTCAAGGTGGAAAAACTGGGAACATATCTTCTGTAAAAGCTAAGCAAACCTAGCAAAGATCTGACTTGCTTTTTGGCAGTAGGTGTGGGAATTCTCAGAATCTTATCAATCTTTTTCTGTTCTGGACGCATAGTACCACCTCCAACGATATGTCCAAGAAATTCCAGAGAACGGAAACCTGCCTCTATTTTAGAGGGACGAGCTGTGAGGTTGAAAGACCTCAGACGTGAAAGAACACCTTTCACATGACGAACATGTGCATCCCATGAAACACTATGAACCAGAATATCATCAAAGAAACTGACAGCTGAAAACTGATCCAAAGCCAACATGCCCATCATGCGTGCAAAAACAGCAGGTGCTGACACAAGACCGAAAGGCATTCTGACAAACTGGAAAAGACCCATATGCGTTGTAAAAGCTGTCTTTGGACGATCCTCGGGCTTAACATTTATCTGCCAATATCCCTTTGCAAGGTCTATCTTGGCAAAGAACTTTGCATCAGACAATCTTGCAAACAAACTTTCCACATCAGGAATGGGCTCAGCATCGAAGACAGTAATCTTATTTATAGAACGGAAATCAATGCAAAAGCGACAGGTACCATCTTTTTTCCTGACGAGAACAACTGGGGAGGCATAGGGACTATTGGAGGGTTCAATAATACCGAGTTCCAACATGATGCCAACTTCTCTCTCAACAACCTCTCTAGCAGAGAAGGGGATGTCATAACACCTTTTCCTAATTGGAACATCAGTAGTTAGAGGAATCTCTAATAGTACGTTGCCAGAAAAGGAGCCTGGTTTCGGAGTAAGAATATCCTGAAAATCATCAAAGACTTTTCTTAACTCCGTAGCATTGCTGTTTGACAAAGCACCATCAAAGTGTACGGAATCAATATCCTCATCTGGCATAGAGGATGCCATGGGCACAGGTAGAGTGTGTAGTGGTAACGCGTCATCACAGTCCTGAACAATACCGACTGTGTACGCGACCACAGAATCATGAGAATTAGAAGCAGCGTTCAAAGAAGGCGAACTTCTTGGAGAATGTCTAACAGAAACAATCTTCCCGCCAGAACTGAGTGGCGCTATTTCTGACCATGGTACTGAATTTCCCTGTGAAGTAAGTGTTGGGATACTGTGAGACACACATACTGGAGAACGGCGAATGTACCTTTTCAACATGTTTGCATGAAAAATCTTTTCATTTCCTTTGACCAACACTTTATAGTCAGGATGTAGGACCTTAGTAACTGGAAACGGTCCTGACCAACTAGCCAGCAACTTGTTCGACTCCGTAGGGAGGAGAACAAGGACTTCATCGTCAACCTGGAAACGACGTTCTCTCGCCTTATGGTCAAAATACTTTTTCCCCTTAACAGAGGAATCGACAGCATGATCCATAGCTAACTTGCATGAGTCAGCAATGACATTTTTGAGTTCGAACAAGTAAGCATAAAGGGGTTTCGCTTCAGCATCATGACTATCAGACTGAGTCCAAGATTCCTGCAACAGAGCGATAGGACCACGAACTTGTTGACCAAACAACAGCTGAAATGGTGAGAACCCTGTACTTTCAGAGGGCAACTCTCTGCATGCAAATGATAGTGCAGGTAAATATCGATGCCACGCCTTTGGATAAAGACGTACAGTTTTCTTCAGCATCGCTTTGAGAGTGCCATGGAAACGCTCAACATGACCATTTGCCTGAGGATGGTATGGCGATGTGCGTATGCCCTTAGTACCACATAGCACATGGAACTGCTTCATGAGGTCAGAATTGAACTGGGTGCCTTGATCCGACAGTATCTCTTTTGGGAAACCTAACCGTGAAAAGATACTCAATAGTGCTTCAGCTACACTAATAGAAGAGATATCCTTCAAGGGAATGGCTTCTGGATACCGGGTGGCTATGTCAATCATGGTAAGAATATATCTATGACCTTGCTCCGAAGGAGGAGACAGCGGCCTCACAAGGTCAACAGCCACACGGTCAAATGGGGCACCAATGAACGGGACAGTAGAAAGGGGTACTGGACAAACTCTTCCCTTAGGTACTGTTTTCTGACAAACGTCACATGAAGCTACGTACTTTGCCACATCGACAGTAACACCGGGCCAAAAGAATCTGTTGAGAACTCTTGCAAGAGTTCGACGAGAACCACAATGACCCGACAAGATAAGATCATGCGCTACAGAAAGCACTGTAGGTCGGAGGTCAGAGGGAACAACAACCTGATCAAACGGGATATCGTCTTTCTCAAAATGCCTGCACAGAACACCGTCTGACAAATAATAGTAGAAAGTAGCTGCACCTGACTTCTTTACTTCACCAGAAGACGCTAGCTGAAAACATGTCGGGGTCACCAGATGTTACGGATGGAAGTGCGTGTGTATGGAAGTCTGACTCACTCAGAATTATGGATGCATGCACGACTTTTTCTAATTCACATACACACACCCACTCATCCGAACATGGACAGCCAGGCAACAAAATAACACTTCTTTTTTTTATGCTGCCCGAGCCATCAAGCAAAACACATACAAAATAACACACAATTAAACGTAGGTTGGTACACCCACCATCAGGTGTACACACACAACAAGTCAATACAATTATAGCTATCAAAACTGCCGGGTCCAACGATGATGACGACGGCGGCAGCGACGAGTCAAGTCTGACAACAGAGTCTCTTCAGAGCTGTGGCTCACAATGAAGAAAGAAGAAAAAGAAAACTAACACGTTCATGGCGTCTCTATCAGCAACACGGTGACAGTCTCAACTACGAGCTGTGGCTCAAACACCTAAGAGCTGTGGCTCAACACCAACCAAGAGCTGTGGCACACACACCACCTGTGGCTCAACACCAACCAAGAGCTGTGGCACACACACCACACACACAGCGACGGCCTCGGACGCAGGTCGCTGGCACAAAAGATGGGGCGACGTCCTGGCTCACCAGCAGCGACGTCTCCAACCCACTGGCCCAACAGTGGTCGGTCACGGGCACAGTGGCAGGTAGGGCAATTGTCGGCGCTCAGGCCGGCCTCTCAACACCAGCAGCAAACAGGTGGAGAACAGGGCGTCAACACAGCTATGGCCCCGGCCCTAACCCGGTAGCAGCCAGTCCCCGTCAGTCCAGGGAACACTATCAACCTGGGGGCAACTGACTGCTACTAGCAAACGGCTGAGTCCCTCTTCGGCCTTCTGTGACTTGTATTGCCGGAATCACTGCAGAGACTGCCTAACCAGTGCAACTCACCCAGCTTATAGCAATGCGCCGGTGAGTAGCAGTCAGCTAACTTTTGCAACCGGCTTCCGGACAACTACCTTCCGGTAAGCACGGTCGCACATGAAACTTTGTGA
>CM065735.1:3904027-3981527 GCA_033310375.1 Conus canariensis
TAGTTCTTTAGTTTAACGTCTATTCACTATAAGTGTTATTAGACGGGGGGAGGGGGGGGGGGAGGGGGGTAGAAAAAAAAAAGATTGCGTGCGCGTACGTGTGTGTGCATGGACGTGCGCGCGCGCGCGTGTGTATGTGCATGTGTGTGCGTTTGAGTGCGTGTGTGTGTGCGTGCATAATTATATGTGTGTGTTCGCCTCTGTGTGTGTGTGTGTGTGTGTGTGTGTGTGTGTGTGTGTGTGTGTGTGTGTGTGTTGAGAGAGAGAGAAGAGAGAGAGAGAGAGAGAGAGAGAGAGAGAGAGGACTGTGCTAGGGGCAAGAGGGGAAGGCTGGGATGGGTGGTGAGATATGTAGATATTTACTTATCCTGGTTGTTTATCTAGCCTTCAGTGTATGTTAATCGGGGAAATTAAAGTATATCAAACGAAACAAGTTTAGTAGGATTGGAGCATAATGCAGGGGGATGGGTGGAGGGAGGGGGGTTTGCGGCTGGGGATGGGGGGCATCAGGGTGGAAAGGAGGACGGAATAGAGGAAGGGAGTAGGGGTGGGGGGGGGGGAAGGGGGGGGGGCTAACCATATATATCATATAATCGTAACTCTTTTATATCAATGACGTACAGCACAACAATTTTAGTTTAAAATACATCAGAGACAGATACCAAGTGGACTGGAATTAAAAATTTCAGAGAACATGCAAAGTAATGCATGATTATTTATTTATTATGAATGTGTGTGTGTGTGTGTGTGTGTGTGTGTGTGTGTGTGTGTGTGTGTGTGTGTGTGTGTGTGTGTTTCCTACTACCTCCTGCCCTCTTGTCATTCTGTCGTAATGCTTGTATTCTTATGCGACTCTCTCTCTCTCTCTCTCCTCTCTCTCTCTCTCTCTCGGTTCTGCTGGAATGACTTGATTTATTATCTATATGACCCCCCCCCCACCCCCCCGTGGTGACTGGGCTATCATCATGCATTTTTCTACCCCATTTGTGCTTATTTCCATTTTTCCCCTGGTGCTTCAAAATCGATTATCTTGCATCTCCTTGGAATTTTTTTTCATTGTCAAATTGTTCTAAACATGCTCTTTCCCGTACCCACTCTCTCCGCCTCTTTGTCCCTCTCTGTCGCCCTTCCCTGCACTCCTTTCGCTTCTGCATTTCTCTCTCATTTTCTTCCCGTATCGTACTGTAGTTCTAGTCACTTTTTGCATGCTTCTTTTGCTGCCTTATATATATATATATATATATATATATATATATATATATATATATATATATCTTATTTTGCATTGTTGACCCAACTCAGGGCGAGGACTGGATGTAAAAAAGCACATCAGTGCTTATCTATTATCCTCGTAAATAAAAAATTTTGTCTTGTCTTGTCTTGTCTTCTCTCTCTCTCTCTCCCTCTCTCATTCCCAGTCTAGAATGGAACGGTTCACAAAAATCGGATTTTGCCGGTGAAAAAGCCATGGCGTTTGCGCCCAAAATAAATGGCTAATGTCTGCTCTGACCATGCGTGTTAAATGGCGGCCCAGCGTACATCCACCGCCCCCCCCCCCCCTCTCTCTCTCTCTCTCTCTAGGACAGATTGTAAGACTAGGCTTTGGCCTAAAATCTCCATCCTTGTGTATTAAAGATCAATCAATCAATCAATCAATCAATCAATCAGTCAATCTCTCCGCTTGAGAGTTGATTGAAAGCGAAGCAAAGCGCTTTTATTGACCGCATTATTTATCTTCACCACGATTTTGCAGGAGACGCTGGAAGTGAAGGACAGAGAAAGCTAATGGACCCCCTGTAAACGCAACTTTGAGTTATTTCCCCTACAAAGTACATTGAAATTAACTGACAGAAACCGGGGGGGGGGGGAGGGTGGGCGGTTCCCCCTCGGGAAGAAGTAAAGAGAATGGAGGACAGAATTCGAAATCACACACACGTGTGTGTGTGTGTGTGTGTGTGTGTGTGTGCGCGTGCAATATGATGTTTACTCACAAAGTTTTTAAAGGGTGCTGTCATTCATGTTCGTGACTACTGTGAAGTTTTTTGATGAGTGAATACAGGGTGAGGAGTACTCAGAGTTTGTATGAAAAGGCGTTGTGATTTGCCTGAAATTTGTCAGTCCTTTGTTTCATTGGGGAAGGTTCAATAACCCGAAAATTTTAACTGCCGCTACATGAGAGTTGGCTGCTTTCTGCATTCTACCGAGGGCGGGTGGAAGAGAAAGATACGAAGACTGCGATCTAAGCCACCACCTGACAACAAGCGCAAAAAGTGTAGGTAGCAGTCAGCGCCAACACTTGCAGACGACTTGGCAAGTTTTCACTTCCGTGTTGACCAGGCAGTGCTGCGAGGCGCTGGCACCCCACCGTGCACCTTTACTTTTCACCTTTTTGTACTCCCAGTAGTTCTTATAGACAGGGAGTACTTTAGAATGGGAACGAAGAAATGCTGTCTGTGTGTGTGTCTGTGTGTCCGTGGTCAAAATGTGTTCCACTCGCCCCAGACAAAACTACTGGGCCGATCTTTCTGAAAATTTGTAGGTATGTTCATTATGGGCCACGGATGATGCCCGATGTTTTAGTTTACCGCTATAGCCGTTACTAACGGCTGCAACGGCCTATAACGGTTTTTCTTCTTTATGGAACATCTCAGAAAGTACTTGGCCAATTTATAAGCGGTTTGGATGATCTTGTGACAAATCGGAGCCTCTGTCCATATGTAAGTGATGTAATGCTGAAAATGGATTAAACAACCGTTAAAAACCGTTATTCTGCCGTTATTTCTTATATATAGGTGGATTTTAATGAAATTTGGTAGATCTAGTTGCAAAGCGAGAGGACTGCAGGCGGAAATCTAAACAAATCTTAAATAAATGTTAGCGAACCGCCCAGAGAACGTGGACAAACGAGTCACAAGACGAAACACAACTAGTTTCGACCTCTTAGGTCTTCATCAGGTGAGACATTAACGAATAAAACAATGAAAATTCACTTAGCTTTGATCGCTTCAGATCACTTGGTAGGGTTCAGCGCAAGGAAGAAGGCTACCTTGCGCTGAACCCTACCAAGTGATCTGAAGCGATCAAAGCTAAGTGAATTTTCATTGTTTTATTCGTTAATGTCTCACCTGATGAAGACCTAAGAGGTCGAAACTAGTTGTGTTTCGTCTTGTGACTCGTTTGTCCACGTTCTCTGGGCGGTTCGCTAACATTTATTTGAAATTTGGTATATAGAAAGGTTATCACACACAAATGGCACTTCTATATAGTGTTTCAAAATTTGACCGTTAAAAACCGTTATTCTTGACATATTGTCCGATTTGGATGAAATTTGATATGTACACAGGCTTTAGCCCAGTGAGGACTAAAATACCGGTTTCAAAAGTGTATATCGGTTATATAACCGTAAACCGTTATTTTTTATATATTGGTGGGTTTTAATGAAATTTTGTATATAGAAAGGTTATCACACACAAATGGCACTTCCATGTAGTGTTTCAAAATCTGACCGTTAAAAACCGTTATTCTTGACATATTGTCCGATTTGGATGAAATTTGGTATGTACACAGGCTTTAGCCCAGTGAGGACTAAAATACCAGTTTCAAAAGTGTACATCGGTTAAATAACCGTTAAAACCGTTATTATGCATTTATTTCTTATCTCACAAAGCACTTGGCCGATTTATAAGTGGTTTGGAAAACTGAGAGTACGTTTATATGCTTCGCATCTTTTTTTTTTTTTTTTTTTGCACTCCCAGTTCTTATAGAACATGGAGTACTTTAGAATGGGAACGAAGAAATGCTGTGTGTGTGTGTGTGTGTGTGTGTGTGTGTGTGTGTGTGTGTGTGTGTGTGTGTGTGCGTGTGTGTGCGTGTGTGTGTATGTGTGTGTGTATGTGTGTGTGTGTGTGTGTGTGTGTGTGTGTGTGTGTGTGTCTCCGTCCGTCCGTGGTCAAAATGTGTTCCACTCGCTCCAGATAAAACTACTGGGCCGATCTTTCTGAAAATTTGTAGGTATGTTCATTATGGGTCAAGGGTGATGCCCGATGTTTTAGTTTACCGTTATAGCCGTTACTAACGGCTGTAACGGCCTGTTACTCTTTTTCTTCTTTATGGAATATCTCCGAAAGTACTTGGCCGATCTTTGTGAAAATTAGCAGGTATGTTCATTATGGGTCACGGATGATGCCCGATGTTTTAGTTTACCGTTATAGCCGTTACTAACGGCTGTAACGGTTTTTCTTCTTATGGAATATCTCCGAAAGTACTTGGCTGATCTTTCTGAAAATTTGTAGGTATGTTCATTATGGGTTACGAATAATGCCCGATGCTTTAGTTTACCGTTATAGCCGTTAATAACAGCTGTAACAGTTTTTTTTTTTCTTCATGGAATATCTCAGAAAGTACTTAGCCGATCTTTGTGAAAATTAGCAGGTATGTTCGTTATGGGTCACGGATGATGCCCGATGTTTCGGTTTACTGTTATAGCTTTTACTAATGGCTATAACGGGCCATAACGGTTTTTCTTCTTTATGGAAAATTTCAGAAAGCACTTTGTCGATCTTTCTGAAAATTTGTAGGTATGTTCACTATGGGCGACGGATGATGCCCGATGTTTTAGTTTACCGTTACTAATGGCTATAACGGTTTTTCTTTTATATGGAATGTCTCAGAAAGTACTTGGCCGATCTTTCTGAAAATTTGTAGGTATGTTCATAATGGGTCACGGATGATGCCCGACGTTTTAGTTTACCTTTATAGCCGTTACTAACGGCTACAACGACCCATAACGGTTTTTCTTTTTTTTTTTTTATAGAATATCTCAGAAAGTACGAGGCCGATCTTTCTGAAAATTTGTAGGTATGTTCATTATGGGTCACGGATGATGCCCGACGTTTTAGTTTACCTTTATAGCCGTTACTAACGGCTACAACGACCCATAACGGTTTTTCTTCTTTTTTTTATAGAATATCTCAGAAAGTACGAGGCCGATCTTTCTGAAAATTTGTAGGTATGTTCATTATGGGTTACGGATGATGCCCGACGTTTTAGTTTAACGTTATAGCCGTTACTAACGGCTACAACGGCCCATAACGGTTCTTCTTTTTTATGGAATATCTCAGAAAGTACGCGACAGATATTTCTGAAAATTTGTAGGTATGTTGATTATGGGTCACGGATGATGCCCGGTGTTTTAGTTTACCGTTAGAGCTGTTACTAACGGCCCATAATGGTTTTCTTCTTTATGGAAAATCTCAGAAAGTACTTGGCCGATCTTTCTGAAAATGTGTAAGTATGTTCATTATAGGTCACAGATGATGGCCGATGTTTACCAGGATAGCCATTACTAACGGTTACACCAGCCCAAGACGTTTTTTCGTCTTTATGGAATATCTCACGCGTATTCAGGATAAACTGGGAGTACGTTTATATGCTTTGCATCTTGTTTATCCCTTATCGTATGACTGTAGCCACTGATGTGATAATATGGCTTTAGCCACTACTGTCACAGTATCTATTTAGCCATTGTTGTCGTGGTACGGCTCTGGCCACTATTGTCATTGTACAGCTCTGGCCACCATTGTCGTAGTTCAGCTCTGGCCACTATTGTCATTGTACAGCTCTGGCCACTATTGTCATTGTACAGCTCTGGCCACCATTGTCGTAGTTCAGCTCTGGCCACTATTGTCATTGTACAGCTCTGGCCACTATTGTCATTGTACAGCTCTGGCCACCATTGTCGTAGTTCAGCTCTGGCCACTATTGTCATTGTACAGCTCTGGCCACCATTGTCATAGTTCAGCTCTGGCCACTATTGTCATTGTACAGCTCTGGCCACCATTGTCATAGTTCAGCTCTGGCCACTATTGTCATTGTACAGCTCTGGCCACCATTGTCATTGTACAGCTCTGGCCACTATTGTCATTGTACAGCTCTAGCCACTGCTATCATTGTACAGCTCTGGCCACTATTATCGTTGTACAGCTCTGGCCACTGCTATTATTGTACAGCTCTGGCCACTATTATCGTTGTACAGCTCTGGCCACTATTGTTGTTGTACAGCTCTGGCCACTATTGTCATATTTCAGCTCTGACCACTATTGTCGTTGTACAGCTCTGGCCACTATTGTCGTTGTACAGCTCTGACCACTATTGTCGTTGTACAGCTCTGGCCGCTACCATCATTGTACAGCTCTGGCCCTATTGTCGTTGTACAGCTCTGACCACTATTGTCGTAGTACGGCTCTGGCCACTATTATCATTGTACAGCTCTGGCCGCTATCATCATTGTACAGCTCTGGCCACTATTATCATTGTACAGCTCTGACCACTATTGTCGTAGTACGGCTCTGGCCACTATTATCATTGTACAGCTCTGGCCGCTATCATCATTGTACAGCTCTGGCCACTATTATCATTGTACAGCTCTGGCCACTGTCATCATTGTACGGATCTTGCCACTATTGTCATGGTACAGCTCTGGCCACTATTGCCGTTGAACAGCTCTGACCACTATTATTGTTGTATACAGCTCTGGCCACTATTGTCGTTGTACAGCTCTGGCCACTATTGCCGTTGTACAGCTCTGACCACTACTCTTTCTTATGTCTGGTCTATGTATGTCTGTGCTGACTTCTTAAGGAGAGTTTTGAACACGTGTGTCCAGTACGTGGGGCACAAGGGACTTTCGGTTACTTGTTTCATACAATGCTACCTCTCAGACAACGTTTCAGGTCTGCAGTGTTGCTGTTGCATATTTTAATAATTCTATATACACTTGGTCTCATATCTCGGCAAATGCTGTGAGTAGGCCTCTGGCAGGACCAGCCTGCAAGCCTCGACACTTCCTTGATCAAACTGGACAAGTGAAAGGAAGAGTCCATTTCAAACACGGATCAGGGATTCGCTTACATTCTAGATGAGTATGTTCTCCAGTGCCCACACTGCATCATGTTGATTTGTTTTGTTTTCAGTGGTGGCCATCGCTGGATTTGCTCTCATACCATTTACCATGGGTGCCTCAGCTATTGTGGCTGCTGTGGGAGGCGGCATTGCTGGCGCTATAGGGGGAGCCATCGCTGGGGGTGCCAGCATCACCAAGTTCATCTTGGAGCAGAACAAAACGAAAGGCGCCATTGAAAAATGGTCCTCCTTCTGCAAAGCTCTGATGGACACGCTGAAGCAAGACCCTTAAGCATTCCAGAAACTTAAGACGACGCTTGGCACCAAACTCTGCCGCATGGGACTCGCCAGCGCAGAGATCACCAAAAACGTTGTTGGACTTGGTGTTCAAGGTGCCAGAGCTGGCACCACTGCCGGAAGTACAGCATCCCGTCTGATTGCAATGGCAGCTGGAGGGTCTGTCCTACTGAACTTTGCTTTGTTGGGATTCAGCCTTTATGACATCATAGACGGCTCCCTGGAGCTGAACAGAGGAAAAGGCTCCAAGGTCGGGAGCTTCTTAAGGGATCAGGCACAGATTTTGGATGAATTTACTCATGGTAGAGGGAGTTTGGCCAAGTCTTTGGATGGGTATGCTAGCGACGAAGGCTAGATTTACTGTATGTTTGGATGGTAACCATTTTAGGCTGTTCCGTTTAATGCTTCTGACTGGCTAACATCAACTGGTATGTAAAACTCACAGTGACTGGCTTAAAATATATTAACATGGAACGGTTATTTGGGTACTGTATGTGCTCATACTTAAGACCGCGTTGCCACCATGATTATAATGGCTCTATTCTGGTTCTGGGTCATAAGTTAATGCATTTTCCGAAACAAACATCTTTATCAATGCATTTTCCGAAGCAAACATCTTTATCAATGCATTTTCGGAAGCAAATATCTTATCAATGCATTTTCCGATGCAAATAATTTATCTTTATTAAAGCATTTTCACTCGAAACATGCACGCAGAGTCTGCTGGACGGGGCAGATGACTGGGAGTGCACTGCAGACCTCCCAGAATGGAAGAGTCACCCAGAGATCATCAGCAAGAGTGGCATGAGACCAGACATAGTAGTCCACTCTAAGTCAACCAAGCAGCTGATCATGATCGAGCTCACGGTGCCATATGAGAACAGAATGGAGGCAGCTCAAATCTACAAGACTGAAAAGTATGCTGATCTGGCAAACAGCCTGAGGAGAGAAGGCTATCAGGTCAAAGTCCTCACTGCAGAAATTGGAGCTAGGGGGTTTGTAGGAACGTCTGCATACAGCCTCATGAAACAGCTCTCAGTTGCAGGGAAGGAAAAAACCAGAGCCCTGAAAGCAATGGCAGAAGCGGCAGAGGGGTGTTCAAGCTGGATCTGGTCAAGGAGGAACAAAAGTGAACTTCATAAGGCTTAATTTCCCTACAAATATCAGGTGTCCCTGTGGCTCAGTGGTTAAAGCGCGAGTCATTAAGTGGAAAATGAGCATGTCCAGAGGGTCATGGGTTCGAATCCCAGCCATGGCTCGTCCCAAGATGGGAAAAAAAAAGGGGCAGCAGAGGGACATCCGGAGTCATGAACCGGGTGTGGCCCAACCCCCCTAGAGTGTCAGGAGATAAGGGCCGAAACACTTGCTTGAAGGGGGCTTCTCTTCTGAGGACTCTCTGCTGCCACGCTCTCCACGAGTTTCTTTCTACTTTCCGAAGCAAACATCTTTATCAATGCATTTTCTGAAGCAAACATCTTTATCAATGCATTTTCTGAAGCAAACATCTTTTTGTGGATTAGCACTTAAAGCTAATTGTGCATAACCACATACATCGGGAATCAACTTTATTTTATTGAAATCTTTAAAAGTTTAAGCACTATATCTGCAAAACATGAACAAACGAATCACAAGACAAAACACGACATGTGTCGACCTCTTCGGTTTTCTTCAGGCGAGAAAAGCAACACTCAGGACACAATGAAAATGAAGAACAAGGAATCACTGCTCTCATTAAATTTTGTGCAAGACGGGGCATTGAATGAAAATAAGGCCAACGGGAAGGAGACAATGCGAGTTAAAATAGCAATGATGATACTGATATCCATAATAAAAAAATTTATGAAGATAAAAGCATTTTTTTTAATCATAGAGGATTACCACTACTTTTGGTGACAATAAAGCAATTTGGTGATGATTTTATTGGATGATACTCGCTTATTATAATGATGATGATGATGATGATGATGATGATGATGATGATAACCAATGAAACAATTGAAATATCAACATACAGTTTGTATAAAAAATGAACAGGAGAGAAAGGCATCACATTCCATCTGGAGCCTGGGCACTATTCCTATGCATTATGTCACAAACCAGCGTAACAACTGTTGAGCAAGGACACAAAGCCTTAGTATGATATGCATGGACATGTTATTTCAGCCTTCAAAGACCTCTGTTCAAAAATCCACTAGATTTGGTTGACTTCCCTTCAAACGCCAGATTCTTTTCGGGAAAAGTTAAGGCCAAATCAGTTGAAATGTACGCAATATTTTCAGTTTATCATTTATATACATTTGCTGCCATGTTTCCCATTATCTTCACTTTGGATTTTAATTGAAAGAAAACACCATAAAAGAGTTGTTTGAAGGTGAACACTAATAGAATGGGCATGCCCATCCTCATTTCTTTAAAAAAAAAAAAAAAGGGGGGGGGGGGGGAGCTTTAAAGAAGCCATGTAGGCTACTCATGAACAACTGTAATTGCAGTTTGTAAGAGAGAGAGAGAGAGAGAGAGAGAGAGAGAGAGAGAGAGAGAGAAGAGAAAGAGAAGAGAGAGAGGGAGAGAGAGAGAGAGGGGGGGGGTGAGGGTTTTTACAGAATGGTTTGGCTGGCAATTGTTACGCCACATAACGAATGCCGGATATTACGAAGCAAGAAGGTTGGTCCCGACAGAAATCCTTCTTGACATGACTAAAAATACGTGGGATATAACGAAATCAGATGCAACAAAATCCCACTTACAACAAAATGGTTTTGGGGTCCCCAGCGAGTGATCACACTGGTTATAACGAAGCAGCTGCCTACAGTGAATCACGCTGGTTACAACAAAGCAGCTGCCTACAGTGAATCATATGTTCAGCCTCATGAAGAGTTCAAGCCGGATATAACAAAATGTTTACTTTCATGTTCAGGATTCAATATTCAGAAATGGTTGGTTAGTTCGCTGCAATGTATATTGCTTCATACAGTCGCTGGCTATTCTAGGGAGATGGAGGAGTGTCTGCATAGCACATGAATGTTTCTATGTTGTTCTAAATAGAAATCACACATTTACACATGTGTTTGACAAGCTGCATGACCTAAGTTTGCTTCATGTTCTTACACAGCTTCACATGGGTAGTACTGTTCACTGTTTGTTGTAAGGTAAATGTCACCTCTGTAATTTGTAAGCAGCAAAATCGTGTTCCAATATCCTACAATGCGAGTACCTGTAATCGTCAAAGCAAAGCAGTCGATTCTCGTGGGGTCAGGTTCAGCGACTGTAGATGGAGGAGAGTGGAGTGATAGGGAAGGAGGGTGTCAGGCTTTGATTTAATGGAGAGTGGGGTGATAGGGAAGGAGGGTGTCAGGCTTTGATTTAATGGAGAGTGGGGTGATAGGGAAGGAGGGTGTCAGGCTTTGATTTAATGGAGAGTGGGGTGATAGGGAAGGAGGGTGTCAGGCTTTGATTTAATGGAGAGTGGGGTGATAGGGAAGGAGGGTGTCAGGCTTTGATTTAATGGAGAGTGGAGTGATAGGGAAGGAGGGTGTCAGGCTTTGATTTAATGGAGAGTGGGGTGATAGGGAAGGAGGGTGTCAGGCTTTGATTTAATGGGCTATTTCTCAGGGGTCTGCTCATCAAAGGGTTTGTCACTATTTAAATAATTGAAGAAATTGAGCAAATCTGAAGAAGATAACAGCAGAAGAACATGAAACTGTGCCATCCACACTGGCTGGCAACCACTCAGGCTTCCACAGAGAAATGTAAAAGTCAGTAATTTAGAGGTGAAGACATCACACCATGCCAGAACTCATTTTTTAAGTACCTATCGAAGAGAATCAAAGAAGAAGTTTGACAGAACTGCTGCACACACATGTACTTGGGTGCCTTTGCTTTGTGTGATCGTGTGGACAAGGATGAAAAATAAGATCATTATCCTTTTGAGATCTTTCTCTTCACTGTTCAGTTAAGCAGTAGCAACAATCATCCTTTTCTGTTGTTTCACAGAATGTGAGAATTTCAGGGATTTTTTTTTTTCCGTCCAGTGTGGCAACGATCATCTTTGTCTGTTTTTTCATAGGATGTGAACATTCACATATCAGACATTATAACTGCCATTCCATTAACTGTAAATGAGTGACCTAATGCGTACTGCTAATGACAAAGAGCTCTTCATTGTATACACCAAGACATAGTAACACATCTGTGACTTTCACTGCCACGATAAAGAAAACTAAAAAATTATCATTTCCTTTTCAAGATCTTATTGAGACATTAATTATTTTTGATTGTTGTGATTTCTTTTCAAGATGTGAGAAGCACAAAAAAATTGTTCTCCAGTACAGCAGCGTGTGTGTATTTTAAAAACAATAACTCAGGAGTTAATTTCCATACCAGTGCGTGCTGAAAAGAACCAACAATGTGAAACAATAAATGAACAGTGTAGAAATCTCGCTTTTCCCCTCTCACCTTCAAATTGTGGCGCTGGTTTATTTCTTCTGACAATCAGTTCTTCTGAAGTCTTCAGAATAATACAGTTCACTTTGTTCACCTGTTTTACTTATTATCAGTTTCTACGCCTTCAAAATGTGGTGCTGGTTAATTTCTTCTGACAGTCAGTTCTTCTGAAGTCTTCAGAATAATACAGTTCATTTTGTTCACCCATTTTACTTATTATCAGTGTCTACGCCTTCAATTTGCAATATAAGCCTATGTAATCTGTTTACAGCTATTTACTGCCATAGTTTGGAAGCCATTTTTTAAGATCATTTTTAATTAGAATATATAACAGCCCAGGAAATGAGCTTGATTACTGTCCACATATGTATGTATGTGTGTGTATGTGAGAGAGAGAGAGAGAGAGAGGGAGAGAGAGAGAGAGAGAGAGAGAGAGGAGAGAGGAGAGAGAGAGAGAGAGAGAGAGAGAGAGAGAGAAACATGTCACACCAGATATAACGAAGCAATGAGACAGAAATTCATTATAACCGGCACATCGGTTGTAATGAAAGACGGATATGATTAAGCAGTTTGGAACATCCCCAGCAATTTGTGGTAAGTGGCTTTGACTGTATATTGATTGTGCATGCAGGCTGGAGGGGTGAGAGGAGGGGGATGCGGCAGCACTGCTCTTTTCTCTTGTTTTTATAGTAAGCTTTTTCTGTGCACGTTTTTTAAATGGAATCATGGAACATTTTTCGGTATGTTGTGTATATTTTGCCTTTTTTGCTACCTTTTGCAAGGCTGTACTGTGCCTCATGTTTTCTCGACAGCTTACAAATGTGGAAATTTATGCCTTATTGTACATGCTTTGACTTAATGAGTTTGACTGGATGTCACGATTTCATAACCTCAACTTCGCTTTTCACTACATACTCCCAACGATGAAGGTCGCCCACAACTCATTCAGCTTACATTGGGGCCTAGCTGTGTATTTTTACCGTTCATCAGTCTTCGCAGGATGCAGGTCATACAAAGCCCACAGTCATAAAAGAGTCCTCAAGAGTTTATATGCAGGTCGTCTACATCCCATTCAACCCACACTCCATGCTCTGCTACATCCAGTCACCACTCCCGTAAGTACAGGTCTTCCATGATGGCACCATCCGATGCTAGAATGATGCAGCTGATTCCATCGTTCCCTTTTCATCCACAGACACTAGAATTGGCTGACAGACAGTTACATTGGAGTTTTGACTGATTCTGCAAATTTCAGTGAAAAAAAAAGAACAAGTAATTCCACAGCTATAATGATCTTATTGTGTGTCTGGATCGGGGTCTGGTGGATGACCAAGGGAGGAAGGCAAGGGGAAGAAGTTTTGTTTGTTTCCATGGTCTAATTGGTGTCATAGTGAGAACTGATTTGCCTTATTTTTGTTTTGTTTGTTTGCATGGTCAAAATGGTGTCATAGTGAGAACTGATTTGCTTTATTTTTGTTTTGTTTGTTTTCATGGTCAAAATGGTGTCATAGTGAGAATTGATTTGCTTTATTTTTGTTTTGTTTGTTTTCATGGTCAAAATGGTGTCATAGTGAGAACT
This sequence comes from Conus canariensis, assembly GCA_033310375.1. Classification (NCBI taxonomy): domain Eukaryota; kingdom Metazoa; phylum Mollusca; class Gastropoda; order Neogastropoda; family Conidae; genus Conus; species Conus canariensis. The sequence goes on from CM065735.1 coordinate 3,917,244, forward strand.
GATTTGCTTTATTTTTGTTTTGTTTGTTTTCATGGTCAAAATGGTGTCATAGTGAGAACTGATTTGCTTTATTTTTGTTTTGTTTGTTTGCATGGTCAAAATGGTGTCATAGTGAGAACTGATTTGCTTTATTTTTGTTTTGTTTGTTTGCATGGTCAAAATGGTGTCATAGTGAGAACTGATTTGCTTTATTTTTGTTTTGTTTGTTTGCATGGTCAAAATGGTGTCATAGTGAGAACTGATTTGCTTTATTTTTGTTTTGTTTGTTTTCATGGTCAAAATGGTGTCATAGTGAGAACTGATTTGCTTTATTTTTGTTTTGTTTGTTTTCATGGTCAAAATGGTGTCATAGTGAGAACTGATTTGCTTTATTTTTGTTTTGTTTGTTTTCATGGTCAAAATGGTGTCATAGTGAGAACTGATTTGCTTTATTTTTGTTTTGTTTGTTTTCATGGTCAAAATGGTGTCATAGTGAGAACTGATTTGCTTTATTTTTGTTTTGTTTGTTTTCATGGTCAAAATGGTGTCATAGTGAGAACTGATTTGCTTTATTTTTGTTTTGTTTGTTTTCATGGTCAAAATGGTGTCATAGTGAGAATTGATTTGCTTTTTTTTGTTTTGTTTGTTTTCATGGTCAAAATGGTGTCATAGTGAGAACTGATTTGCTTTTTTTTTGTTTTGTTTGTTTTCATGGTCAAAATGGTGTCATAGTGAGAACTGATTTGCTTTTATGTCTGCCTTTTGACCGTTTAGTGGCGGTTGTGCTGTGCTTGTATGAATTGTACTTTCACTTTGTGAGATTTATTTCAAGTTGTGGAAATTGTGTTGCATTCATTACGAGCATGTAACTGGTGCTCCACAAGGGTATGCACACACACACACACACACACACACACAGAAAAGCAGGAGATGCCCTATGTGAAGCATGGGAAACTACAAATCCAAATCAGTCATGCCCTGTTCCCATGTCTGGGTGTCTGTACTCTAGCCAAATACATTTGGTGATAGCTGAAAAAGAAGGTAATAGGTGAAAGATGGTAATAGGTGAAAGAAGGTAATAGGTGAAAGAAGGTAATAGAGAATAGACCATTCACACAGATGTGCAAAATGGAACCTATCCACAACTGGCATCATCATGTTTCCTACTGCAAACTCCTGCCAGCAGCTGCCACTGGCTGTTGGTAAACAACTGTAGTGGCATTTGCAGAATGTTCACATTTAGGAATTTCCATCCTGTGCTAAGTCGGATAGAAGGCTCCATGTGCCGGCTAATGTAATGTAAACACTTCTGTTTGACCTTTTATGTGGGAGAGTAATCCTAAGACATCTATTGATCGTGTTGTGAATGGTGAGGGGGAAGGAGATAAGGGAAGCCTTTTATGTGGGAGATTGATCCTAAGACAATCTCCCACATAAAAGGCTTCCCTTATCTCCTTCCCCCTCAGCATTCACAACCCAATCAATAGATGTCATAGGATTTTTATGTGGGAGATCGATCCTAAGACATCTATTGATTGGGTTGTGAATGCTGAGGGGGAAGGAGATAAGGGAAGCACTACTCCAGAAACCTTAAGATAGCTTTTTTTTTTTTTTTTTTTTTTTTTCAAAATTCCGAAGCTGGGGCACTTTTCGCTGTGTATTTTGTGTATATATTTGACCATTTTTACCATTTGTGCTATGCTTGCCATGCTTTTTTTGGTTAATAAATGGGAAAATTTACTCTACATTGTACATGCTTTGTCTTTGTGTGTTTGGTTGCAATTTACAATGCTACTTTTAACTTTTGCCAGACATCATATTTCACTAGGTGCTTCTGAAGATTCTGGTCCGGTGAGGCCTATACAGTTTACATAGTGTTGATGGTTTAATCCCTCTTCAGAATATGCAATGCATACAAAACTCATGCTCACTGATGAGTCCTCCAGAGTCTGCACCTTTACTGATGACCTGTTGATGCGGTTCATCGTCGACCTGTACTCCATGCACAGCAGCATCCAATTATCCCCCGTTAATTAAAGTAGGGTCCTCCTCGACTCGCTCCATTTTAAAGTATGTCACTCAAATGTTGAATCTCAGTGTTTCCTCTGTTATTTAAAGTAGGGTCCTCCTCGACTTGTTCCTTTCAAAGTATGTCACTCAAATGTTGAATCTCATTGTTTCTTCTGTTAATTAAAGGAGGGTCCTCCTCGACTTGTTCCATTTCAAAGTATGTCACTCAAATGTTGAATCTCATTGTTTCTTCCGTTAATTAAAAGAGGGTCCTCCTCGACTCATTCCATTTCAAAGTATGTCACTCAAATGTTGAATCTCATTGTTTCTTTCTCTTTTCATGCATGTACATATGGGATGAAGCAAACTTTTTCCCCTAGCGATACTGAAAAGCTAAACAGCAGAGCAGTGGGAGGCAAAGGGTGGGGTGAGGTACAGGGTAGTTGATGGCATGGCTTCCTGTTGTTACTACCTAATGAAAATGCACAAACCCTATCATCCTTTAATGCATGGTTCACCAGCATCAAGTGTTAGATATTGGTGCAAAAACATAATATGAATTACAGCTAAAAGCTTTAAATGTTAAGTAAATTTTGCTTCCAGTGTAAACCGAGTTATGCATTCAAAGACTGGTATAGGATTTCAACTTTCTGTTGTTGTTGCTGCACTGAGAGATCAGAATCTACACTGGAAGACTTCCACCCCTGTGTACATTTACATCATTCCAAAGATGAATAGATGTCTTTCTGACAGCATCTCTTTAGACAGTTTAAACAGATTCATCATCTAACATGCATGTGTGACAGGAAGGAGAGGACAATTTGCTGTGAGAAATTCAAGAGGAATGACAAGGTGGGCAGCCTTCCCATGGTATTTATTTCTTGGTAGCTGGCTTGGAGGACGTGCTTGGTTTACATGGCTGGTCTTCAACAAGATGACAAAAACTACGGAATTACTTTTAACCAAATTTGGATGTAAGACCGAATGTGGCCCAAGAATGAAACCACTGAACATGTGTTTGTGTGTGTGTTGTGTGGTGTGTGTGTGTGTGTGTGTGTGTGTGTGTGTGTGTGTGCGTGTTGATCCAGAACAAACAACATCCCCAGAATTCTTTCAGAAAGGTTATTTCAAATTTTCTAATGAACATGAAAACTGTGATGTTGCAAATCTTAAATAAATGTTAGCAAACCGCCCAGAGAACGTGGACAAACGAGTCACAAGACGAAACACAACGCGTTTCGACCTCTTAAGTCTTCATCGGGTGAGACATAAACGAATAAAACAACGAAAATTCACTTAGCTTTGATCGCTTCAGATCACTTCACAGGGTTCAGCGCAAGGAAGAAGGCGTATTCAACGCCTTCTTCCTTGCGCTGAACCCTGTGAAGTGATCTGAAGCGATCAAAGCTAAGTGAATTTTCGTTGTTTTATTCGTTTATGTCTCACCCGATGAAGACTTAAGAGGTCGAAACGCGTTGTGTTTCGTCTTGTGACTCGTTTGTCCACGTTCTCTGGGCGGTTCGCTAACATTTATTTAAGATTTGTTTAGATTTCTGCCTGCAGTCGTCTCGCTTTGCAACTAGATCTGTGATGTTGCAGTTTATGAAACTGTATTTATGGAGCAATATATTTTCAAACAAAGTGAAAGCTTTCTGGCAATATGAATGTTAACATTTTGTAGTAGAAAAAAAAAAAAAATCTGTACCTGCTATTTCTCCTCCTGGTGGAAAAAGAATTGTCCAAAATCCGGAAGATGAAGGCAGATGTCCTGTGCACACTTATAGTTTTAATGTGTATTCTGAATTTGATTACACTGCACTACTGTGTCAAACTGTGTTTTGTAAACTGTAACATATGATAGCAATTATTCTGTTGCATTTTGCATAGCCAGCAGAGGAGAACTGTTTGTGGTTATCATTTGGCATGAAATCAAAATCACTACACAGACATGTGTTCTCTCTTTCTCTCTCTCCTCCTCTCTTACTCACTCACTCACTCACAGTCTCTCTCTCATACACAAACTCAAACATACAGACACACCAACACACAGACACACACACACACATGGAGGATTGTTAAAAAAAAATCTATTTACAACAGACTGTCCCTCACATCCATGATTATCCTCCATGCAACGTAGAGATGAACACTATCCTGTCATTGGCCTGGATTTGGTATTCCAATTCTCCCTGGAAAAAAAAAAAAAAGAAAGCTGACAGCCATGTAAAGTCAGACACAGACATTTATAAAAGCACATGAAAAATAATGTCCCAAGAAAAAAAAAAAAAAAAATATATATATATATATACTCTTTGTTACAACCTGTCTTGCCATCATTGTCCTATTTTCCTAAGATCTAGTCGTATTTTGAAGAAATGATGAAGATGCCTTCCGACTGCCCACTGCACATCAGTGAAAGTGAAAAGTGGCGTCTGTTGTCGTAAGGTGAAATCTCAAAAATACAATACAGTACATTTTGGTCCCCCCTACCCCCAAACTAGCCAAAAATGTTGGTTATTACTTCAACGTTACTGAACAAATTGTTCCCATCAGCATTCTTTGGCTAATCTACTGTTTGGTTACCCCTGGCCCCAAATTCGGCTGACCCTAAAAGAAAATTTGAGTTCCATCAAAGAAATCAGAGCTCCTCTAGTTTCTCTGAATCAAATGAAATCAACTGCACAGTACTACCCTCTAATGATGACAAAATATTTCATAGGAAAATTGTTTTGGCAGGGAAGGATCTTTTAAGGAAGGGTCAGTGGTGACACACATTGTATTAGAAAGGATGGCCTTTTAAGTGGAGTTTGTAGCTGATACTGTCTTAGAAGGAATGGATCTCTAAAGAGGAGGCTTGTGGGGTACTGGTATTGCACTGGTTCAGGAATGTGTCTTTTAAGGGGAGGCTACTGGCGGACAGACATCTTGAAAGGATGTGTCCTTCTAAGGGGAGGTTAGTGGGGGAGACTGTCTTGGAAGGAAGAGACCTTTTAAGGGGAGCTTACTGGTGGACAGTCTTGGGAGGGATGGGTCTTTTAAGGGGAAGCTAATGGGGGATAGATATCTTTTTTTAACAATGCATTCTGGTTCGAACAAATGTCTTTCAAACATCATAGATGCTGGTGATGAAGATGATGAACAGCTATGAGTACATGATGAACAGCTATGAGTACATGATGAACAGCTATGAGTACATGAACAGCTATGAGTACATGATGAACAGCTATGAGTACATGAACAGCTATGAGCTCATGGTGATGAACAGCTACTACGAGTGCATGAGCCAAATACTTTGTGAAACAAATGCATGATTTTACACATACACACACAATTCACCTTTTAGCCAACTTGCACTGTCACTTTTCCCTAGATTTACAGGTGTCTTCCCAGTTTTTCTCCATGGAGAAAGCATAACTAAATTCCACTGTCTAAAAAAAAACTACATATCTGAAATAAAACAATCAATCATCCACAAAACATAAAACAAATAACACACCTCAACAGCAAAATAGTTTGCTCCTGTTACTTCTTTTGATCACCTCTATCATCATTTCTCCCTATGTAGAACAACAGTCTCTGTCAATGAGTTTCAGCTCACAGACAAATTTTGCAGTGATGCAACAAACTGTTCATAAACAGCTAGGCTACGTTGGTCTGGTGAATTCTGGGGTGCTTTCATGTTCATACTCGATACGCTTGACTTATTGCCAGCACAGGACTCATCTAAGGCAAATTCAGCAAGCATTAGCTTGTATTGTTTTGAACAGGGCAGTATGTAATAAAGATTTATCATTATTACATCTTTTTCTTGGAAATATTTCAAACAGGTCAGGAGGGAAGGTTTTTTCTATGCGTAACACAATGTATCTATGTACAGATGACAGCTAACACAAAGCAAAGACTTAACCCTCTTGATAAGCGCGCACCCGCTAGCGCCCAACCGGAAATCACACAGCCAAAAGGCCGAGCACTTGCCAGCGCCCGGTAAAACACGTGGCAACAATGGGCGCCGCCATGTTTCTCGTAGAAAAGGAAGTCTCGCGAGAACGTGACTTCCTTCTTCCTGTAGCCATTCACTTCCGTTTGCAAAAAAAAACGCGAGTTGATACGTGCTGTAGTGCTCGAGTTATGAATTTTTAAAGTTTTGTGGTCGAAATGCTGTTTTTCACCATGGCTAACCTTGATTTCTGCTGTTCTATAATAAGATTTAGTAATGAAGATACTGTGATTTGTGGGATTTACGGCATAAGACTTAGTGAAAGTGCTGGTGATGAAGCTTACAGTGACCTAGATTTTGACTGGGATGAGGTTCTAGATATTATAAACGATTCGGAAGAAAGTTCTGAAGAAAAAGATTTTTTTTTCCCCCGAGTAAATGGCTCATGTGACATTCTTCAAACTTACGATATAGCAACATATATATTCGTAGGAATTTTTAAAATGATTTTCATTTCATTAGTTCCTTTCCTCTCTTTTAAATTAATTTTTAAATTGGGTAACCATGTCAAATTACAGAGTTACTTATCTTGCCGATGGTTTTCGGCGTAACTAAGCTAAGGTAAGTGCATACTGAAGAGGGTTAACATAATGTATCTATATATAGATGGCAGCTAACGCAAAGCAAAGACTTACCACCAGCTCCCAGTCTGCGTCATTCACCAGTACCAAGATTCCTGGCCGACTGCACAGCAACAACACAGTTTCATCAATTACAGCACTATCACAGACCTCACCCAAGATTATCAGCCGACCGCAAAAAAACAACCCATTTTCATCAATTACTACACTACCACAGACCTCACCCAAGATTATCAGCCGACCGCAAAAAAACAACCCATTTTCATCAATTACTACACTACCACAGACCTCACCCAAGATTATCAGCCGACCGCAAAAAAACAACCCATTTTCATCAATTACTACACTACCACAGACCTCACCCAAGATTATCAGCCGACCGCAAAAAAACAACCCATTTTCATCAATTACTACACTACCACAGACCTCACCCAAGATTATCAGCCGACCGCAAAAAAACAACCCATTTTCATCAATTACTACACTACCACAGACCTCACCCAAGATTATCAGCCGACCGCAAAAAAACAACCCATTTTCATCAATTACTACACTACCACAGACCTCACCCAAGATTATCAGCCGACCGCAAAAAAACAACCCATTTTCATCAATTACTACACTACCACAGACCTCACCCAAGATTATCAGCCGACCGCAAAAAAACAACCCATTTTCATCAATTACTACACTACCACAGACCTCACCCAAGATTATCAGCCGACCGCAAAAAAACAACCCATTTTCATCAATTACTACACTACCACAGACCTCACCCAAGATTATCAGCCGACCGCAAAAAAACAACCCATTTTCATCAATTACTACACTACCACAGACCTCACCCAAGATTATCAGCGGACCGCAAAAAAAACAACCCATTTTCATCAATTACTACACTACCACAGACCTCACCCAAGATTATCAGCCGACCGCAAAAAAACAACCCATTTTCATCAATTACTACACTACCACAGAGCTAACCCAAGATTATCAGCCGACCGCAAAAAAACAACCCATTTTCATCAATTACTACACTATCACAGAGCTAACCCAAGATTATCAGCCGACCGCAAAAAACAACCCATTTTCATCAATTACTACACTACCACAGAGCTAACCCAAGATTATCAGCCGACCGCAAAAAAACAACCCATTTTCATCAATTACTACACTACCACAGAGCTAACCCAAGATTATCAGCCGACCGCAAAAAAACAACCCATTTTCATCAATTACTACACTACCACAGACCTAACCCAAGATTATCAGCCGACCGCAAAAAAACAACCCATTTTCATCAATTACTACACTACCACAGAGCTAACCCAAGATTCCTGGCTGACCAGAACGAAACAACACATTTCCATTCATTACTGCTCTACCACATAGCTAACCCTTGACTCCTAGCCCACCAGAAAGAAACAACACATTTTCATTAACTACTGCACTACCTCATAGTTAACCCAAGATTCCTGGCTGACAGGAAGGAAACAACATAATCTTCGTCAGTTACTCCACTACCACATATTTCAACTTCCTTGACAGCTGGAGTCTTGGTTTACAAGAGAAGCACACCATGATTCCTGTTCCTATGGACAGTTAATCATTGCTTTCACATATGTTTTTCTTACTAAAACAGTAAAAGAAATGCACTGGTCTTAATATGAGGTTGGATACATTTTGTCCATTTTCTTTTGACTATTTAATGATCATATGTCTGAACAGTGAACAAAAATTACTGCTCTTTTTGGGTCAGTCCAATTCATAGGTATCTTCAATTCATAAAAGATCTGTGTGTGCGTGTGCGTGTGTGTGTGTGTGTGTGTGTGTGTGTGGAGGGGTGGGGCAGGAGGGATGGGGGTGGGGGATTGTCTTGAGGGAAGAACATCGAATTTACCAACTTCTACATACCTAGCAGTTTTTACAGTTTTCAGATCTTAAAAACGTTTCTCTGTTTCTTCAAACTTTTCCAAACCATCAGTGACCATACCAACTATCCTGCAAGACTGTAAATCTGCTTTTAGGGTTTTCTTTCTTACGACAAAACCTTTTGAAAGCCATGTAGGCTGGGGTGCACTGCCCATGTTTACCACATCAAAAATAGCATCTTATGTCTTACGGATTTAATGTTTATTTCATGTGTGTATGCGTGTGTGTGTGTGTGTGTGTGTGTGTATGTGTGTGTGTATGTGTGGGTGTGTGCATGTGTGTGTGCAGGTGTATGAGTGGCGGGTGGGGAGGGGTGTGTGAGTGTTGATGTATATACAAATACATATACTAACATAGGCTTTTATGCAACGATTTATAATGTCTCTTTGTAAGGTATTATGTACTTGCGAAATGATGTGGAGCAGAAGAAAAATTTCCGATGGACAATAAAGTTGATTGAATTGAACTGAATTGAACTGAAGTAGTCTGCAATGTGATCGCACTTCCTGCTGACAGTGTGGAGATGACCATCACTGCAGGAAAGGAGATGGACAGCCCCCCTGCCCCTCCCTGCTGCCCCCACTTCACCATCCACAGAGAGCAGCAGGAGGACAGCGCCTGAAACCTCGCTGAGCCAGATCCAGGAGGGGTCATGACCAACAGCTCACCATCATTCCTCGCTGCTCAGACCTTTGCTGCGTGACCTAGAACTCTCTCTCTAGAGGTAGTACAGGCCCATTCAACAGCTGACTTCACGCTGACACTATCCAACTCGATGCACCTGTAACCCACACCCCTTTAACCTTTTTTTGTCTCTACCTTTCTTCCCCAAAGATGGAGTATGGCTGCCTTAATGGCGGGACAAAAAATGGTCATGCACACAAAACTCCACTCCCTTTGTAGGGCAGATGCGATTAATACTTGCCTGTCCATATAGGGAGTGTCCGCAGGAGTATCGGCCTGCGTACGCAGAAGAAAAAGAAGTCTCTACCTTTTCACTCCCACATTGTATCTATCCTAGTTAATACTGGGTTACTTATGGAACAAAGAGAAATGTCCAGTCTTTTTCATATTTAGAATTATTTCATGTAAATGCAAAAGTGCATAATTCACCACTCAATCAATGGAAAATGTTATTCTTTAACAAGCATCTCCACACAAAATCTCTACTCAATATTCGGCAGTCAGGCATGGTACTACTCCCACAAATGGCTGACAAACTGTTCTTTGTTTATTCCACCTCTGACTTTAACCTTCACCATACTCTATGGGTAAAAAACATGCCCTGAAATTCCTTTCAAAATTCATAACTCTAAGACTCTTTAACTTACACAAACAAAGGTTTTCTCACAACTTTTTTTTCTCTTTATCCTCATACAAAATGGTGCTAACCAAAAGCTTTTGAATATCTGAAAATGTCCATTTCATGCATACTGCACCATGAGGGGAAAAAGAAGAATTCACTCTTGCTTTTGGAAGACCCAAGCTGTTGCTGTGAGTGAAGTGTGCGTGCACTGTGATGGAGGGAGCTGGCCCTGGTGAGGTGAGGTGTCAGTGACACAGATGGCACAAGCCCTGAACATTTAGTGATTAACTCGGCGATTTGCTGCCGTAAACATTAAACTGATGGTACCAAGCTGTAAACAATAGTGATAAACATGTCAATTTGCTGCCATAAACATTAGTGATAAACCCGGCCATTTGTGGCCATAAACATTAAACTGATGGCACCAAGCTGTAAACAGTAGTGATAAACCTGTCAATTTGCTGCCATAAACATTAGTGATAAACCCAGCCATTTGTGGCCATAAACATTAAACTGATGGCACCAAGGTGTAAACAGTAGTGATAAACCTGTCAATTTGCTGCCATAAACATTAGTGATAAACCCGGCCATTTGTGGCCATAAACATTAAACTGATGGCACCAAGCTGTAAACAATAGTGATAAACCTGTCAATTTGCTGCCATAAACATTAGTGATAAACCTAGCAATTTGCTGCCATAAATATTAAACTGATGGCACCAAGCTGTAAACAATAGTGACAAACCTGTCAATTTGCTGCCGTAAACATTAGTGATAAACTCAGCTATTTGCTGCCATAAACATTAAACTGATGGCACCAAGCTGTAAACATTAGCACTAAAGCTGTCAATTTGCTGCCATAAACATTAGTGATGAATTCGGCTATTTGCTGCTGTAAACCTTAGCGATAAACTCAGCTATTTTTTGTCTTAACCATTTGTGATAAACTCAGCTATTTTTTGTCTTAACCATTTGTGATAAACTCAGCTATTTGTTGTGTGTAAACCTTAGTGATAAACTCAGCTATTTTTTTGTCTTAACCATTAGTGATAAGCTCAGCTATTTGCTGCTGCAACCAGTGATAAACTCAGCTATTTGCTGCTGTAACCAGTGATAAGCTCAGCTATTTGCTGCTGTAAACATCAGCGATAAACTCAGAACTTACTTGCTGCCAGAAACATTTGTGATAAACTAGTGCTTGCATTTGATTACTCTTAGACCAGTGACTTCACAACACGTTGGAATATTTCAAAAGGAGTGTATTCTCATGGTACCAGACACAGTTATTGGTTTAAAGAAGCCCAGGCCATAGTGTGTTCATGAAACAAGCGTTTGTTAATGACCCACTGAAAAAGAATAGCGAGTCTGACAGATGTTGAAATGTTGTTGAAACTGAAGGCCTCCACAGCCAATCATCAGAACACACTGAGACTTCTGAGAAACAAGGATAAATTTTTCGTATCCTATTCATGACTTTTCTCTACAAGATTCTCAACTTACATATGTGCTATACCACTGTTTCTATATCATCTAAAACACTGCTGGTCATAAGTACTATACCACTGTTCCTATATCATCTAAAACACTGCTGGTCATAAGTGCTATACCACTGTTCCTATATCATCTAAAACACTGCTGGTCGTAAGTGCTACACCACTGTTCCTATATCATCTAAAACACTGCTGGTCATAAGTGCTACACCACTGTTTCTATATCACCTAAAACACTGCTGGTTGTAAGTGCTATACCACTGTTTCTATATCATCTAAAACACTGCTGGTCACAAGTGCTACACCACTGTTTCTATATCACCTAAAACACTGCTGGTTGTAAGTGCTATACCACTGTTTCTATATCATCTAAAACACTGCTGGTCACAAGTGCTACACCACTGTTTCTATATCATCTAAAACACTGCTGGTCCTCATACACTGACTGACAGAACACCTCAAATCACTGACTGACTTGACCAAGGTCAAATTTGCTATCAGGCCCAGTTCAAAGCAATCACTGGCTGATTAGTCAGGGTCAGATGTGCTGTTACACCCAACCTGTATTTGTCAATGTCTGAGTGATACACCTTCTGGGTGGAGAGATCAAAGTTCACTTTTTGTTTCATGCAGATTATCAGCAGTCAGTCGGTGATTACACTTGACACGACCTTCGTTTAACCCTTACACTAGTTATTTAACAACGTACTATTAAGTATGTTGTCTGGTGAATTTCCAGAAGGAAAGTTTGAAAAGAATAGTTACGTTTGTATGATACGCATAACTTTTCAACGGTTAGTATTTGAACATGACATGCAGAATAAAAATTGTTAGTAATTGAATAAAGAATAATATAAAACAGAACTGGGGTGCTTGTGGGTGTTTGATTAGGTGCTGACCTGTCCAGAATGTGAAAATAACAGGTGAAAACAGGTGGCACATCCTGCTTGTCATTCTCACGAGCTTGTTCACAAATAATCCAGTCTATGGCGTTCCACAGTATCCAGAAGTAAGTCATAGCCTTTTTCAAAGGAAAGTCAGTGTGGATTATACCTGTCTTTCATGCAGGTAATTCAGGTAAGAATGAATAAGGTACAGTTCAGTTTTCACATTGAAATCATGTGCTGTTAACACACAAAAAACCCCAAAATGGTCACTATCAACAAATGTAATAGTCAGCCCACACTGTCGTCATTTATGTTTGAAAGGTTTAGGATCATCTGGAAGCGCTACACTGAGTTTTTCTTCCCCACTGAATAGCATCTTGAGATTCTCCTCACCCTTAGGCACTCATCCAATCACTGTCCGTGTCGATCTCAAAATCACGATTGTATGGTGCTTGATCTAAATCAAAACTATCACCCATCACACCCAGTTCATTCAAAATGTCCATAACTTCTTCTTCACCTGCTTTTTCCACAAGAAATTCAGCAAAAACATCTTCAAACAAGTTCCTAATTCTATCATGTTCTGCTTCGGGCCATTTTTGTTCGCCACAGGAGTCGTGTCGCACTATGCATTACAAGCTGCTACTAACCATAAACTAAGCTAAAACATTGAAAATCCATGTTCCGGGGCTCGCTCAGTCACTCATGCAAATTAGTTTGTCACTGAGCCATAGTTTCGTATCTGCATGCATCTGTGAAACTAGGCTCGCAAGGCTCACCCTACAGCGCGACTTTTGTCGCTACAACCAGTGATGGCCATGACGTAATGGTGCGACATATGTCGCGACAACCAGCGTAAGGGTTAATAATCACACTGCCCGAGTTCGTGTGAGCCACAGTGCTTTATCTGACAGAAAATTTCTTCTGTTTAAGAATACTCTTAAATTTTAAGTTAAAAGTGGTAATTTTCAATTCTTGTGTGTATTCATTCATGCATGTATGTATATCACAAATGTTGAACTTTACATCTGACTGAAATGCACTAAACAGTCAAATATCCTACTTTGCCACATAAATCCAGGGTATCTGTCCAATCAATGCACTTTGGTAGCAAGAACCAAATCGCAATGAATAATTCTGACCATAAGAGAGATGTGACAGACTAACATGCTATTTACAGACACTGCAGTGATGTGGTTTCAGAGCAAGGAAACTTGAGAGGTCTGCAAAAAGATCAGAATGAGGACTTTCCCTCTCAAACCTACTGTTTACATCTCCTTGTCACCATCTCTTCCGCGTTCCTCATCTTGAAGAACCAGGAGGTTTACCCTAGTGAAACTTTCGCATATGTAGCGTTTTTTCTTTCATCCCACCATTAAGACAGTTGCATTGTACCTTCAGGGGTAATGTCTAAACACTACACTGGTGTGCGTGTGTTGTCTGCTTCTGTGACCATCTGAGTGGCACACGCTGGCCTTCTCTTCTCCGAAGGATGGAACGGGATTTAACATGCATGCTTTTCTGCTTTTTCCTTTTTTTTTTCTTTTTTTTTTTTTTTCAGTGCATGCATTTACACGCCAGACTTCAGTCTGAAGTCTACTCCACACGACTGAGTTGGTGTCGAATCTGTACAGATGTTTCTCAGAAGAGAAGCTCTCCTCTAACCTGGCTGTCTGAGGCAGGGGACCAGACCCAGCACCTTTCGAACTAGAGAACATGGCTTTAACCGCTGGGCCCGCCTACCCCCAACACTGTCCGATCAGTGGACCTGAGCAACATCCTCCCTGCCTCTGGCAATGGTCAACACGTCATCTGAAATTCAGGGGGAGAAAGGGGGAGGGGGGGGGGGGGGGGTCACACACACACACTGACCACATGATGTGCTGACTCACACTGTGTCTCCTTGCATGAAGAGCTCCGGCCTCTCCTTCAGCAAGTTGTCACGTATCCATGGCAACAAAGATTTCACATCCCCTGCAACCCAAATCCAACCAGTATTCAAATGTTAAAAACAACAACAACCCACAGCGACATTATTTGAAGGAAATGATATATACGTCTGTCCATTGGGGAAAAAAAAAGTGACATACCGACAAGCTTTCACACAAACATTTATAAATCTGTAAAATTTCAAAAGCTGAATACACTGAATCGCTTATAGTATTATAAAAAATATTATTAAAATCAGAATTAAATATCATTTATCAAAATTATCATCCTGTTTTAAATCAGCATTACACAGCAGTTTGCATATAATGTGGAGACTTTGATTCAGAGTGTGTGGCATTCAGTCGGATATCACTGTCACAGTTCACTTACAGGTTTGACAAACAGAAAACTGGCCATCTTGTTTCTTTATCTTTACTGAGTATTACAAGATTTAACCTGACATACCAAGCTTATCTTTCAGGGGATATAGTCTGACATTATCACGCTCACCTTTCACCCACAGGGCAGACAGACAAGGGTGCTGGTCATGACAACTCTTTGTCTTTCTCTTTGCTGCCTGCATACTGGAGTCGGTCTGATAACAGTGTCAGCATGTTCTTACCTGTCTGGCAGATGGGTGGCAGGCTACTGTTTCTTTACCTTTGCCAAGTGTCTATTCCTGCTGTCAAAGCTCACTGTACAATGTCTATTCCTGCTGTCAAAGCTCACTTTACAGTGTCTATTCCTGCTGTCGAAGCTCACTTTACAGTGTCTATTTCTGCTGTCAAACCTCACTTTAAAAGGTCTATTCCTGCTGTCGAAGCTCACTGTACAATGTCTATTCCTGCTGTCAAAGCTCACTGTACACTGTCCATTCCTGTCAAAGCTCACTTTACAATGTCTATTCCTGCTGTCAAAGCTCACTTTACGATGTCTATTCCTGCTGTCGAAGCTCACTTTACAATGTCTATTCCTGCTGTCGAAGCTCTGTCGAAGCTCACTTTACAATGTCTATTCCTGCTGTCGAAGCTCACTTTACAATGTCTATTCCTGCTGTCAAAGCTCACTTTACAGTGTCTATTCCTTCTGTCAAAGCTCACTGAACAATGTCTATTCCTGCTGTCAAAGCTCACTGTACAGTGTCTATTCCTGCTGTCAAAGCTCACTGTACAGTGTCTATTCCTGCTGTCAAAGCTCACTGTACAGTGTCTATTCCTGCTGTCGAAGGTCACTGTACAGTGTCTATTCCTGCTGTCGAAACTCACTGTACGTCTATTCCTGCTGTCGAAGCTCACTTTACAGTGTCTATTCCTGCTGTCGAAGCTCACTTTACAATGTCTATTTCTGCTGTCAAACCTCACTTTAAAAGGTCTATTCCTGCTGTCGAAGCTCACTGTACAATGTCTATTCCTGCTGTCAAAGCTCACTGTACAATGTCTATTCCTGTCAAAGCTCACTTTACAATGTCTATTCCTGCTGTCAAAGCTCACTTTACAATGACTATTCCTGCTGTCGAAGCTCACTTTACAATGTCTAGCCAGGACATCATGGTTTTTGTACTCCCAGTTCTTATAGAACAGGGAGTACCTTAGAATGGGAACGAAAAAATGCTGTCTGTGTGTCTGTCCATCCGTCCGTGGTCAAAATGTGTTCCACTCGCTCCAGACAAAACTACTGGGCCGATCTTTCTGAAAATTTGTAGGTATGTTCATTATGGGTCAAGGATGATGCTCGATGTTTTAGTTTACCGTTATAGCCGTTACTAATGGCTGTAACGGTTTTTATTCTTTATGGAATATCTCTGAAAGTACTTGACCGATCTTTGTGAAAATTAGCAGGTATGTTCATTATGGGTCAAGGATGATGCTCGATGTTTTAGTTTACCCCGTTATAGCCGTTACTACCGGCTGTAACGGCCTATAACAGTTTTTCTTCTTTATGGAATATCTCCGAAAGTACTTGGCCGATCTTTATGAAAATTTGCAGCTATGTTCATTATGGGTCACGGATAATGCCTGATGTTTAAGTTTACCCCGTTACAGCTGTTACTAACGGCTATAACGGCCTGTAACGGTTTTCCTTCTTTATGGAATATCTCAAAAAGTACTTGGCTGATCTTTCTGAAAATTTGTAGGTATGTTCATTATGGGTCACGAATAATGCCCTATGTTTTAATTTACCATTATAGCCGTAACTAACGTCTGTAACAGTTTTCCTTCTTCATGGAATATCTCATAAAGTACTTGTCCAATCTTTGTGAAAATTAGCAGGTATGTTCATTATGGGTCACGGATGTTGCCCGATGTTTTAGTTTACCACGTTATAGCCGTTACTGACGGCTGTAATGGACCGTAACAGTTTTTCTTCTTTATGGAATATCTCAGAAAGAACTTGCCCGATCTTTCTGAAAATTTGTAGGTATGTTCATTATGGGTCACGAATAATGCACGATGTTTTAGTTTACTGTTATTGCTGTTACTAACGGCTGTAACGGCCTGTAACGGTTTTTTCTTCTTTATGGAATATCTCAGAAAGTACTTGGCCCGATCTTTTCTGAAAATTTGTAGGTATATTCATTATGGGTCACGAATAATGCCCTATGTTTTAGTTTATCATTATAGCCGTTACTAACGGCTGTAACGGTTTTTTCTTCTTCACAGAATATCTCAGAAAGTACATGGCCGATCTTTGTGTAAATTAGCATGTATGTTCATTATGGATCACGAATAATGCCCGATGTTTTAGTTTACCATTATAGCCGTTACTAACGGCCTGTAACGGTTTTTCTTCTTCATGGAATATCTCCGAAAGTACTTGGCCGATCTTTGTGAAATTAGCAGGTATGTTCATTATGGGTCACGGATGATGCCCGATGATTTAATTTGCCGTTACAACCATTACTAACGGCTGTAACGGTTTTTCTTATTTTTGGAATATCTCAGAACGAACTTGCCCGATCTTTCTGAAAATTTGTAGGTATGTTCATTATGGGTCACGAATAATGCCCGATGTTTTAGTTTACCGTTATAGCTGTTACTAACGGCTGTAACGGTTTTTTCTTCTTTATGGAATATCTCAGAAAGTACTTGGCTGATCTTTCTGAAAATTTGTAGGTATATTCATTATGGGTCACAAATAATGCCCTATGTTTTAGTTTACCATTATAGCCGTTACTAACGTCTGTAACGGTTTTTCTTCTTCATGGAATATCTCAGAAAGTACATGGCCGATCTTTGTGTAAATTAGCATGTACGTTCATTATGGATCACGAATAATGCCCGATGTTTTATTTTACCGTTATAGCTGTTACTAACGGCCTGTAACGGTTTTTCTTCTTCATGGAATATCTCCGAAAGTACTTGGCTGATCTTTGTGAAAATTAGCAGGTATGTTCATTATGGGTCACGGATGATGCCCGATGATTTAGTTTGCCATTACAACCGTTACTAACGGCTGTAACGGTTTTTTCTTCTTTTTGGAATGTCTCCTAAAGTACTTGGCAGATCTTTGTGAAAATTAGCAGGTATGTTCATTATGGGTTATGGATGATGCCCGATGTTTTAGTTTACCGTTATAGCAGTTACTAATGGCTATAACGACCCACAACAGTTTTTCTTCTTTATGGAATCCGTTATAGCAGTTACTAATGGCTATAACGGCCCACAACAGTTTTTCTTCTTTATGGAATATCTCAGAAAGCACTTTGTCATTCTTTGTGAAAATTTGTAGGTATGTTCAATATGGGTCACAGATGATACCCGATGCTTTAGTTTACCCGTTATAGCCGTTATTCAGCTGTAACAGTTTTTCTTCTTCATGGAATATCTCCGAAAGTACTTGGCCGATCTTTGTGAAAATTAGCAGGTATGTTCATTATGGGTCATGGATAATGGCCGATGTATTAGTTTACCCCGTTATAGCTGTTACTAACGGCTGTAACGGCCTGTAACGGTTTTTCTTCTTTATGGAATATCTCAGAAAGTACTTGGCCGATCTTTCTGAAAATTTGTACGCATGTTCATTATGCGTCACGAATAATGCCCGATGTTTTAGTTTACCGTTATAGCCGTTACTCACGGCTGTAACGGTTTTTCTTCTTCATGGAATATATCTGAAAGTACTTGGCCGATCTTTGTGAAAACTAGCAGGTATGTTCATTATGGGTCACGGATGATGCCCGATGTTTTAGTTTACCCCGTTATAGCTGTTACTAACGGCTGTAACGGTTTTTCTTCTTTATGGAATATCTCCGAAAGTACTTGGCCGATCTTTCTGAAAATGTGTAGGTATGTTCATTATGGGTCACGAATAATGCCCTATGTTTTAGTTTACCGTCATAGCTGTTTCTAATGGCTGTAACGGTTTTTCTTCTTTATGGAATATCTCAGAAAGTACTAGGCCGATCATTGTGAAAATTAGCAGGTATGTTCATCATGGGTCACGGATGATGCCCGATGTTCTAGTTTAGCCCGTTACAGCCGTTACTAATGGCGGCAACGGACTGTAATGGTTTTTCTTCTTTATGGAATATCTCAAAAAGTACTTGGCCGATCTTTCTGAAAATTTGTAGGCATGTTCATTATGGGTCACGAATAATGCCCCATGTTTTAGTTTACCGTTACAGCTGTTACTAATGGCTGTAATGGCCTGTAATGGTTTTTACTTCTTTATGGAATATCTCAAAAAGTACTTGGCCGATCTTTGTGAGAATTAGCAGGTATGTTCATTACGGGTCACGGATGATGCCCGATGTTTTAGTTTGCCCCGTTTTAGCCGTTACTAACGGCTGTAACGGCCTGTAACGCTTTTTCTTCTTTATGGAATATCTCCAAAACTACTTGGCCGATCTTTCTGAAAATTTGTAGGTATGTTCATTATGGGTCACGAATAATGCCCTATGTTTTAGTTTACTGTTATAGCTGTTACTAAAGGCTGTAACAGCCTGTAACGGTTTTTTTTCTTCATGGAACATCTCAGAAAGTACATGACCGATCTTTGTGAAAATTAGCAGGTATGTTCATTATGGGTCACAAATAATGCCCGATGTTTTAGTTTACCGTTATAGCCCTTACTAACGGCCTGTAACGGTTTTTCTTCTTCACAGAATATCTCAGAAAGTACTTGGCCGATCTTTCTGAAAATTAGCAGGTATGTTCATTATGGGTCACGGATGATGCCCGATATTTTAGTTTACCCCGTTATAGCCATTAGTAACGGCTATAATGGCCCATAACAGTTTTGCTTCTTTATGGAATATCTCAGAAAGCACTTTGTCGATCTTTATGAAAATTTGTAGGTATGTTCATTATGGGTCACGGATGATACCCGTTGTTTTAGTTTACTGTTATAGCCGTTACTAACGGCTATAACGGCCCATGATGGTTTTTCTTCTTTATGGAATATTTCAGAAAGTACTTGACCGATCTTTCTAAAAATTTGTAGGTATATTCATTAGATGTGAGGGATGATGCCCGATGTTTTATTTTACCGTTATAGCTGTTTATTAGTGTTACTAACGACTGTAATGGCCCAGAACTTTTTTTTCTTTTTTATGAAATGTCTCAGAAAGTACTTGGCCGATCTTTGTGAAAATTAGCAGATCTGTTCATTATGGGTCACAGATCATGCCCGACATTTTAGTTTACCATTACGGCCGTTACTAATGGCTATAAGAACCCAAAACGGTTTTTCTTTTTTATGGAATATCTCAGGAAGTACTTGGCCGATCTTTCTGAAAATTTGTAGGTATTATGGGTCATGGATGATGCCCAATGTTTCATTTTACCGTTATAGCCATTACTAACGGCTATAATGGCCTATAATGGTTTTCCTTCTTCATGGAATATCTCAGAAAGTATGTGGCCGATATTTC
The DNA here is from genome assembly GCA_033310375.1 of Conus canariensis. NCBI lineage: Eukaryota > Metazoa > Mollusca > Gastropoda > Neogastropoda > Conidae > Conus > Conus canariensis. The sequence continues at coordinate 3,937,226 of CM065735.1, forward strand.
TGAAAATTTGTAGGTATGTTCAGGTATGTTCATTATGGGTCACGGATGATGCCCGATGTTCAAGTTTACCGTTATAGCTGTTACTAACGGCCCATAATGGTTTTCTTCTTTATGGAAAAATCTCAGAAAGTTCTTGGCGGAACTTTCTGAAAATTTGTATGTTCATTATAGGTCACAGATGATGGCCGATGTTTACCAGAATAGCCATTACTAACGGTTAGACCAGCCCAAGACGGTTTTTCCTCTTTATGGAATATATCACATGTATTCAGGATAAGCTGGGAGTACGTTTATATGCTTTGCATCTTGTTTCTTTTCTTTTTCTTTTCCTTTTTTTTTTTTGTTTTTCTTTTTTCCTCCTTTGTCATTGCTGAATATATGGGATTCAGTCAGACCACAAGCAAATCTGATTATGGCCACACCGTTATGGTTCACTTACATGTTTGAAAGCAGGTAGCTGAACATCATGTTTTTTTGTGTTGGCAAAGAGAAGTTCTGCTCCCCCACTGCAACACACACACACACACAAACACACACACGCACACACACACACATAGACACCAGAATGACATGTCAGTCAAGTATGTAAAGAGCTGTTGTTCATTCTTATGATAATATTTTGTATGCACAGTCAGATGCTCATATTTCTAAACTTTCAGTTTCACTCTCTCAATTTTCTGAGGAAACAAAAACAACCAGACTGATAATTCACGTCTTTTGCAGCACATGTTAGTTCAAGGGTTTGTTTCCTGTTTATCCAGAACCTTTTCGGCTGCTCTTATTCTTTCCCTATCATTCAAACACACATTAAAAAATACTGCTCTCACAAACACAATTTGGTGAGAATGATCAATTTAGCATTCATGGTGTCATGGTCTACTGATCCATACGATCAGCTTCTTAATTTCATATGATTTTGAAAAATAGTTAAAATGTTGATAATTCAATGAAAATAATAAACTGCAAAGAACTCCTTGTGATTAGTAATGGCTGGTAGGTCTGGTTCACTAGCTACAAATGTTGATAATGTAAAAAAACAAAACTGCGAAGAACTCCTCATGGTTGATAACGGCTGGTAGGTTTGGTTCACAAGCTACAAATGTTGATAATGTAAAAAACAAAACTGCGAAGAACTCCTCATGGTTGATAACGGCTGGTGGGTTTGGTTCAGCAGCTCCACGTTGTTAGATACCACATGACACAATGTCATCATAAGAAAAGCACTCTTTCCCCTTCTAAAAAGATGTTGTTCAGTTGGTATCGGTACTTCCAAATTCACTTCAACTGATTTATTTTTTTATTTCAACTCGATTGCCATGCTAGACACACTCATTACACCGACAGAGGACAGCCTCTCCTTCAGTGTGTACCGCAAACCTACCCACATCGACCAGTACCTACAGTTCGAAAGCCACCAGCCACTGGAACACAAACTTGGAGTGATACGCACCCTCACCCATCGGGCCAACACCATCTGCTCTACTCAGGATGCCAAAGACCAGGAAATGGAACACCTCAAACTGGTTCTCACCATATCAGGCTATGAGAAGTGGGCGTGGAACATCCCAGCTAGCAAGAAGATCACACCGCATCCTACCACCTAACAAGACCAAACCAGGCGTAAAGGACATGTCACCATCCCCTATGTCCGCGGTGTGACTGAAACCTTGAGCAGGAAGATCAGGAAAACCGGCGTCTCCATACATCCCAAACCTATTAACACCATCCGCAGCCAGCTGGTCGCCCCAAAGGACAAAACTGACAAACTGGACAAGTCTGGAGTGATCTACCAAATAGACTGTTGTGACTGTGAAGAGAACTATGTCAGGTAAACTGAGAGAAACCTTCGAAAACGCTTGACAGAACACAAAAGGGAATCATCACCAGTAGGTGCCCACCTACACGACCAGCAACATCAGTTCGATTATGAAAACATCAGCATTCAGCCATTCTCGACCGTGACAATAGATGGTTTCAGCGTGGGGTGAAGGAGGCTATACTGTATACATATTGCCGCCAACAACCCCACACTCAACCAGGACCGGGGCAGACACACCTTGCCATCGGTGTATAACACCCTCATTGTTCAGTCACATGACCAGGGTTCGACCCGTGGTCGTGTGCACTGAACGCCAGTTCACCCAGTAGCCACACCACCGCTGAAGAAGATGGACGGAGGTCTGTCGAAAGCTCCAAGTAAGTGCTATTCCCAGCTGAGTGACCAGTTTAAATCCGGTAGTCGTTATGATTTATTTTTCAAACTCAGAAAGAAGGAAATGAAATAGCTATGCAAATAAAAAAAGAAGTTTTGACAAACTGCTGTGGCCCACTGCAGACTTCTGGTGAAGACAGTGGCACTGGCATCAAAGGAAACATCCACAAGTGGAACAAGGTCCTCTCATCAAAATGGTTTACTTCCAATCAGTCAGTCGTCATCAGCGGGAAATGTTCTGAAATGCAAAGGTTAGCAGCACTTGGCATTCCCCTGAGGACTGTTCTTCTAAGTTTCTGAGTCCAGTCCTCTTTGTTGTGTTCATCAATGATCTACCCAGCAATGTTAAAAGCAGTGTTAAAAGGAAAGGTTGACCACTTGTGTTTTCATAAATAAGTGGGACACTCTTTGCTGAGCAACTGTTTTATTTAACTCAAGCAATGAAAACACAAGTGGTCAACATGTCTGCCAACGATCTTGGTAATTGGCTTAGCAAGGAAATTACTGCAGAACTGGACACTACAGACGTCATAAATTTTGTCAAATATTCAATGACGTCACGAAATGAATAAGATGTCACATGGCAAATTATAACACATTATGAAAACTCTCAAATAATATTCCTCTAGTCACTGCATGTGGACTAGTCCATATAGATATACCACATCCAGTAAGTTTTGAAACCACACTGCACATGATTTAAAGCTGATGGATAAATGAATTAATAACCAAGATGAGAGAATTTAAGAAGAGGGTCTCATGAATTTAGCAGATGTCTGACCTACACATTAGCCCAGTGCACTGGTCAGACCTTGAGTACCTACCTAACATTGGTCTGCCTTTTTTATCATTGTATCTGTGCGTAGTGAATGTACATGTGTGTTGTATGGATGTGTGGGCACAGGCCCATCTGTGTGTGTGCAAGCAAATGTGTGTGTGCATGATATGCGTGCATGCATATGTGTGTGTGTGTGTGTGTGTGTGTGTGTGTGTGTGTGTGTGTGTGTGTGTGTGTGTGTGTGTGCGTGCGTGCACACGCGTTTGTGTATGTGGTGTGTGCACGTGTGTGCATGTGTGTGTGTGTGTGTGTGTGTGTGTGTGCGTGTGTGTGCATGTGCGTGTGTGTGCGCACGTGTGTGCGTGTGCAGAAGTGCATGTGCATGTGTGTATGATTAGTGGACTTGTGTGAGCGTACACACGTATCCTTGTATGTGTGCACATGCACACATGTGCATATGTGTGCACGTAGGAGCGAGTTTACACACACACACACGCACACACACACAGTGTGCACGCATGTAGTTTTAGTGAAAGGTTTCTTTATTTTCATGGAATGTCTTTATTTACTATATCACGTCTTGCTCTTCAATATTTAATTCTGGGCAATCTTTGTGATTTTAACCAAACTTTTCCCCCCCTTGATTGACATTGGCCACAGTAAAGCGACAAGTAAGGCCCAGTTTCTTATTGGCTTTGTTACCGTGAATATCAATATGCGTTCACAATCAACATGACATGCACACTAAGGTCCCCAACAACAGAATTTCCTACTATCCTTGTTTCATTCTTGCGTTTTCAGCATGGCCATCACGACCATGTTGATGTTCACTGTGGAAATCAAATGTCCTACTACTAGCTAGAAATGGAAATGTACATAGCTTTAATATTGATCAAGATACGTTTTGTTCAAATGGCTGTACTGTAATTTATTCAAATCTGGATAGTTTTTTGAACAAGAAGAGTGAGTTTATTTTCATTGATTCAAGAAAAAAATGCGAGTGTGATTGCGTTAACTGAAGTTAAAGCTAAACGACAGTTGGATATAAATATGCCTGAGTATTGTATTCCTGGTTTTGATTGTTTTATGAATAAAGACCCCATTCTAGGGGTAGCATTGTATGTAAAGCATTCTCTTCATGTTCAACCCTGTGATGAACTAAATAAGCATATATATGTTTCAAGAGAGTGTGTGGTGTTATTTTTCAGCAAAGGACAATAAAAAACTGTTACTTGGATGTATGTATAGAAGCCCTAGTTCGAATGCTGAAAATGATATTAAACTTTTGCATATTTTACATTCAGATATTATTAAAAAGTTCGATCACATCTGTATAATGGGAGACTTTAATTATCCAGGAATAAACTGGCAAGAACCCTCGAAGGAAAACGAAGTGTTTGTGGAAGCAGTTAATGATACATACCTGATTCAGTCTGATCGCAGTCCAACTAGAAGAAGAACAGGACAAAAACCTAGCTTGATTGATTTGATTCTTGTAAATGATGACAACCTAATATCTGACATTGAACACCACAGTCCAACTGGGAAAAGCGATCATGATGTGCTGATATTTGATGTATATATTGCAATTGATGACTATGACAAGCAAAGTAAATACCATAAATATAATTATGCAAAAGGGAATTACAACAAAATGAGAGAGGATCTTAGAAAGGTTGACTGGACTGAGTTAGATAGCTTAGATGTGGAAACATGTTGGTTAACTATAAGAAATAAAATTCAAGAAGCAATGGATTTATATAAAAATATACCCAAATTTGGAAGTAAAGGTAACAAGAATTTAAGACCAAAGTGGATGAGGAAATCTGTAATAAAGAAAATAAAAAAAAGTACAATTTATATAAAAGATTTTTGATCACACAAGATGGTATAGATTAATTACCAAAATTATATTAAATTGAGGAATGAACGTTCTAGAGAGGTGAGAAAAGCAAAAAGGGACTATGAGCATAAAATTGCAAAAAGCAGCAAGAAAAATCCTAAATGCTTCTGGAAATATGTCCGCTCAAAATTGAATGTCAACTCTTCAATTAGTCCACTGAGAAAAGAAGATGGTAATATTGCAGTTAGTGATAATGATAAGGCCGAGGTGCTAAATAAATTCTTTTCTAATGTATTCATACATGAAAATATTGAAAATGTTCCTGAAATCGACAGCGCCTCTTTATCTGATGGAAAAATTCTGTGTGATATAGTCATTACACCATTAGCGGTAAAAGAAAAATTAAGTAAATTAGATGTTACTAAAGCTTTTGGTCCAGATAGTTTACCAGCTAGAGTACTAAAGGAGTTATGTGAAGAACTAGCAGTACCTTTGTGTGTGTTATTTAATAAATCAATAAGTGAAGGAGTGGTACCCAGTGATTGGAGGTTTGCAACTGTAAAGTTCTGCTATATTTAAAAAAGGCACCAAGTCTGACCCAGGAAATTATCGCCCTGTAAGTTTGACTTGTATCCTTTGCAAAGTGCTTGAGTCATTTGTGAGAGATGCAATATTTAGTAAACCATATGAATGATTTTTTCTTATATTCAGATTGCCAACATGGGTTTCGACAGGGTAAATCTTGTATGACACAACTTTTAGAAGTAATGGAAGATATTACAAATATGATCGACGATGGGCTTGCTTTTGACGTAATTTACTTGGATTTTAGAAAAGCCTTTGACTCTGTGCCCCACTATCGATTGTTAAAAAAATTAGGTTATGGTATAAATGGGAATGTATACAATTGGATTAAGAGTTTTCTTTCTAATCGAGTACAAAGGGTGAGAGTTGGAAATAATTACTCTTCAAGTATAGATGTTTTAAGCGGTATTCCACAGGGAAGTATTCTTGGACCTATTCTGTTCACAGTTTTTATAAACCACCTGCCAGAATGTGTAATTAGTACATGTAAAATATTTGCAGATGACACGAAAATATATGATTCTGTAAGTAACCATCTTAAGTTACAAGATGATATTGATAATCTAATTAAGTGGAGTGAAACATGGAATTTATATTTTAATCCAGGTAAATGCAAGGTTATACATTATGGAAAAAATAATCCGGAATATAAATATACTCTGAAATACAATGATGCTGTCTCAAATGTTGACTCCGTTTCAGAAGAAAAAGATCTTGGTGTAATGTTTGATAGCAGTCTGAAATTTGATAAGCACATAAATAGTGCAATGATGAAAGCTAATTAAATGCTCGGTATAATTAGACGGTCCTTTTCATATTTGGATACTGAAGTTTTTACAATACAGGCATTAGTTAGACCTCACCTGGAGTATGGAAATGTGATATGGTGCCCTTACTTAAAAAGGCAATCAGCAAGTATTGAGAAAGTGCAAAAATGAGCCACCTTGTTAATTAAGGAGTTTAAACATATTAGCTATGCAAAGAGATTGTGAAGGTTAAATTTACCATCGTTAAAGTTCCGACGAATAAGGGGAGACTTGATTGAGACTTACAAGCTATTTATGGGACTTAACAGTACAAATTTGAACAGATTTTTTCAACTAACCTCTAATCAAATTACAAGAAATTCTGATAACAAAATCCAAATTAAATATTGTTGCACTAATATTAGAAAATTTTCCTTTAGTAACAGAGTGGCACCGTATTGGAACAAACTACCTGCACACATTAAAAAAGCAAAAGATTTGAATACTTTTAAAAACCTTCTGGATACTAACGCAGAGTTAAATATGTTAAAATTCCATTTTGATTGATAGAATAGAGTAAAATTTATCCTGAGCATATGCATGCATTATGCAACCACTGTTTATTAAATAAATAAGATGACTGGGACACTGAAAGCTGTGAGGCTATCCAAAGTCCCAAGTGAACTGAACTGAACTGAATTGAAGTACGACTCAGCATTCATTCTCTCCGTAGAGCGTGGATCAGTGAGATCGAGAAAAAGCACAGATGTTTAACACATTTTTCTGCAAGCTGAGGTAAAAGATAAACAGTAATTTTAGTAATTTACCAAGAAATTTACAGCTTACCTGAATTCAAGTGTTACTGGTAAAGCCATATTAAAATTTGTTTCCGTCTTTAACTGGTTTGTCTATTTGAAAACGCAACAGTATGAGAACGATACTGTGTAGGCCTAAGACAATTTGAAAGTTTCCGTAGCCTTTTGGTAGTAGAGTTATCGTTTTATCCAACCGTTTGGGCGTGAATGGTTCAGTTTTACGTCCTCATAGCGAAAGCTTTTAGCATGTTGTTCTTTCACGGTAGTCTCTGACCGTTTGGGCCGTAGAGTTACCGTTTTATCCAACCGTTTCGGCTGTAGACAGTGACCTGTCAGAAGTTCGGGATGGATGAGGGTGGCGGCAGATCCGCCTGACAAGAGGTGGGGGAAGGGGGGCGGGTGGCACCTCCACGCGGCCCCGTTCTTACCCCGCTGAAAAATAGCTGTTTTTACAAGACGTGAGGTGAACAAGTACCTTTCTCCAGCTCAAAAACATGACTGTTTAGGCTATTCGACATAGTCCCAACCTGTTAAGTGACAAAGTATCGGATTTAGAGTGTGCGACATGGAGGCAAAAAACAAATAAACGAACAAACAAAACCAAAGAAAAGAAGGAAAGAAAGGAAACAACAGAAAAAAGAAAAAAAAATCGAGGATAAGTTCATCGGTGGGAGTGCGGATTGGGCCGAGGAGAGGAAAATGGAGCGGGGCAGGGGGGGGGGGGGGGGGGGGGGTCTGGACACCCTAGCTGCCTCAGCTGAGCGCTTGATGCCTTTGGTATAGTCCTATGCACCTCCAGTACAGAGACGAATTGATCTGCCCCTGCAGTAACACACACACACACACACACACACACACACACACACACACACACACACACACACACAGGCGTGGCGCACTCTCTCTCTCTCTCTCTCCACACACACACACACACACCACAAACACACACGCACACACACACATACAAATAAGGATACGCATGTGGGCGTACACTCGCATGCACGTATGGACACATACACATTCTGAGCACATACAGAAACACACACACACACACACACACACGTAAGCACGCACACACACACACACACACACTGACTGTCACACACACACGTAAGCACGCACACACACACACACACACACACACACACACACACGCACACACTGACGAGCACGCGCGCAATGAGGCAGGGAAATGTGCCCTTAGTGTAGAGTATAGAAGCGGGGTTTGCAGGACGGAGCGGAAGACTACTAGAGAGGACAGCAGACCTTCCAGAGTGCGAAAACCATCCACAGATCATCAGGGAGAGAGAGGACAGCAGACCTTCCAGAGTGCGAAAACCATCCACAGATCATCAGGGCGAGAGAGGACAGCAGACCTTCCAGAGTGCGAAAACCATCCACAGATCATCAGGGCGAGAGAGGACAGCAGACCTTCCAGAGTGCGAAAACCATCCACAGATCATCAGGGCGAGAGAGGACAGCAGACCTTCCAGAGTGCGAAAACCATCCACAGATCATCAGGGAGAGAGAGGACAGCAGACCTTCCAGAGTGCGAAAACCATCCACAGATCATCAGGGCGAGAGAGGACAGCAGACCTTCCAGAGTGCGAAAACCATCCACAGATCATCAGGGAGAGAGACATGAGGCTGGATCTATGTCCATTCACGTTCATCAAAGCAAATGAGTTTAAGTTTCAATTTTCGAAGCAAATAATTCAGTGATCGAACTCCGTGTGCCATTCGAAAGCTGAATGGAGCGAGCTCACGTCTACAAGGAAGAGAAGTATGCCAGTCTAGCGAGTTGCTTGACCCGGTGAATGCAGCTTCCGGCCATAGTCCTCTCTGAACACCTGCTATCAATTTTTTTTCAAACTTGCTTCCAACTCTAACCGCTGGGTACAGGCCCAGACCCAGACACATTCACTCTCTCTCTCCCTCTGTCTCTCCCTCACACACACACACACACACACACACACACACACACACACACGAGCATACGTGCACGGGCGCGTGCGTCCGAACGTGGTATAACGGCTCGCAACCTCATCTGCAAAAAGTAGATAGGTCAGAAAGATTTTTTTATGGCTTTACTTTTTTGTTTGCTCTGTGTGTGTGTGTGTGTGTGTGTGTGTGTGTGTGTGTGTGTGTGTGTGTGTGTGTGTGTGCGTGCGTGGGTGTGTGTGTGTGTGCTTATCGGTTTTATCCACAGATGGGGACGGACACATGTACCTTACAGGTACACTTAACGGTGCAAACACACTTATTTGACCTCAGTCCGTTTCTGAGATCGGGGTGACTGGAAAAAAAAAAAAAAAAAAAAAAAAAAAGAAAACCGATTTTTTTCTTTTCTTTTTTTTTCTCCTGGCAGAGAGAAAAATGGCAAAGAAGCATTAAACTGGTGTATACTCATTCGCTTTAGAAAACGATCGTGCTTCATTACTACATTTTTTTTCTGTGACGGTTTTTATAAATTTTTATTAGTGTTGTCTGAGACATGTGCAGTCCGTGGCTTGAACCTTGACCACCCGCTCAAGAATTAAGTTGGAACGATGTGAACGGCCTCAGTCAAGATAACCACAAAGGTCTAAAGGAAAGAACTCGAACGATCGTCAAGACTGGACACACAGACAGTGATTTTAAGGTAGGTAGGTAGGCAGGAGCTTGTATAGCCTCGCGGCTTTCATACTGTGCTCCGTCAATTTATTGTGTCAGTAATTGCACAAGGGGTGTAAAGCACAGCGTGTTACGGTTACACACACACACACACACACACACACACACACACACATTATATATATATATATATATATATTGGTATGAGAAAAGTTTCAGTCATCAAAATCAAATTCTATGTCTTAAAAACTTACATCTGCATCAAGGAGGCTTCTAAAGTTGTTAAATGTGTCAGTGAGTTTAATGTTGGTCGGAAGAGAATTCCATCTGCTAACTACTCTGTTAGCAAACGGATTTCTCCTTAGATTAGTATTAGAAAAACGAACAAACAATTTGCCTTCATTGCCTCTTGTGATATCAGACTTACTCACTTGAAATAAAGAGTTAAAGTCAATATCGTCCACTTGGTGAAATATTTTATATACTTGGATCAGGTCCCCTCTTACCCTTCTGGCTTTTAGAGATGGTAACTCCAGATATCTTAGCCTATCTGTATAAGTCATGTCTCTGCATTCTGGTAATAATTTAGTGGCTCTTCTCTGGACCTTTTCTATTGACACCGATTGTCTCTTAAGCAGTGGGTACCAGATGACATTTCCGTACTCCACATGTGGTCTGATAAGTGCTTTGCACAGTTTCAGAAATATGTCTCTATCAATAAAGGAGAAAGATCGTCTAATCAACCCAATCATTTGGTTGGCTTTACTGATCGCTTTTTGTATGTGTGGGTCAAAACTAAGATCGCAGTCAAAGGTAACACCAAGGTCTTTTTCCTCTGAGCATTTTTGGATCGTTTCATTTGAATCTCCTAATTTCATTGTGTAGTCAGTTTTTGGATTTTTTTTACCTATGTGCATAACCTTGCACTTTTGGACATTGAAATATAAGTTCCACTTATGTGACCACTCCTGCACATTGTCAAGGTCTTTTTGTATATCCGGATAATTGACAGAGTCACCGTAAATCTTCGTATCGTCAGCAAAAATTTTACACGTACTCAATATCACGTCCGGTAAGTCACTGATAAATATAGTAAAAAGGACTGGGCCCAGGATGCTTCCCTGTGGGATGCCACTTAAAACTGGTTTGTCCGAAGAGTACGCCGACCCTACCCTCACCCTCTGTCTTCGGTCAGTCAGAAAGTCCTCAATCCAGTCTAGGAGGGGGCCGTCAATTCCATAATGTTTCAGCTTGATCAATAGTCTTTTATGCGGTACCGAGTCGAAAGCTTTACGGAAATCTAAATACACAATATCTATTGATTTTTTTGTTCAGCAAGTGTAGTTAAATCATCCATGACTTGGATCAACTGGGTCATGCAAGATCTTTTATTTCGAAAACCATGTTGACAGTCAGCAAAAAGTTTGAAATCATTAAAATATGTCACAATAACATCCCTCACAATTGACTCCAGTACTTTACATGTAACACAAGTTAGGCTGACTGGCCTACAGTTACCTGGGTCCTGTTTCGAGCCCTTTTTAAATATGGCAACAACATCGGCAGTTTTCCAGTCATCCGGGATACTTCCCGTCTCTAAGGATTTATTAAACAGTATGCTGAGGGGAACTGAGAGTTCCTTACTTAATTCTTTTAGGACTTTGGCCGGAATTCTATCAGGTCCCTGAGCCTTAGAGGGGTCAAGTTTTTTCAGTTTGGCCTCCACCGCTGTTGGGGTGACTCTAATTTCTGAAAGAGTTATACCTTCTAAGTTTTGACACTTAGTCATATTAGATAGGTTGTCTACTTTCTCTCAGGTAAATACACTTGAAAAGAAATCATTGAGCGTTTCTGCTTTCTCAGAGTCAGTGACTGCCATTTCACCTGAATCCCTTTTTAAAGCATTTATACTAGTGTTGATCTTCAATTTTTCTTGCACATATTTCCAAAAGTTTTTTGGGTTACTCTTTGCTTGGCCAGCTATTTTTTTCTCATACATTTTCTTTGCCTTTTTAATCATCCTCTTCGTGAGGTTTCTCTCAATAATATATCTCTGGTAGTCTATTCCAGATTTAGTTACAAGATATCTTTTAAAAGCATTGTACTTTTGTCCATTCGCCATTCCAATTTACAGATGAGAAGTTGAAGTCGCCCATAATACAGACTTTATGGAACTTGTTAATTTCATCATGTTTCAGGAGTTGAGATAATTTGTTTATTTTCTTCTGAACTCTGCCCACTTCTGTAGATGCAGCCTAACAAAACATTCTCCTTATTTGGGCTCATGAATTCACACCAAACACTTTCCTCAAAATCAGTTTTATTTAAAACATCACATGGTTTTGCATTTAACTTGTGTTCAACATACAGTGCACACCTGCTTGGCTCGTCATTCATAAACTGATCAAAACCTGGTACAGCATACTCACTGGCTGATGGAACAGTGCAACAGTTCTTTGATAGCAGCTCAGTAAGAGCAATTATTGAAGGCTTAATTTCATCGATACATGTTAACAATTCTTGTAATGTTTATGCTTGAGCAGTTAGCAAACGAAGCGTCGTTGCGTTTTCAGGGAGTTCGTGCAGAACTGCCTACAAAGTTCTGAGTTAACTGTTTCATATTAGTTCTGTATGTTACATCTCCCCTTTCATAAAAGAAACCGAAACTTGAGTGAACACAAAGTTAAACAGTGAATAGAGTACACACATCAACAATGAACAGCAGGATTTCTTGCGATGAAATCTGACACGATGAAGTCAGAACTCAGTGTCACAGGTCAAGTCGTTGAGGTGGGCGAACTTCACGTCCAGAGCGTGTTCGGTAAGTAGTGTCACAGTGACAATCTGGTGTCGATTGTTGATGAGGGTGCTCAGGTAAGTTTGACGTTCCTCTAGGTGCCTCTGGCGCTGAATCGACTTCAGGTACAGCTGACAGTTCTGGTAGAGCTGGAGGTCCATCGTTTGCTCTCAGTGTTGAATGGTGTAAGTGTCGTCTGTTGCGTCGATACACACCTCCTTCAGACTGGACTAGATAGGATCTTGGCGATGCATGGTGTTCTACCACCACAGCTGGTTTCCATTTCCTGGTGCCTGGGAGTGGAGCCATGCGAACTTGATCCCCAGGGCAAAGAGTAGAATGTTCTGAAGTAGCGTGCTTGTCGTGGTAGAACTTCTGCTTGGTCTTTTCAATCCTCATGCACTGCTTGATGTCTTTGCTGTCGTATGCAGGGGTAAGGATACTTCTGGGGGTTGGAAGTTTGTTCCTTGGTCGCCGTCCCATCAAGAGCTGTGCAGGAGAAAGATTGATGCCATCCAATGGTGTGGTTCTATAATCCAGCAAGGCTAGGTATTTGTCTTCATTCTTTGCCCACAGTCGCTTGACAGTTTGAACTGCTCGTACAGCTTCCCCGTTGGAACTTTGAAAGCGAGGGCTGGATGTCTTGTGACAGATTCCGTAGCTTTTGCAGAAGTTTGAAAACTGTTGACCGGTGAACTGTGTCCCACAGTCACTTCTCAAGGTGGATGGAATCCCGTGACGGCTAAATTGATTTTTTAGCTTCTCAGTCACTGATTCAGTGCTCATGCTCTTGAGTTCATCTACTTCAATGAATTTTGAGAAGTAATCCACCGTCACAAGGTAGTTTCTGCCTTGAAAATCAAAGATGTCAGTTCCAGCTTGTGCGTATGGGAGATCTGGAACAGGAGTAGGCAGTAGTGGTTCAGCGGAAGGTTTCCTTTTGTAGTCTGCACACTTGTTGCAGTTCTTGATTTTGTCTTCAATTTCCGAGTTCATTGATGGCCAGTACATCACTTCACGTGCTCGCTGTTTGCATTTCGTGATACCCAAGTAGCTCGCCCACTTGTCCGATAAAACATTGAAAGAGTGAATTATGATGAACATGAACTTTGAACATCCCTCTATCGATTGGGATGCGACAGACTTGTTCCAGGAGTTTACTCGCTTCAAAGATCACGTTGGCTTCGTGTTCGATGGCCCGCTGGCAACGTTGACTGACAAACAAAAGCTGGATGGATCGGAACTTGGATCGGTGCCCAAGGTAGGCAAATCTACCGCACTCTACAGTGGGCTGATGGTGAAAAAGACAATCCTAATGCAGTTTTAACCAAGTTTGAAACCTATGTTCGTCCAAGAAAGAACAAACGTGTGGCAAGACACAGACTAAAGCAAAGAAAGCAGGACCAAGGTGAGTCCTTCGACAACTTTGTAAAGGATCTGAAACTTATCATGATGGACTGTGACTATAGAGACAATCATGATATAATGGTAGACTACATTATTGACGGTGTACATGATAAGAAACTACAGGGGAGACTGCTTGAGAAAGGAGAAGCTCTAACTCTTGTCCAAGCCATAGAAATCGGTCAACAATTTGAGCTATCACAGAAACAACTCCGCATTGTTCGTGATGAGTCAGAAGTAGATGTAAATGTTGTCCAGCACAAGAAACAGAACGTCAAGATTAAAAAAGAAGAACTTTGTGTCACTGATGAAGAAACTAAACCTGCTGTTAGCGTAATCAGAAAGAAGCAATCAAAACATCAAAATACAGGAAACGAAAACACAAAGCTGTGTTTTCGTTGTGGTGGAGATCTGAAACACACACTAACAAAAGGGAGCTGCCCAGCTATTGGGACTACATGTGCACATTGCAGAAGGCCGAACCACTGGAGGAAAGTGTGCAGAAGACGCCGGGACGTACACACTGTAGCAACAGACTCAGAATCAGAACCGGAAGTCCTGATGATCCACAGTACAAAGTTCGACGACTCAAACAACAGTGACAAATGGAACCAGATCGTGTCAATTCATGGAAAAAACATTAAAATCAAGATTGATACTGGAGCCAGGTGTAATACTCTCACAGTACAAGACTACCAGAAAATATCTCACTGCTGTGAGATTCGTTCCTCTGATAAAATTCTACGCACCTACTCCAATCACAACATCAAGCCCATTGGCACGGCAGATCTTCCAGTTATCCATAATGGAAAAACCATAAACACTCGGTTTGAAATCCTCAATATTGATCAAGAAAATGTTATTTCTGGAACAACTGCAGAAAATCTTGGTCTCATCGCTTGTCTCTCAACAATAGAGTCTACAGTGAACAGCCAGTCAACCTCGGGCTTAGATGAGTTTCCTGAGCTGGAACACACGACTGGAACTCTGCCAGGAGAATACGGCATCAAGCTGAAACCAGGTGCAAAAGGAGTTGTCCACCCAGCACGTCGTCAACCTGTAGCTCTGCGTGATAAAATTGTCGAAAAGCTCCATGAGATGGAAGCAGATGGACACATTATCAAAGTTGAAGAGCCCACTGAATGGGTCAGTTCAATGACTGTATCAGTCAGAAATGACAAAGTCCGCATTTGTATCGATCCCAAAGACTTGAACGCTGCCATACAACGTGAACATTATCCAATGCGCACAGTAGAAGAGATCTTAGCAGACATTCCTGATGCAAAAGTATTTTCAAAGCTGGATGCAAAAAGTGGTTTCCTACAGATAAAGTTGGACGAAGAGTCATCGTTCCTGACTACCTTTAACACCCCAATTGGAAGGTACCGGTGGCTACGCCTTCCATTTGGTATCTCCTGTGCCCCGGAAGTGTTTCAAAGAATCATGGACCAAATGTTAGAAGACATAAAAGGAGCATACGCATCAATGGATGATATTCTGGTTGCAGGCCGTGACACTGAACACCATGACCAGATACTGAGAAAAGTGGTGGAGAGAGCTACAAAGTACAATCTGAAACTGAACCCTGAGAAGCTGATCATCAGACAGTCCAGCGTGCCATACATTGGACATCTTCTCACAGCCCAAGGACTGAAGCCTGACCCGGACAAGGTGAAAGCTGTTCAAGATATGCCAAACCCACAAAACAAAGATGATGTCCGACGCTTCCTGGGTTTTGTCATATACCTTGGCAAGTTCATTCCAAACTTGAGTGAAGAAAGTGCTCCTCTGCATAATCTTCGGAAAGAGTATGCCCTGTTTGCTTGGCAACAAAGTCATGAACAAGCCTTCGCAAAGTTGAAAAGTCTCTGCTGTCATCATCCAGTCCTGAAGTACTATGACGTCAACGCACCAGTTGAAATACACTGTGATGCCAGTCAGCACGGACTTGGAGCAGTTCTAATCCAGGATGGAAGACCTGTCGCATATAGCTCACGGTCCATGACTGATGCAGAAAAGCGTTATGCACAAATAGAAAAGGAAATGCTGTCCATCGTGCATGCCTGCAAAAAATACCATTGCTACATTTTTGGGAAAGAGGTGACTGTTTATAACGACCACAAACCATTAGAGCAGATTTTTTCCAAGCCACTTATGTCAGCACCAATGCGATTACAGTGCATGCTACTTCATGTACAGTGGTACACTCTGCAAGTGAAGTACCGAAAAGGCAGCCAGATGCAGCTTCCAGACACTCTCTCACGTGCATATCTCCCTGGAGAGATTGCTGAAATAGCATACATAGATACAGAGAACTCATATGCACCTATTGCAAAAGAAATGTACGAACAACTTCAGGAATGCTCACAACAAGAACTTAGGCAGTTACAAACTTTGATTCTGAGTGGTTGGCCAGACAGAAGAAATGATGTGCCCATAGAAATTCGACAGTTTTGGGACTCCAGAGACGAACTAGCCATCTCTGATGGCATCGTCTTCAAAGGATCCAGAACTGTCATACCACCCAGTCTGAGGAAACGAATGCTGACTCTTGTCCATGAATCCCACTTCTGACACCATGTAATGTTTATGCTTGAGCAGTTAGCAAACGAAGCGTCGTTGCGTTGTCAGGGAGTTCGTGCAGAGCTGCCTACAAAGTTCTGAGTTAACTGTTTCGTATTAGTTCCGTATGTTACAATTCTTCCTTTTTGTAGTCAGCCAAATATAACACTGTACAAAAATGTTCAGAAAATGAAAAAGAAGAGTCAGAGGAAAATTGTCCAATGCCATTCACACCCCTTTCATTCAAATGATCCTTCCATCCTTCCCCATTCACACTCTGGTCACCTGGCTGATCATGATGGAGTCATTCTGCCTGACCCCCTGCAGCAACAGGCTGGTCCGGAGGGTCCCTCCGCTTGATGATTTTGCCATCCCGAATAAACAGGTTTGTCTCTCCCTTTGCCAATCTTTCTTTCAGTTCATGTCGCAATTTGTGGTTTGTTTCTCTCTCCTTGGGGGTATAGTCATTGTTGAAGTAGTAACACTTTCTTTTGTCTGGAATAGCCTCATTTACCTTGCTGGTTGGGGCTTTCTTCATTATTTCACTCTTTTTTCCCTCAGATCTGATTTTGACTCTGAGAAGCCGTGGTCTATTTCCCCCCTCCTTCCCTAATCTGACCGGCTCATCTATCTCCCCATCAGTCAGTTCAGTAATCTGTTGTATCAGTGCTTTGGCCTGGTCAAGGTCGTCAGTCTGTTTTTCAAGGGCTGTGGTTTTTGTACTTTCTTTCACGTTTGTGATTATGAGATTGAGTTTACGTTTTTCTTTTTCCTGTGCCTCCTCCAGAGTTTCTGCCAGCTTTCTGTTCACCACTTCCTCTATCTTTTCCTCTAGTTTTTGTCCAGAGATTTCGTTTTCCAACTTCTCAAGCCTGTCACTGATTGAACGCATAAGTGGAACCATTGAAAGCAAAGCGTCTAACTTGGCATCAGCTCTAGCCCTAACTGGGCCTTCAACATTGCCCTCTTCACAAGTTTGGCACAACCACGCCAGGCTGCCGCGGCCGGCCACGATGGCAAAGGCCTCGTCACTCAGGCCGGAACAGCTCTTGTGTGCCCAATTTTTGCACTGGTAACATTCAACAGGATCCTCCTCCTCGTCGCTTTCACAAGCATTGTTACAGTAAATGCACTGGTACGGTAAGAGTGCCTGAGCTGTTTTTCCTTTCGGTTTCATATTGTATGGGGGTTTACTCACTGAACCACCCTTTCCCGCTCCACCCCCTCCTCCATTGCCACGCTTACCCCTTTGTGACATCAGTAGCAGCAGTGTTTTCCAATAATGGAAAAGGTTCACTCACCTTTAGTCCATTAGTTAACCAGTGCTAAAGGGAAGGTGCAAGGTGCAAAGTAACAACGAATCACAAAATCGTAGGTCGGTCAGTGCAAGGTGTCAGCCGCCATGACAGTTCATGGTAGCCGTGAGTGAGAATTTTCAAAACTCTGAGAGAAAACCTCCTGGGTACCGCTTTGACAGAAAATGTGATTTTGTAACGAAAAATGATTACGGACGCAGCTTTTCGCCTATCACTGTTCCTCCAATTTACAATCGAAGCGCCCACCACGCGCATGCGCACCCCCTTTTTTAAGGACAGGTACTCATGCACGTGACGAATCGGGTTGAAAGGGTGGCCAAAGTACATCACACACCTGATACTTCCTACTCCGGTGCGGTAACAATCATTTAACGCAGTCTACGTGACACACAAGGCGTCGTTTATGCCATCAATCACGACAGAGGTTAAAACATCAGTTGATGTGAACACGGCTGGCGACAGTTTGGTTTTACAGAGCACTGTGCCAACTTTGAGAGTGCTGGTTGTGAACACTCTTCTGTTTTCGGAAGCAACGATCATCGACATTCAATTCCAGTCACACACTGATACAGATTCTGACTTGTACAGTCAGAGACTGGTTTAGACGTACTGCAGGGAGTTTCGTTGGGATCTGCTCGACAGGTACAGGGACCAAACAAGATGAGGGACTGCAAGCGAGTGGCGATCATCGGAGCTGGGTGCAGCGGTCTGGCGGCCATCAAATGTTGTGTGGACGAGGGGCTGGAACCTGTGTGCTTTGAACGTACCGACGGCATTGGAGGCCTGTGGAGATACACCCAGAAAGTCAGTGATGGCCAGGCCTGCGTCATGAAATCCACCGTCATCAACACCAGCAAGGAGATGATGTGCTACAGCGATTTCCCCATCCCCAAAGAGTACCCCAACTTCATGCACAACTCTATGGTCTGGGAGTATTTCAACCACTACGCCAAGCATTTCCAGCTGCAGCAGCACATCCGTTACAACATGGAGGTGAAGAGGGTCAGCCGTGCATCAGACTACCAGACTACAGGCAGATGGATCGTTCAGGGTGAGTGTGAATTGCTGCTCGCTAAACCAGACAGTTCCTGACAAGACAGGGCTTTTTGCAATGTTTTATGTGGAGGCTGTGGGGTGGTAAGAAAATGAAGTGAAGAAAACTGACCTCAGTGCAGCTCTGTTTTCCTGAGCACCGGTATCAAAGCTTCCATCCCTCCCCAACCTTTCTAGAATTTCACTATTTTAGACATCATTCTCAAAATCCTGAACTTTGTGAAAACTACAGACTTTCAAAAGGCTGTTCAAAGTTGTGGAATGTGGGAGGACCCTTATTTTCTTTTTTATAATAAGGCTGATGTAGCAAATTACATGATTAAGCCCAGAAGGTATATCTTCTGGGCTTAATCGTGCAATTTTCTTCACTTCAACAGGAAATGTATTTTCCGCCACAACTGTGGCAGAAAATACATTTCCTGTTGAACCCCACATTCCTACAGGCTACATTACCTCGTTGTAACAGAGGGTTAAAATTCTTTAACAAAACTGCTCCCTGTTCATCTCACTCTATCGCTTTCATCCCCATGATCCCGAATTTTGAATCCAGAGCGTTTGCAGCTTTGCCTTACACAGAGGCATTGGAAAATGGTTTGCAGTAGGGGGGTGGGTGGGGTGGAGGTGGGAATAGCTTATACTGACAAAAATATGTCAATAAGTGCATTCTTCCAAAGTTTTGTAAAGGAAGGGGGTGTGGCTCCTCTTCCAAATTTTATTTGAAGCATAAAAGTGGGATGCAGGAGAAGGGGGGGGGGGGGGGGGGGGCAAAATTCATGTAAATAGTGTGGACTGTAGAAGGGGTGGTGGGGTTGAGAGACTCATATTTTCCAATTTTTTTTTTTCTTTTTGCTGTCCCATCATCTGTGCCACCTCAGTGGCTCTGCACCCATGCCGCTCATTCCGACACCCCGTCCACCGCCACAGCCCGGTCGGCCTTGCCGCAGCCCCAGCACTGGCAATCCACAGGGAACAGTCAATGTCAAGTCGTCAAGAGGCAACCTATTGGAGGAGACCCTGCACTGCTGCCGTGTCACTTCGGTGGTGTTCAGTGGCGCCTGTTCTGATCCAACATACACAGGACACCACCTACTAAGCCCCCTACTGATGACAATAACTGCTTAGTCGCGGAGCCGGCATGAGTGAGCTCTCCCTCTGGAGGGCACCACCACATCCTTCCAATGACAGCTCCCATGGACTCGCCGATAGGCGGAACTAAATCAAGGCCACCGATGTGGAGAGGACATTGAAACTGAGGTCACTATGAGAGCAGGGCATGAAAGGCCACAGAATTTGAGACTTTTTTTTATGCTGATCGATGAGAATGAGGATGATAAACATGATGCTATGGATTTCCATTCCAGTCTGAGACTGCATGAGAGGCTGTACTCTATGCTTCCTTTCATAATATATCCCAGCAGGCCTGAGAGATACAGACACCTGCAGTGTTGGTCAGGAAATTTGAGCAACACTCCCAGAGATGCATCCATTAAGTGGATGAAACTTGACTGTGTGGTGCCAGTCTTCCCAGCCGAGCCCGTTGCAAACTCAACTCTTGGTAGGAGCCGGTGGGAGCAGAAAAATCCCACATGACTCTGATGGGAATCAAACTCATGAACTCCCAGCTGGGAGTCCGCGATGCTAACCACTTTACCATGGCGGCTGTTTTTTTTCTCCCAAGGGTGGCGGTATTTTCCCATCTTCCAGTGAAAGGTGGGGGATAGAATGAAGTGATGGGGAGGGAGGATACACCCTAATATGCCATCCATGTTAAAATATTTATTATGGGAGAGGCAGTGCAGAAAGCAGTGTGTTTGTTTGTTTTTTGCTTATAAAATCGGTTTTATCCACATATGGGGACCCCACCCTACCATATCCAATCTTTCCATCGGTGGGATTGGTTTTATCCACAGATGGGGACCCCACCCCACCATATCCAATCTTTCCATCGGTGGGGGTGGGAGGCAGTGCACTCTGAATCCTGGTTCTAACATCACTGTTAATGAGTTGTGGTTTGATCTGTATTCCTGCCAAGTATACTTGAAAATGAAACCCAGCTCAGTCTTAGATTCACAAATTTGAAATGTGTGTTTCCAGTCGAGGACCACCAGAGCGGCGACAGCAGCACGCAGGAATTCGATGCAGTGGTGGTGTGCACAGGCCACCATGCTGACAAGAACGTGCCCACCTTCCCGGGCCTGGCTGACTTCAAGGGGGAGGTGGTTCATTCCCATGATTACAGAGAACCCTCAGGGTACCAGGGAAAACGTATCGTCATTGTTGGCATTGGGAACTCAGGGGGGGATATGGCTGTGGAGCTCAGCCGATTTGGACAGGTCAGGGGTCTTTGGTTTTGTTTTTTGAAATGTCTGAGTGTCTCTTAAAAACATAACATTGTTTGCATATGAAATATTATATAATATGCAGTTGTAACTCTCCAGCCTTCCATTTTCAATTTGAAATTCCATTTCCATACTCATGTATTGCATGCATTTAATTTGAAGTGCATAGGTGTGTATACAATGCCTGTGCTCATGTATGCACACACACACACACACACTCATTCACATGGATGTGAATTATTTCACACACATGCATATAATTACAAATGCATACATACTCATAAACATCACACACACACACACACACACACACACACACACCACACACACACACACACACATGTACACACACACACACACACACACACACACACACACACACACACACACACAACACACATGCACAGAGTCACAATCCTAGTCATGATGCGTAATGAATCTGTATTATTACTAACGTAAAATTGCATTATTCATCACATATGATGTAACATAGTTTTCACTACATACAATCTTACACATTTTTCATTACGTACAGTGTTACACAGTTTTCATTACAATATTATACATTGCTCATTACATACAGTGTTACACAGTTTTCATTACAATATTATACAATGCTGTTTACATACGGTGTTACACAGTTTTCATATGTATACAATGTTAAATAAGACTCAAACAAGTAAAACGCGGTAACGCCGTTGTAAAAAGCAAATTTTCGGTTTATTACAAACCTTCTTCAGGCTAAAAGGTTGGCCAACTGACCACGCACACACACACATCCAAGTCCCTGTCATATAAAGCAGAAGCTGAATTAAGTTCAAAGAGAATTAAAATCACTTGCACGAGCGTATCGTTGGAGAGGCAGTGGAAAACATGTCGGTGTGCTCACACACACACGCACACACTCCCTCCCACACACACACTAACTCACCCACACCCACATCCACACACCACACACACACACACACACACACACACACACACACACACACACAACACACGCACACATACACACACGCACACATGCACGCACACATCCACACACACACACACACACACACACACACACACACACACACGCATTCACCCCCCCCCCCCCCCCCCCCCACACACACACACCCTGCATCAACCCTGGCGATTTTTCCCATATACCCAACATCAAACACATTCATCGCCACATAAACACACACACACACCCGCACATATACACTGCATCAACCTTGGCGATCTTTCACACATGCCCAACATCAAACACATTCATCACCACACACACACGCACACGCACACCCACACACACACACACACACACACACACACACACACACACTCACACACACACACAAATACACTCGCCCAGACATGTATGCGCCTGTGCGCATCCAGATAAGCACACCCATATACATATGTAAGCATAGTGCGCATGGGGGTGAAAGAGAGAGAGAAAGAGAGAGATAAAGGGAGAGAGGGAGAGAGAAAGAGGGTGAGATAGAAAGAAAGAGAGAGATGGAGAGAGAGAAGTGGAGAAGAGAGAGAGTGAGAAAGAAAGGGAGAGAGAGAGAGGGGGGGGGGGGAGAGAGAGAAAAAAGGGCTATGGGAACGGGGTAAGGGATGGAGGAATGAAGGAGGGTACTAGGGGACAGGAATAGTTGGGTGGGTGGCTGGGAGGGAAGGGGAAAGGGGGCGGTGGGAGGGAAAGGTGGTGGTGGAGGGGGTAAGGGAGAGAGAGAGAGAGAGAGAAGAACAAAGGGGTACACAGAGGAAGTTAAATGGTGAGAAATATTATACTTAATAAAGGGGGGGGGGGGGGGGGGGGAGAGAGAAAAAAGAAAAAGGGTGAGGGCAAGAAAT
Source organism: Conus canariensis (assembly GCA_033310375.1). Taxonomy (NCBI): domain Eukaryota; kingdom Metazoa; phylum Mollusca; class Gastropoda; order Neogastropoda; family Conidae; genus Conus; species Conus canariensis. The sequence continues at coordinate 3,960,137 of CM065735.1, forward strand.
CAACTTGGGAGGGGAGAAGAGGTGGTGGTGGGGGGGGGGGGGGGGATTGTAGGGGTTAGGAAGGTAAAGGTAATGAGCAAAAAGTAATGGAGATAGTGAGTAGTAGAGATGGAGGGGGGGGGGAGGATTAGGTGGAATAAGAGCGGGGGAAGAAAAAGCATGTGCTAGGAAAGGATGTGGACGTGGATGGTTTGTAGACTGGGGTGGGGCAGAGAAGAAAATGGAAGGGGGATGTGGGGGCGGGGGTTGAGAGAGAAGAAAGACAACAGGGGGGGGGGGGGGTGTTGGGGGGGGCTATAGGGCGAGGTGGGTCAGGGGGGGGGAGGGAAAACAGGGGGCGAGTCAGGGGGAGGGGGCCAAGGGGGTGGGGATGGGGCGAGTATAGGCTCCCACTTCTGGGGGCATGGGAAGCTGGTGGACAGTAATGAGCACAGTAAGGTGGTGGACAGTAATGAGCACAGTAAGGTGGTGGACAGTAATGAGCACAGTAAGGTGGTGGACAGTAATGAGCACAGTAAGGTGGTGGACAGTAATGAGCACAGTAAGGTGGTGGACAGTAATGAGCACAGTAAGGTGGTGGGCAGTAATGAGCACAGTAGGGTGGTGGACAGTATGAGCACAGTAAGGTGGTGGACCGTAATGAGCACAGTAAGGTGGTGGACAGTAATGAGCACAGTAAGGTGGTGGACCGTAATGAGCACAGTAAGGTGGTGGACAGTAATGAGCACAGTAAGGTGGTGGACAGTAATGAGCACAGTAAGGTGGTGGACAGTAATGAGCACAGTAAGGTGGTGGACAGTAATGAGCACAGTAAGGTGATGGACAGCGAAGAGCACAGCAACCAATCAACATCAACACCTTCAGTATCCACCACAATAGTCTTAGCAGCACATGACATGTTTGTCCAGAACAGGAAGTTGCATAGGATTAGTCCAGTCTAATCCCAAACAATGTTACATAATTATTTTTCTTTGATACAATATTACACATTCTTCATTGTATACAGTGTTGTCCATGCATCATAACTGAGCTTTGAAATACTGTCATCACTTGACGGGCTTTCTTTCATAATCAGTCAATAAATTCAATGCATCATGTCTGTCCAGGTGTATGTCAGCACTCGTCGCGGCACATGGATACTAAACCGAATCGGCCCCCATGGAATGCCTCTTGACGTGGCGTTAACACGGCGATTTGTTCAAGGCTTCAGGCGCCTTATTCCCAATCCTCTTCTTCACTGGATGTTTGCATACCATCTGAACAGCCGACTGGACCATGATCTGTACAGTCTGAGGCCAGATTATCCCCCCTTAGCCCAGCACCCTATGGTGAACGATGACCTGGGAAACCGCATTGCCTGTGGCAGTGTTGTCATCAAGCCAGATGTCAAACGCTTCACGGCCACAGGGGTGGAGTTTGTCGATGGAACATTTGAAGATAACATCGATGTGGTAGGATTTGCTTCCACTTTATATGTAAAATAAACTTTTCTAGTCAAGACTGAATCGTTTCTCTCTTCAGGAAGTTGAACATGATGCTGTTGAAACATGGCTTGTTTTGATAAAGGTAGAAAGGATATTGTCAAGATAGCAAGAAGCAAGTTTGTTTTTTTGTATCATACTTACAGTTCAAAACTCACAGATTTATAGTAATTGTGTGTATAGTGTGTGTAAGTGAGTGTGTGTGTCCCCATCATGTGTGAGTTAGACCAGAACTGTTTACCCTTACGATTTTACCGTAATTTTTACAGAAAAAAATCAAAATTACGGGAATTACGGCTCCCCCAAAAAATTACAGGAAAAAAAATCAAAGAAAGAAAATTGTTAAATGCGAAGTTTCGTCTGCCACCGTTTCGGTCAAAAGCAGTAAGAAGACATTTCCCAGCGTGCCTTGAGTCTTTTACCTTGTCAAAGATGGTGACGAAGCAGTCTTGTGCACCAACGGCTGGCTCTTCCAAATCTTCAAAATTTGTGAAAGTATTGCGAATATGAAGATTACTTTTTTTTTTTTTTTCAAATTACAGGTTTTTGTCAGAGATATTACAGGTACATGAATTTGGGGTAAACAGGTCTGAGTATGTGTGTTTCCGTCCATGTGTATGTCAGTGAGTGTGTGTGACCTCACCCTGGACTGCATAACTTTTATCATTCACAAATTGGGTACCTATTGAAACTCCGAACTTAGAGTAAAGATACCCTATACTACTTTTTAGAGAAAATGAACCTGCCTGTATGTGGCAAAAATTCAAATTGAATCAAAATCCACAGTCATCCAGTCCTCACATCTGGCTTTGTTGTTGAGATTGTGGTGGTTGTGGTTTTGGTGGTGGAGGTAGTTTTATGATGTGTGTTTTTTCAATTGCACTGTTGTACATTCATTTGTTGATGTTTCTTCCAGAACAATTATCTTGGTAAATTTAATATTTTTGGATGATCTTTTGGTCAGGAGCTAAGGAAAGTATGTAAGTTGTGCACATTTTTGTAACTCTCACCTTTCTTACCAAAAGTAATGTATAGCAAATTGTGATCAATTGATAAAAGATAATGAAATTTTAAAAGAACAAAACTGTTTTATCCTTTGTCTTTTTAAAATGTCTTTTGTAAAGGGAAAAACCAAGCAGCTTCTTGTTTCTTTTTTATTTTCTAAAGTTTTTACAGGATATTTCAAGAATGGAAGCAAATAACACAACCCTATCATGTAGTCCTGGTCCAGAACAGAACTGCAAAACATCTGGTTCATCATCCTCATTCTCCGTCATTAACGAAAAAAAAAAAAAAAGAAATCTTCAGTTCTGTGATCCTTGTTGGCCTGGAGCTGTGCTGGTGGTAGTTTTGAGGTTCTTTCTATCTCTCTGCCAACAATGAATCAGAGTCCAATGCTTCAAGGTCATCAAGGTCATGGGTTCTGCTGTGCTGGTGGCAGTTTTGGGGTTATCTTCATCTCCATGCCAACAATGAATCAGAGTCCAAGTCTTCTAGGTCATCAAGGTCATGGGTTCTGCTGTGCTGGTTGCAGTTTTGGGGTTATCTTCATCTCCATGCCAACAATGAATCAGAGTCCAAGTCTTCTAGGTCATCAAGGTCATGGGTTCTGCTGTGCTGGTTGCAGTTTTGGGGTTATCTTCATCTCCATGCCAACAATGAATCAGAGTCCAATGCTTCAAGGTCATCAAGGTCATGGGTTCTGCTGTGCTGGTGGCAGTTTTGGGGTTATCTTCATCTCCATGCCAACAATGAATCAGTGTCCAATGCTTCAAGGTCATCAAGGTCATGGGTTCTGCTGTGCTGGTGGCAGTTTTGGGGTTATCTTCATCTCCATGCCAACAATGAATCAGTGTGTGTGTGTGTGTGTGTGTGTGTGTGTGTGTGTGTGTGTGTGTGTGTGTGTGTGTGTGTGTGTGTGTGTTGTGTGTGTGTGTGTGTGTGTGTGTGTGTGTGTGTGTGTGTGTGTGATGCAGTCAGAGTACATTTAACTTGAAGTTTAAAGGATTTTTCTTTTTTAGTCATTCAGTCGCTTGTGTGTCTACATATTTAAAAAAAAGTAAGAAAATATATGGTGCCATAGCAATTGACAAAGAAAATGGGGAAAAGATCTTCAGACTTAATGATTGCCAGATCTTGGAGATGGAAACTTGATACATTGACCCGTTTGTTTTTCAGTCCTAAGGTGACATCATTCTACAGTTTATTGACCACATTTGTTTTTCTGTCCTAAGGTCACATCATTCTACAGTTTATTGACCACATTTGTTTTTCGTCCTAAGGTCACATCATTCTACAGTTTGTTGACCACATTTGTTTTTCAGTCCAAAGGTCACATCATTCTACAGTTTATTGACCACGTGTGTTTTTCAGTCCTAAGGTCACATCATTTTACAGTTTATTGACCTGTTTGTTTTTCTGTCCTAAGGTCACATCATTCTACAGTTTATTGACCACATTTGTTTTTCAGTCCTAAGGTCACATCATTCTACAGTTTATTGACCACATTTGTTTTTCAGTCCTAAGGTCACATCATTCTACAGTTTATTGACCACATTTGTTTTTCAGTCCTAAGGTCACATCATTCTACAGTTTATTGACCACATTTGTTTTTCAGTCTTAAGTTCATATCATTCTACAGTTGGAAAGGAAAGGTGATACATTGACCACATTTTGTTTTCAGTCCTAAGTTCACATTGACCACATTTTGTTTTCAATCCTAAGTTCATATCATTCTACAGTTGGAGAGAGAATGTGATACACTGACCAGGTTAATGCTGTGTTCTTCAATCCCAAGTTCATATCATTCTATTCTAGTTGGAGAAACAAAGCAAGTTTTACGGCATTCAATTATTCCTATAACGTTACATTCCAAGTATTATTTTCCCTCTCAAGTTGAAGAAACAGTGTAAGTTTTACTACATTCAGTTATTCCTATAATGTCACATTCCCCATATTATTTCCCCCTCTATTTAGAGAAACAATGTAAATTTTACTACATTCAATTATTCCTATAATGTCACATTCCCAGTATTATTTTCCACCTCTAGACAGAGAAACAATGTAAGTTTTACTACATTCAAGTATACCTCTTATGTCAAATTCCCATGTATTATTTACCCTCTCTAGTTGAAGAAACAATGTAAGTTACAACATTCAATTATTCCTCATATGTCAAATTCCCAAGTATTATTTCCCCCTCTATTTACAGAAACGATGTAAGTTTTACTACATTCAATTATTCTTATAATGTCAAATTCTCATGTATCATTTTCCCCAGGTGGTTCTGGCCACAGGCTATACGTTTGGCTTCCCCTTCCTGGGCAAGTCAGTGCTGGAGGTCAAGGAGAATCGACTGCCCTTTTTCAAGTACATGTTCCACCCGGACCTCCCGCACCCTACGCTGGCTATCATTGGTTACATTCAGCCCCTGGGAGCCATCATGCCAATCTCTGAATTACAGTGCCGTCTGGCTACCCGAGTGTTCAAGGTCAGTACTTTGCATTTTAGTGGATCACAGGACTGAATTACAGTGCCATCTGGCTACCCAAGTGTTCAAGGTCAGTACTTTGCGTTTTAATGGATCACAGGACTGAATTACAGTGCCGTCTGGCTACCCAAGTGTTCAAGGTCAGTACTTTGTGTTTTAGTGGATCACAGGACTGAATTACAGTGCCGTCTGGCTACCCAAGTGTTAAAGGTCAGTACTTTCTGTTCTAGTGGATCACAGGACTGAATTACAGTGCTGTCTGGCTACCCAAGTGTTCAAGGTCAGTACCATCTGTTTTCATGGATTACCGGGCTGAAGTTTTACTGAGAAATGGGTTGGGGGAGGGGGGGGGGGACTAAATTTTGTTTCTTTCACAAACCATAAAGTGTTGCCAGTGTGTACCTATGGCTTTTGTAGTGGTATTAGCAGTGAGCCGAAGTACCAATACACAGGCTTCTCATTCCTCACAATACACAGGATTTGGTTGGACCACTATCTTGACTCATCAGTTTTCACTGCCACTTGATTTTTAGGGTAATCAACCAAGTGCTGATTCATATTATTAAAAATGAAAAAAAAAAAAGAATCAGACAGATGTGGTTAACATGATAGTGTGATTCAGAGCCAGGAAATTGCTGTCTGTCTCAAAGGATGGACTGTGCAGGATCCACTGAATGTTACTGTCCAAAGTATTTCCAGTGCTGTACTGCTGTCATAATTCTGTGGGTTATGGAGGGATGTAAGTATTTGGAATTCGCTTTGTGGATCAGTCGTTTTCTAGGCAAATGAGACAGATAGTCCTCCAAGACTGAATACAGAATGCCAGCCTTCTTTCAAATGGACGTGTATGTGGTCTGTAATGATTGTGAACCTCAGCTGCTTTGACATTCGGTGTGAGGGCTTGATTGTTTTGGTGTGAGAATCACCATCAGCATGTTCATCAGCAACAACTTAGGGGAGCATAGTCACTTAGTCATCTGACCCTGTCATGCCATTTTTGGTCATCTGGTCCTGTTGTGCCATTGTGAGTCATCTGGTCTTGACATGCCATTGTTAGTCATCTGGTCCTGAAATGCCATTGTTAGTCATCTGGTCCTGACGTGCCATTGTTAGTCATCTGGTCCTGACATGCCATTGTTAGCCATCTGGTCCTGACATGCCATTGTTAGCCATCTGGTCCTGACATGCCATTTTAGTCATCTGGTCCTGACATGCCATTGTTAGTCATCTGGTCCTGACATGCCATTGTTAGTCATCTGGTCCTGACATGCCATTGTTAGTTATCTGGTCCTGACATGCCATTGTTAGTCATCTGGTCCTGACATGCCATTGTTAGTCATCTGGTCCTGACATGCCATTGTTAGTCATCTGGTCCTGACATGCCATTGTCAGTCATTGGTCGTGACATGCCATTGTCAGTCATCTGGTCCTGACATGCCATTGTTAGTCATCTGGTCCTGACATGCCATTTTAGTCATCTGGTCCTGACATGCCATTTTAGTCATCTGGTCCTGACATGCCATTTTAGTCATCTGGTCCTGACATGCCATTTTAGTCATCTGGCCCTGACATGCCATTTTAGTCATCTGGTCCTGACATGCCATTTTAGTCATCTGGTCCTGACATGCCATTTTAGTCATCTGGTCCTGACATGCCCTTAACATTCCAATGTTCATTTTCTCACACTTGCCTCACAACCCTGCCGGCGTAAACACACACTTTGGTTATTTAAATGCTTTCATGGGTGTAAGTGATTCAGAGCTTGACGGTAATGGTAAAGGAGGTACTCAGCTTGCTGGGGTTGCACTGTGTTACTGTGCAGTTTCTCACAGGTTTCAGTGTGTCATCCAGCTTGCATCGCACCATGCTAGTGCCTTTTGTCTTTTAGTGCCGTTTGGTGGTTTGAGGAGAATCTTGAAAAGATAAGTGTGAATTGCAAGTGGCAGCTCAAAGAATTTCCTTCCTCTGCCACGATCTTATTGCGTAGGCCAACATTGTGCTAAAAAATCCTTTTGATACAGAACTTTTACAGCTGATGGATGTGTTTTTATGCATTTGAAAAAGAAAATGTTTCAAGAGTGAATCATTAAGACAACTTCTGGAAAAAACGGAAATGATTGAATGAATCTGTCTCTGGTAGTGTTGAATCCCCAGGTTGTAGGCAGAAACTTAAACATAAAAACAAAAATAGAATTACTGAGCTGCCAAATGAAGGAACAAAGACAACAATACAGATACAGTACGTTCTGACCTCCTGTGGTCTTCTTCAGGCAGAACAAACAACATTCAAAACAGTGGAAACAAAGATATGCACAAACAGTCGCTTATCTCTTCAATCTGGATGAAAAAAACAACAAGATCAACAAGAACAAATCTTAAATGTCCCAGTTTTTAGCCTTTAACCAGAATTCTTTTGAGTGTAAGTCATTCTGACCCTTGCTTAAAATAGCTAAATAATCTGTAAATAACACTTGATATGCAGTGCTGAAACGTGTGTATGATGAAAATTGCTTTATTTTAATCTCTTGGTTTTGTTCTTTATGTTATTGGTGCAAAAAAAAAAAAAATCAAAAATAGATGTCATTTAGTTTCAAAGCTGTTTGTGTGTGTATTCTTTGTAATGATCTGCTCTAATGCTTTCACAGGTCCGCATGTCTTGTAATTTGTTTCAGGGTGATAATATACTGCCTACATTATCAGCTCGGCCTCGTACTTCTCTATCAGTTTTTGTTATGGTGTCAGGGTTAAGAAATAGCACAGTAATCTGTTTTTGGAAACTCCTGGCATGTTAGTTATCATGTTGTTGACACATTGTGGCTGAGCAGTGACGACAGAGTGTCACTGTGTGGGCTGTGTGAGGTCAGGGCGGATTTCACCGCTCCGTTGGCATTTCTCTCTGTCTCTCCTGCCTGAAAGTGTGCACAAATATATTAGATTTATTTTCTGTCTGGGCTGCGTGTTAACATTATACTATTCAGTAAATGTTGATTATATTTGACATCACACACACATACACTTAAACAAACACACACAGAGACACGTGTGCTCACATAACACACAGACGCATGCGCACACATGCACACGTGATGAGTGTGGACGCGCGCACACACACGCACGCGCACACACACCACACACACACACCACACACACACACACACACACACACACACACACACACAAATTAACACTATACTGTTCAGTATAAGTTGATTATATATGATAACACAGACACCACACCACACACACACACACACACACACACACACACATCCTGAGCACACACATGCACGCACGCATGCATGCACACACACACACACACACACACACACACACACACACACACACACACACACACACACACACATGCACACACACACACACGCACGCACACACATGTATACAGGCTGTGACTAGCATGGTGACCAGGAAACAAAACGCTTCTCATCTAAAGTCATCCTTTCCAAAAGATCAGACAATCTGGCTGTCTCATTTTCCATGCCCCCACCCCCACCCCCACCTCCCTTCTCTGCCCTCAACCCCCTTAATCTCATGGTTGCTCCCCCTTGCACAGCAACATCCAGATGTATCTGATGGCAATCCAGGACAGCAGCCCGCAGGGATCTCTTCCATCACAGAGCAGCACAGCAGAGGAGACACTGCTCTGCCGCCCAGCCACCTCTGTGGCTTTCAGTGCGCCGTCACCTCTGTGGGTTTCAGTGCGCCATCACCTCTGTGGGTTTCAGTGCGCCATCACCTCTGTGGCTTTCAGTGCGCCATCACCTCTGTGGGTTTCAGTGCGCCATCACCTCTGTGGGTTTCAGTGCGCCATCACCTCTGTGGGTTTCAGTGCGCCATCACCTCTGTGGGTTTCAGTGCGCCATCACCTCTGTGGGTTTCAGTGCGCCATCACCTCTGTGGGTTTCAGTGCGCCATCACCTCTGTGGCTTTCAGTGCGCCATCACCTCTGTGGCTTTCAGTGCGCCATCACCTCTGTGGCTTTCAGTGCGCCATCACCTCTGTGGCTTTCAGTGGCGCCATCACCTCTGTGGCTTTCAGTGCGCCATCACCTCTGTGGCTTTCAGTGTGCCTCTTCTGATCCAGCTTACACACCACCCCCTCTTACTGATCCCTCAGGATGACAGCTGCAGTTGTTTGCCGTCATCTGTCAGCGTTTCCATCATAGTCCTCCAACAACAGTACCTGGCCATCAATACATGCCCAGATCAGACCAAGTGAGCATTGTTAGACTGAGGACAGGGCACTCCAGACTTAGACACCACATGCTCACAAAATTCCACATTGGCGAGTCTTCAAGTTGCCGATGTGGTACAGCCCCAATGACAGTGGAACACTTCCTGCAGGACTGTCCCACACATGGAAAGCTAAGAGCAGAGACCTGGCCTGCCAACACACTGATGAGTGAAAAGCTTTATGGATCACTGGAGGGCCTCCGCCGTACAGCAGCCTTCGTCAGTGCCTCTGGGGTTCCTGTCTGAGTGAACGACGAGGCAGAATCAATACATGCAACTTAGATGGAAGAAATAGAAACACAGGCCGCTGTAACAGCAGAGCAGGGAGGGCCATAGAATTTGATTTTTTTTTTTTTTTTTACATAGTGATCAGTGAGGATGATTAACTCATTCCAGACAAATTAGACAGTAACTCAGAACAAGATGGCCGCTGCATCAGCCAACTTGTGAGATAATGGGGGAATAGCAAATGTGATCCAAATCCCTGAACAAGTCCTACTATTTTCAGTCCTGGTCGTGTTTTCCTGCTTATTTCCCTTGTAAAACTTTCTCTGGTGCATGAAATGTACATCATCACTGGGCTGGCATTTTGGGGTGGCTCTACTGTGTGCACTTTTTTTTATCTCTGTTTTCTTTGAGACAGCAGAAGTTACAGGGCTGAGTACTGTGTGAACTTTTTTTTATCTCTGTTTTCTTTGAGACAGCAGAAGTTACAGGGCTGAGATACTGTGTGAACTTTTTTTTATCTCTGTTTTCTTTGAGACAGCAGAGGTTACAGGGCTGAGATACTGTGTGAACTTTTTTTTATCTCTGTTTTCTTTGAGACAGCAGAGGTTACAGGGCTGAGATACTGTGTGAACTTTTTTTTATCTCTGTTTTCTTTGAGACAGCAGAGGTTACAGGGCTGAGATTGTTTTTTGCAGCTGAGTCAGAGATGAGTGAAAATGATGGTTTGGAGTTGTGTGGTCAGCTGAGTCAGAAATAAGTGAAAATGATGTTTTGGAGTTCTGTTCTGGACTTAGACTGCTTGATGTGGCTCAACTCTTTGCTTCTTTTTAAAATGTATTATTTTTGATGGGATTCAAACCCATGGCCTCCCAGCTTGAAAGTTCCCAGAGGTAACCACCATGCTGCTGCTAAAGCTTGGCTTTGTAAACTACAGATATAATGCTAGCGTTGCTTTGTAAAATTTATGTCATGCTAGCTTTGCTATGTACAATATATGAATGCTGGCTTCACTTTATAAAATTTAAATAATGCTAGCTTAACTTTGTAATGGATGATTCAGGAGATGAGAAAAGAAGAAGACCAAAAAAGACTCCAAAAAGCAGTCCAGCAGAGCCAGCAAGGGCAATGGACAACGTGGGAGCATCCACTCCAAAGAAGTCTCACTTGGAATGACATTTGGCACATGGCCCCTCTCAGGATCAGCTTCATTCTCAGATCTGCATATGACCTTCTGCCCTCAAATGCAAACCTGGTGAAGTGGGGAAAAACAGACGATCCTGCATGCCCCCTCTGCCATGAAAAACAAACAGTGGAGCATGTCCTAAGCTCATGTAAAGTAGCCCTGGCTCAAGGAAGGTACACATGGAGGCAAACCAAGTGCTCAAAAAGATTGTACAAGTAGTCTGGGCTAGTACCAACACCACAAAAGGGAAAATCAGGACTCCAAAAGCACCCGCAACATTCTTCACGGCAGGAGGCAGCAAAGCATGGCCAAGAACAACAGTGCCACTCGGAACATGCAGGCAGAGTCTGCTAGACGGGGCAGATGACTGGGAGTGCACTGCAGACCTCCCAGAATGGAAGAGTCACCCAGAGATCATCAGCAAGAGTGGCATGAGACCAGACATAGTAGTCCACTCTCAGTCAACCAAGCAGCTGATCATGATCAAGCTCACGGTGCCATATGAGAACAGAATGGAGGCAGCTCAAATCTACAAGACTGAAAAGTATGCTGATGTGGCAAACAGCCTTAGGAGAGAAGGCTATCAGGTCAAAGTCCTCACTGCAGAAATTAGAGCTAGGGGGTTTGTAGGAACGTCTGCGTACAGCCTCATGAAACAGCTCTCAGTTGCAGGGAGGGAAAAAACCAGAGCCCTGAAAGCAATGGCAGAAGCGGCAGAGAGGTGTTCAAGCTGGATCTGGTCAAGGAGGAACAAAAGTGAACTTCATAAGGCTTAACTTTCCTGCAAATATCAGGTGTCCCAGTGGCTCAGTGGTTAGAGTGCGAGTCATTAAGTGGAAAATGAGCATGTCCAGAGGGTCATGGGTTCGAATCCCAGCCATGGCTCGTCCCAAGATGGGAAAAAAAAAAAAAGGGGGGCAGCAGAGGGACATCCAGAGTCATGAACCGGGTGTGGCCCAACCCTCCTAGAGTGTCAGGAGATAAGGGCCGAAACACTTGCTTGCAGGGGGCTTCTCTTCTGAGGACTCTCTGCTGCCACGCTCTCTATGAGTTTCTTTCTACTGTAAAATTTATGTAACACTAGCTTTGCTTTGTAAAATTTATATAATGCTAGCTTTGCTGGATAATTTTAACTTAGATCTTAGATTAAAAAAAACCCCAATCACTTTGCTACACGTGTGATTCAATGAAACCAACCTGGTTGGTGTCTGTGTGTGTCATCTCAGGGAGACGTGAAGCTGCCATCATCCTCCCAGATGTGGGAAGACATTCAGGCCAAGGAGGCAGCTATGGCGAAACGTTACACCAAATCCCAGCGCCACACAGTCCAGGTGGATTACATTGAATTCATGGATGAGCTGGCAGAGCTGAATGGATGCAAACCTGATTTGGGTGAGTGAATATGATAACTTGTTGCATGGGTGGGTAACGACTGGGCAGAATACTGTAAACGATATCTTGGAATTTCGTGGACTGATCATAATTTGATATTTACAGCTGAAAATGCCATGTGGAACTATTTTTCAGGGCTCTGATTTTGGAATGTTTCAGTGGAAAGAACTACCAGCACAAGCCACACAACCCTTGGCACACTGATGAGATTATGGCTGCAGCATTGTGTCCCTTGATTGCCTGATAATCTTAGTACAACCATTTGGGCTCTGAATCAACCCATGGGAATGACAGTTGTATGCAAAGTAATGGCCTCCATTGTTCAACCCATGGGAATGACAGTTGTATGCGAAGTAATGGCCTCCATTGTTCAACCCATGGGAATGACAGTTGTATGCAAAGTAATGGCCTCCATTGTTCAACCCATGGGAATGACAGTTGTATGCAAAGTAATGGCCTCCATTGTTCAACCCATGGGAATGACAGTTGTATGCAAAGTAATGGCCTCCATTGTTCAACCCATGGGAATGACAGTTGTATGCAAAGTAATGGCCTCCATTGTTCAACCCATGGGAATGACAGTTGTATGCAAAGTAATGGCCTCCATTGTTCAACCCATGGGAATGACAGTTGTATGCAAAGTAATGGCCTCCAGTGTTCAACCCATGGGAATGACAGTTGTATGCAAAGTAATGGCCTCCATTGTTCAACCCATGGGAATGACAGTTGTATGCAAAGTAATGGCCTCCAGTGTTCAACCCATGGGAATGACAGTTGTATGCAAAGTAATGGCCTCCATTGTTCAACCCATGGGAGTGACAGTTCTATGCAAAGTAATGGCCTCCAGTGTTCAACCCATGGGAGTGACTGTTCTATGCAAAGTAATGGCCTCCATTGTTCAACCCATGGGAGTGACCGTTCTATGCAAAGGGGTGGCCTCCATTTCAGTTGTAACATTACTTGACATGACATCTTGTGTAGACAATAGAGTATCGTTTGTTGTAGCATTTGTTAGAGGTATTTTTTCCTAAAGAAAGAGACTTTTCTAAATAAAATTGTATGAAGCACTGGTTTGTCGTTGTTGTTGCTAATGAAAGTCCCTGGGTTACAGTGTCCCTGCTGAAGACAGACCCCAAAGTGGCCCTGTCTGTGCTGTTTGGTCCCTGCACTCCCTACCAGTACCGCCTGATGGGCCCTGGCCAGTGGAAGGGGGCCCGGGATGCCATCCTGACCACCATGGACAGGATACGCTACCCGCTCAGTACCCGACCTCTCCCTCCTTCTGCAGGCCAGCATCACTTCCTGCTGTGGCTCCTGGCTCTGGTGCTGCTGATCTTTGTGATGGGTTGGATCTTTCTTTGAATGTGATGACTTCATTGGACTTTAAACATTGCTTTGCTCTTCTGTATATTTTGACATCAAACTTGAAGCAGTATAACATGCTGGTATGTGGACTCTAAACATTGCTTTGCTCTTCTGTATATTTTGACATCAAACTTGAAGCAGTATAACATGCTGGGAGGTATCCTTTTGGTTTTGTCATGTTATGCCTGTCAAGGGGTTATGATGCTGCTTGCATCTATTACAGGGTTTGTTGGTTTGTCTGCTGGTAAGAATATGCAAAAACTGAGCAACCAATTTGGGGGAAATATGACGGGAGAGTGTGGTCCGAAGACAAACGCATCAAAGTGTGGTATAGAGAAACCAGCTGCAGTGGCAAAGTCAAGCCTGGAAGTCATGGGTTCGATTCTTAAAAGAGTCATTTATATTTGTAGGATTTTTTCAGCCGAAGACCAGTTCCGACGTAGAATTGAGTTTGTTAGGGGCTCAGCTGAGAAGACTGGAACCACACAATCAAATTACATATGCTGAATAGATCGGGTCATGTTTTCTTACCAACACTGCAGATGTCTGTTTCTCTCAGGCCTGGTTCTCACCAGGATATATTATGAAAGTAGGCATAGAGTACAGCCCTGTCATGTGGTCTCAGATGGGAATGGAATGCCATTGTGGATTGTTGGTGCTGGCACTGCAATGGGACAAGCTGGGGTGTGACTTTGGACATGGAGGTGGGATGGTCAACATGGAGGTGGGATGGTCAACATGGAGGTGGGATGGTCAACATGGGGGTAGTACCACTGGAATGCCATTGTGGATTGTTGGTGCTGGCACTGCAATGGGACAAGCTGGGGTGTGACTTTGGACATGGAGGTGGGATGGTCAACATGGAGGTGGGATGGTCAACATGGGGGTGGGATGGTCAACATGGGGGTAGTACCACTGGAATGCCATTGTGGATTGTTGGTGCTGGCACTGCAATGGGACAAGCTGGGGTGTGACTTTGGACATGGAGGTGGGATGGTCAACATGGAGGTGGGATGGTCAACATGGGGGTAGTACACTGGAATGCATTGTGGATTGTTGGTGCTGCACTGCAATGGGACAAGCTGGGGTGTGACTTTGGACATGGAGGTGGGATGGTCAACATGGGGGTGGGATGGTCAACATGGAGGTGGGATGGTCAACATGGGGGTGGGATGGTCAACATGGGGGTAGTACCACTGGACTGGCATAGAAGATGAGACAGCAGAAAAGAAAAAATAAATAGAAATTGTTTGTCGTAGATCTGGATCTGTGGCTCAGTCCCGAATCAACATAGTCAGATTGTGGTCAACTTTCCCCTGAATATGGGTCAGTCCACATCTGTTCAGCAGATTGTTGTCAACTTTCCACTGAAATGGGTCAATCCACATCTGTTCAGTAGATTGATGTCAATTTTCCACAGAATATGGGTCAATCCGCAGTCTGTTCAGCAGATTGATGTGAACTTTCCACTGAATATGGGTCAATCCGCATCTGTTCAGCAAATTGATGTCAACTTTCCACTGAATATGGGTCAATCCGCAGTCTGTTCAGCAGATTGATGTCAACTTTCCACTGAACATTTGTTGTCGATCCCAAGCAATCCAGAGTCAGTTCTGTTAGATTATTATAAACTTTCTGCTGAATCTGAACACTGGAAAGTTACTGTTTACAAGTTGATAACTATACATAAAGTTTATATTTTCATGAAATCTTCAAACTTTCTATTGATATGAATATTCACTTTTGATATTTTCTCTATCCTTACCTCCCCCACCCCCAAAGGAAAAAAAGGCATGCAGACATGAACTCTTTCAATCACTTCATACAATTGCAGACATGAACTCTTTCAATCACTTCATACAATTGTTTCTGTTGATGAGGACATTTCTTTGTTTTTTACTCACCAACTGACTTACTCACAAATGTTAGAAGAAAAAAAACAACACACACACACAAAAAAAGAAAAAAAAAGCAGAGAAGCCTACGTTCCAACTCTGCTTTTCTTCCGCTCATGTGAAGTACGCCTGTTTATTTTGTTGGGCCGTACAGTTTGGCGCTGATCCGGATCATATAGCAGATCTAGGATTCGTTCAACTTTTGTGGAGTCTGTGTTCTCGGAAATGCCCTTCTAATGTTCTATTCTGTCACATTATTGATCATCTGATGTCATACTTTCACAAACTAGAGAGTCTTCACATTGCATTGTTCAGAGACAAGTATGATGGTGATTCTGTTGAATCATTGATTTTGTGTGAAGCATGAAGAAATATTCTTGTGACAATGAAAAGTTAATGTACAGCATGCATATATGATGTTGAGCTGAATAGGGCTTGTACCATGTGATGAATATGTGGAGCAGTTAATATCTAAAGGAAATGTGCTAAAAATGTGTCAGGAACTTCCGGAATAATGTAACTAAGTTCAGTTTGTTCAGCATATGTAGCAGAAAATTGTAAGATCAAATGTGCATGTGAATGCCTGTGTGTGTGTGTGTGTGTGTGTGTGTGTGTGTTTCTATTTGTTTGAAATCCAAGAAAACAACTATTTTACTGTTAAAAGCCATACTATGAATTATGTGATTTATTTGAAATGTATGTGTATATATCTGAGTGCTTTCAAGCTTGACATGTAATATTCATTGAATGTAAAATGAAATGGTTCTTCAGTTTGAATGTATACACTCACACAAAACTGTACAGTCATACAAACTAAGGATGAAGACAGAAAGTCTTCATCGTTTAGTATAAGAGTACAGCATCAGCCTACTTATTTGATTTGTATCTACTACTTTGGGTGTCAGACATATTTCAAACATACATAATTAAAACACTGGGATCATGCTGAACAAAAGTCGTTACGCAATCACCCTCACACACTTTTCTCCCTCACCTTCGCTCCCTCCCTCCCCCATCTCATACCAGCGTTTTTTTGGAAGCTGTTTAGTATTAACAGAGACAATGATTATGCCCATTCATCTTATTGTTTTTCAAATAAAGTTGGTGCAAAAATTGGAAAAGTATCATTGTATTTATTAATTGCTCCCCTTGTTCCATTACTCTTTTCCCATTGTAAAAGCTGCATTGTTGATAGTACAGTAATGATGTATATCTATACAGTGTTGATAGTACAGTAATGATGTATATCTATACAGTGTTGATAGTACAGTAATGATATATATCTATACAGTGTTGATAGTACAGTAATGATATATATCTATACAGTGTTGATAGTACAGTAATGATGTCTGTGATATATATCTATACAGTGTTGATAGTACAGTAATGATGTCTGTGATATATATCTATACAATTATTTTTATTATATGATTGTACACACTGAGATGAGTACTAATGCCCACTTTCTGGCAGTATGTACTAAGGGGCATTTTGTTTTGTTATTTTGAAAGTGAAAATAATGTAACTGGATGCAGAATTAAGCGTTTAAGCAGAATGGCTTCTGCCAGTGACCTTTCAATGAGATATTCTTTGATTTTTTGTTTAATTTTACAAGTGATCATTGATAATACAACATGAACTTGGCTTGTATTTGTTTTTGAGTGTTGGTTTGTGCTTGCATTTGTTACCTTTGGCATGGCAGTTACGTTTTCATCCACATGTGTTAGTAGGTCTGTCTGTCAGCCAGATAACCTAAACACTACAGAACTGATTTAAATGAAACATTGTAGAAAAGACTGAGTGAATCCCAAGGAAACTCCATTGAATTTGGGTCCGGATGCACGATGCAAATCCAAATTGAAGTGAGAACTCAGAATCCGTTGAACTGTGGTAGAGGTCTACATTTTCCTCGGTGCCGTTCTAGTTTTTAACATGCTTTCAGTCTTTCTGGAAGTTCTGTGCTTGCAGTTTCCCCTTTCGTTACACTCTCTGTGACTCTGCTATTTGTTTTAGAAGCCATTTTTTCCTCTGCGCTGTCCACTTTCTCTTTCATGCTTTGTTCTGGAAACTCTTGCACACATTTTTTTTATCTGATAGTTTCAGTTTTATCAAGGTGTCGCTGCGTGCAGACTAGTCCATATATACTACACCACATCTGCTAAATTTCGAGACCGCGCTATGCATAATTTAAAGCTGATGGATAAATGTATTAATGACTTAGATGAGAGAATTGAACAAGAGGGTGTCATGGCTACGACTTAGCAGATGTCTGACTTACGCATTAGCCCAAAGCGCTGGTGAGATCTTGAGTACCTACCTAACATTGGCTGTGCCAATGTATCATTGTATGTCAATTGCCATGTCATTAACTGCTTGTTATATTGCTTTCTGTGCTGTATGATGTCAGCTGCCATGTTGTTAACTGCTTGTCATGTTGTTTTCTGTGCTGTATGATGTCAGCTGTCATGTCATTAAATTTTGCTTGTCATATGTATGTTGTTTTTTTTCAGGACATCATTCTTTCAATGATCTGATCTATTTGCAATATGACAGTTTTTTTTCTTGTGTGAACATGCTGGTCCTGAAAAGCTTGGTACTGACAGAGAAGTGCTTGTCTCCTTGGAGGAATAATAATAATAATAGTAATGTTTATTTCTATAGTGCATATTCCATAAAAATGCTCAACAGCGCTTTTCATTTCAAGAAAAAGCAAACGGTAAAAAATAAGAGTTATAAAAGTCATTCACATCGGAAAAAAAAAAAAACCCACAAAGTCTCGAGATTTCAAATACTGACTTGCACAATGGAGTCCTGAAAAGCTTGGTTTTGAGGGAGGAGAAGTGCTTGTCTCCTTGTGCCAGGAATTTCCTCTGTCAGTGTGGATAGTAGCCAGAAATTTCCTGTCAGTGTGGATAGTATCCCTGTCCTCTGGAAGGCTTGTGCCAGGAATTTCCTCGGGCAGTGGGATAGTATCCCTGTCCCCTGGAAGGCTTGTGCCAGGAATTTCCTCTGTCAGTGGGGATAGTATCCCTGTCCCCTGGAAGGCTTGTGCCAGGATTTCCTCTGTCAGTGGGGATAGTATCCCTGTCCCCTGGAAGGCTTGTGCCAGGAATTTCCTCTGTCAGTGGGGTAGTATCCCTGTCCCCTGGAAGGCTTGTGCCAGGATTTTCCTCTGTCAGTGGGGATAGTATCCCTGTCCCCTGGAAGGCTTGTGCCAGGATTTTCCACTGTCAGTGTGGATAGTATCCCTGTCCCCTGAAGGGTTGTGCCAGGAATTTCCTCTGTCAGTGGGATAGTATCCCTGTCCCCTGGAAGGCTTGTGCCAGGAATTTCCTCTGTCAGTGGGGATAGTATCCCTGTCCCCTGGAAGGCTTGTGCCAGGAATTTCCTCTGTCAGTGGGGTAGTATCCCTGTCCCCTGGAAGGCTTGTGCCAGGAATTTCCTCTGTCAGTGGGGATAGTATCCCTGTCCCTGGAAGGCTTGTGCCAGGAATTTCCTCTGTCAGTGGGGATAGTATCCCTGTCCCTGGAAGGCTTGTGCCAGGAATTTCCTCTGTCAGTGGATAGTATCCCTGTCCTCTGGAAGGCTTGTGCCAGGAATTTCCTCTGTCAGTGGGGATAGTATCCCTGTCCCTGGAAGGCTTGTGCCAGGAATTTCCTCTGTCATGGGGATAGTATCCCTGTCCCCTGGAAGGCTTGTGCCAGGAATTTCCTCTGTCAGTGGGGATAGTATCCCTGTCCCTCCTGGAAGGCTTGTGCCAGGAATTTCCTCTGTCAGTGGGGATAGTATCCCTGTCCCTGGAAGGCTTGTGCCAGGAATTTCCTCTGTCAGTGGGGATAGTATCCCTGTCCCTGGAAGGCTTGTGCCAGGAATTTCCTCTGTCAGTGGGGATAGTATCCCTGTCCCCTGGAAGGCTTGTGCCAGGAATTTCCTCTGTCAGTGGGGATAGTATCCCTGTCCCCTGGAAGGCTTGTGCCAGGAATTTCCTCTGTCAGTGTGGATAGTATCCCTGTCCCCTGGAAGGCTTGTGCCAGGATTTTCCCTGTCAGTGGGGATAGTATCCCTGTCCCCTGGAAGGCTTGTGCCAGGAATTTCCTCTGTCAGTGGGGATAGTATCCCTGTCCCCTGGAAGGCTTGTGCCAGGAATTCCTCTGTCAGTGGGGATAGTATCCCTGTCCCTGGAAGGCTTGTGCCAGGATTTCCTCTGTCAGTGGGGATAGTATCCCTGTCCCCTGGAAGGCTTGTGCCAGGAATTTCCTCTGTCAGTGGGGATAGTATCCCTGTCCCTGGAAGGCTTGTGCCAGGAATTTCCTCTGTCAGTGGGGATAGTATCCCTGTCCCTGGAAGGCTTGTGCCAGGAATTTCCTCTGTCAGTGGGGATAGTATCCCTGTCCCCTGGAAGGCTTGTGCCAGGAATTTCCTCGTCAGTGGGGATAGTATCCCTGTCCCCTGGAAGGCTTGTGCCAGGAATTTCCTCTGTCAGTGGGGCATAGTATCCCTGTCCCTGGAAGGCTTGTGCCAGGATTTCCACTGTCAGGTGGGATAGTATCCCTGTCCCTGGAAGGCTTGTGCCAGGAATTTCCTCTGTCAGTGGGATAGTATCCCTGTCCTCTGGAAGGCTTGTGCCAGGAATTTCCTCTGTCAGTGGGATAGTATCCCTGTCCCTTGGAAGGCTTGTGCCAGGAATTTCCTCTGTCAGTGGGGATAGTATCCCTGTCCCTGGAAGGCTTGTGCCAGGAATTTCCTCTGTCAGTATGGATAGTATCCCTGTCCTCTGGAAGGCTTGTGCCAGGAATTCCTCTGTCAGTGGGGATAGTATCCCTGTCCTCTGGAAGGCTTGTGCCAGGAATTTCCTACTGTCAGTATGGATAGTATCCCTGTCCCCTGGAAGGCTTGTGCCAGGAATTTCCTCTGTCAGTGGGGATAGTATCCCTGTCCTCTGGAAGGCTTGTGCCAGGATTTCCACTGTCAGTGTGGATAGTATCCCTGTCCCTGGAAGGTTGTGCCAGGAATTCCCACTGTCAGTGTGGATAGTATCCCTGTCCCCTGGAAGGGTTGTGCCAGGAATTTCCTCTTTTTTGTCACTCTCTTTGACTCTTCATTTATTTTGTTCTCCTCGTTGTTTACTGTGGTGCTGTGCTTTTCTGCTGTTATCAGCCCCTCACCTGTCTTTGTTTTAGAAAGTTTTTTCCCCTTTCATTATAATGCTTTGCATGCAAGCTTTTGTGATGTAATCTTGCAGCTAGACTGTGAAAATAGAAGTACTGTTCAGAGTGGACGTTAGCTGTCCTCACTGCCATGTTTATATGTTCACACATATTTTCATGGTGTTTTTTGTTGTTGCATTTTTGTACTATGTATATATATTTATG
Source organism: Conus canariensis (assembly GCA_033310375.1). NCBI lineage: Eukaryota > Metazoa > Mollusca > Gastropoda > Neogastropoda > Conidae > Conus > Conus canariensis. The sequence continues at coordinate 3,980,793 of CM065735.1, forward strand.
TATAATTTTTTTTTCAACTGTACAGGTGAAAATCAAATAGAATGGCTGTCGCCAAGAGTAGTCTCCTTTGGCTGCGCTAAGGATGTCAGCAGTTTGGGTATTATGATACACATCACTGTACATGTTTTGTACGTAGATCTATGGTGCTGGTCACATCTCTTCACAGTATGGGACTTTTGTTACCTGTGTGTGAAGACAGCTCTGAAAGAGCCTAGTGAGGTCACCTGGGCTATGCCATTGGAGTGATGAGGATGTGAGTGTCATCATAGGTGAGCATGCGACCTAAAGTCAGATGAGCAGACACAGCTGCAGGCAGACAACACCAGTTCTCTTCTCTTTGCAGGCTAGACCTGTACTCTCTTGTAGATAGCAAGTTGCAGGCACTGCGGTCAGTGGCCAGAGTCTCCTGTCCAACCTGAGGAATGCCACAGGCTCTGTGGGTGTCTTCAAGCAGTCTTTGAAACGTCTGGGTGTCCAACAAGATTTTCTGTCACCAGAAACCATCATTGAGAAGAAAACTAGCGTTGGAAGTTGCGTGTCATCCTTACAAACCACACATGCCCAACACGCTGGAGTTCATGATGAGTGGCTCAACACTAGGCAAGTTTTCTCTGCCAAGCATTTCTATGCAGGAGACATTTTCCTCCCAGTGCATGCCATTGACCTCACACAGCCAGTGGAGACGGAACTGGTCAAGTGTGTCTAACGGTTTCTTGCACAGTGTCCATGCTCACT
>CM065735.1:3986527-4009027 GCA_033310375.1 Conus canariensis
TGGGTCTGTGAGAGTGATAGACAGTAAGGAAAGACACTCTAAGAAAGGCTGGGTCTGTGAGAGTGATAGTAAGGAAAGACAACTCTAAGAAAGGCTGGGTCTGTGAGAGTGACGGTAAAGAAGAAGTTACCAGCACAGAACTTGCAAAGGGCAGGGGAGTCGTCAGAACTGAAAGAGCTCCCAGCATTCCACGGGGGCAGGGGAGAGGGGAGGGGGAGAGTATGACTGGAGGGAAGAGGGACTGGAAAGGAGAGGATGAGTGTCATTATCTGTGATTGAGGGAGGACTGGTGGGGGGGGGGGGGGGGGGGGACCAGGAAGAAAGAAAAATGGTCACATTGGTCACCATGTTTTCTCGATCAATACTAATCAGCTATGTATTTACACTACTGTTAGATATTCTTTTTTTTTTTTTTTTCAAATGGACAACACTGGCGTTATGTGTATATGATATCTGCACAACACATTTGAATGAAGTCGTGAACAATGCTGTGTTTGTAGTTCAAAAGACCAGGATAACAGGAGAACTTGTTTGAAGAAAAGGAAATGACAATTAACGTAAAGAGGAAATGTTGTTTCAGGACAGCCTGAATATCACATGAAGGTGAGCTACTATTCAAACGTGTAATGAGGCAAACACAACATTAATGAAACAACAATTCAGTGAGGTCACACACCACCATCATCACCATTCACTTCTCATCATCACTAGAACAGTTTCTGGCTACACATTGCAATGAAAGGTTAGTTTCCAGGTTATCATGGCTAAGCATCATACATTTGCTTTACAGTTCAGCTTCTTGTCAAAGCTGAGATTACTGCCAGAGCGTCAGGTGTGTGACAGGAGTTGTCTTCAAAGACAAACCCCTCCCATCACACAGACCAGCAGCACCAGAGCGTCAAGTCTGTGAAGAACTTGTCTTCAAAGAAAGACCCATCCCATCACACCGAGCAGCAGCACCAGAGCCAGGAGCCACAGCAGGAAGTGATGCTGGCCTGCAGAAGAAGGGAGAGGTCGGGTACTGAGCGGGTAGCGTATCCTGTCCATGGTGGTCAGGGTGGCGTCCCGGGCCCCCTTCCACTGGCCAGGGCCCATCAGGCGGTACTGGACGGGGGAACAGGGACCGCAGAGCACACAGAGGGCCAGCCTGGGGTCTGTCTTCAGCAGGGACACTGAAACAAAGAAAAGAAAAACAATCAACAAACCACAGATAAAAAAAATCAACATAAAAACAAACAATGACAAAGAAACAAACAATCAAGCAAACAACAACAGCCACAACAACAGCAGGAGTGCACCTGGGAGAACAAAGACCTGCCCCACACAAATCCTTTTTCACTACCATGGGAAGTAATTGGTAATAGAGACAGAGAGTAACTTCCAACGAATAAATATTTGGGGACTTTATCTGTGTAAAACGCGATCACACCAGCGTTTGTACCCTTGGATGCTTTCAAATTCCTGAAAATAAATTACATCAAAGATACTCATTAAATTAATTTGCATATTCGTTACTTCGTGTTATCATGTTCCGTGAAAAAAGTTGTAATTCTCTTGATAAATGGACTCTTGATCCTTCCTCTGAAAGGGATCCACACCAATCAATACGATCAAAATGAAAATGCATCCCTGACCACATTTTATATTTCTATTATCTTCCGTTCAAATGGGTTCGGTGATTGTTGTGTAATCTTGTTGATAGATCAACAAACTGACCAACGAGGGTGAAAATGTAAGCTTTATCTCTTTGGCAGAGAAAGGAATCCAGTGACATCCTTTCTGCGTGTTTCAATGCTCACAAAACAGTCAGAGCAAGGTACTAGAGTAGCAAAAGCCTTATCATCCTGCCGGAACACAAACCACTGTTGGTCAAGATGTTGGATTAACCAAACACAGCACGTATCATGCTTGTTTTGTGCATTCCTAGAGTTGTTTGGTAAATTAGTGTCATGTTAATGATATGCGATCTTCTTCCCTCTACCCATCCACACTATCGGACTGTTTTTTTCCTCTCTCTGTGAAATTTCAAGGTTTTGAACTGGTCAGGAAGAGAAACCTGTTTCACCGAGCAGTGCGTTTTGTTAACTGGAACTTGGCGACGACAAATCGGTTTGAGTTACAGACAACGATACAATTATATCAAAAGCCATCTCCAATCGTACCAATATTGGGTCAACAATGGAAATAAATCAAATACCTGGATTTGTCTATTAAGAGTTTCTTCCCACATCATCAGGTCTTCCTACCGGCTTAGTGATTTTCGAGTCTTCAACTTCGCCATTGAAAAAAGCTTGTGACAGGGTATCATAAGAGGTGCTGTAGGTTGGCAAAAGGAATTGTTTGACTTGGTTTTTGTTTCTTCTACTACTACTACTACTACTACTACACACACACGCGCAGGCACACAGATGTGCGTGCGCACTTGTACGGAAACAGAAGACACACATGCATTAACTCAACATAGGCACTCACAACTTTAACATCTATATGGACAAACAATGAAATCTGCATGTCTCATGTTGCACACACTCTACACAATCTTACAGACATGCATTCGGTGATACATGCAACCGTTTGACACATTCTTTGCCTATCTGTGAAGACATACACTCGGTGATACATGCAATCCGTTATACACATTCTTTGCCTATCTGTGAAGACAAGCAGGGCCACAACACGACTAACCAAGGTCTGGTTTGCATCCAATCAGGTCCGCCAGCTCATCCATGAAAGGGACAAAATCCACTTGATAGGCATGGCGCCGGGATTTGATGAAACGTTGGTCTATGGCCTTCTCCCTGGCGCGGATATCTTCCCACATCTGGGATGACGATGGCAACTTCACATCACCCTGAATCAAACGACACCAGCCATGTATATGTGATCACCATCAGCTGCCCGATTATCCCTATGATAACAAACACACCGACCACGAAGACTGATCAACATCAACAGCCGTTACATATCCGTGAAAAAAAACACTTTTCTTTATTTACACACGAACGGTTTTTTCTTCCTCTAGTTTATCAGTTCTGCATCTAGTCTTTATATTCTAATCCTACGTTTTCGTCTGCTCGTTTAGATCTTCTGATCATGTTGGGCCCTAGCGGCTAACCCATGAGGGCCATGACAGATGGCATTATTGAGGAAATGGACCGATCACATCACTGACGTAGAGGAAGAAGGGAACAAAAAGACGTCAGAGGTACATATCCCATCCTCTCTCCCCCCGTGGCTAATGGTAAGTAAGACCCAGCTGAGAGAAAGGAAGTTGCCGGCCGTGGACAGTCCATGTTTTTCACATCAAGTATCAGGGAGGAGGAGGAACCATTCGATTCCAAGTCGTCTGCGGGAGATCGTTCCAAACCTCCTTCCCTCAGATGCCCACTTTGGTTTCAGCCAGAGCCAAGCAGGAGTCTTACCTCATCAGCTGACACCAGGGGCACTGTCTGTTCGCTGGGGTTGTTCCAGGCCCTGTCTGTACTCTGGAAGAAGCTGTTTCTGGAATGTGCTGATTGATCCAAGGTCCATGTGGCTGCAGCTGCTGATGTTCCTAAACAGTGCCCAGCATGATGATGGGGATTCCTGTAGCGGGCTCCTGTTGGACACGCTGTTCGGGACTGGCTGACAACTCGTGGTTTGTCTGCATCCTGGGGACTGCCCTCCGACCACCTTCTAGAGAAGGCCAGTCACGGATCCTTCTGGCTTTTTTTTTTTTTTTTTTTTTTTTTTTTGGGGGGGGGGGAGGGGGGGTAGAGGGTGGAGGATGGGGGAGGGAAGGATAGAGTGAAGCCCACGTGTGATGAGTATAGCTGAAAGGCAGCCTGGATGACGTGTCAGATGATTGCTTATGACGCGTACCATTCTGCTCTGTACTCCCAGCTGGTCGATATCTTTCTATATGTCATTGCCATCTATTTCGTTTTTCTTTTCTTTTCTTTTCCTTCTTGCTGTCCCATCTTCTGTGCCACCTCAGTGGCATTGCACCTAAGCCACTCCGACACCCCAACCCCCCTCCCTTCCCCCACGTCCACAGCTGCAGCCCGGCCCAGCCCGCCGCCAGTCCCTGCACCGGCAATCCACAGGGAGCAGTCAATGTTAAGTCGTAAAAAGGCAACCCATCGGAAAAAAAACACTGCAATGTTGCCGAGTCACTTTGGTGGTGTTCCGTGGTGCCTGTTCTGATCCAACATACGCAGGACACCACCCACTAAGCCCCGTACTGATGACAATAATTGCTTAGTCGCGGAGCCGGCGTGAACGAGCTCTCCCTCCAGAGGGCGCCACCACGTCCATACAACGACAGCCCCCATGAAATTGCCGATACCGGTGACTCCGACGGAATTAAACCAAGGCCATAGACGTGGAGAGGACATCGAAACTGAGGTTATCATGAGAGCAGGGCATGAAGGGCCACAGAATTTGAGACTTTTCTTTTTAACGCAGATCGATGAGAATGATGATGACGAGGTTGATGCTACGGATTTCCATTCCATTCTGAGACTGCATGACAGTGGCAGTACTCCACGCTTTCTTTCATAATAGATCCCGGCGTCAACCAGGCCCGAGTGATACAGATACTTGCAGTGTTGGTCAAGAAGTTTGAGCAACACTCTCACAGACGGATCCGTTTAGTGGATAAAACTAAACTGTGTAGTCCTAGTCTTCCCAACTGTGCCCATAACAAACTTAACTCCGGGAAGGAGCCGGTCGGTGCAGTAAAATCCCACATGGCTCTGATGGGAATCGAACCCAAGACCTCCCAGCTGGGAGTCCGCGACGCTAACCACTTCGCCACGGCGACTGGTACCTATTTCGTGTCTTCGTTTTTTGAGGTTATGAAATTACTGGGGTAGAACAGACTATTCCTGTACAGAAACATGAGACCAGGAGTGGAGGACAAAGACCCCCATAAAAAGCAGGCCATCCAGACACTGTCACTGCACATGTACAATGGCAACCTCTTTCCAGTCACGACAGTCACCTAACAACACACTCTCTTTGAGACCGACTAAAAGGAAACTAGGTCAGCTGGCTGACTGTAATATTTGCATTCTGGAGTTTTTGAAATACAAATGTTCAGAATGTTAAACACATTTGAAAACAAGCGCACTGATCAAAACATAACTACAAGCAATCTTGTTTCCTTCTTGAAAGATTTCGTTGGAAGAATAGTTTAACCACACCCTTTACTTCATGAATTAGGTCTTTCCACCAATCGACAATGTTGTGCAACGTGTAAAAGCAAACTTTTTTTTTTTTCCTTTTACAACAGTACTGCATATGTTTATATTAAGTATTGAAACTCTCTATAATTCATGTGGGATTAGGGAAACTTTACCGAATTCCTAAAAAGAAGTTGTGTTTTCATGCTTGATTACATCCGTAGTGCCGCAAAACATAAGCATTTTGCCTCGCACATCTTAATCTCAAGTTGTGAAATGAGTTGTCTAGGAGGATCAGTCTTTCTCTGACGCTGTGCGTTAGTGTCATTCTCTCATGAAAAGATGAATTGAAGTGAATAAAAAACAAAAAAACAACGTTTGATGTATGCACGTTCGTGTACATGGTCTGAGAGTATTAGTATATTAATACTTTACTTACTTCAGTAGTCCATTCCATCCCAGTCCGTATTAGGAACGTGTACAGAGACTTATTTCAACACTCAATTCCATCACGGTCCATATGAGGAATGTGCACTCTTTCGATACTTTGGCTCTGCAAACGGCATCATTGAAGGAGAGTGACTGACCTTGAATACTCTGGTGGCCAACCGGCTCTGCAGCTCAGCGATGGGCACGGTGCCTCCTATTGGCTCCACGCCGCCAACGATGGCCAGGGTGGGGTGCTGGAGGTCAGGGTGAAACATGAACTTGTAGAAGGCCAGTCTGTTCTCTTTCACATCCACCACAGACTTGTCAATGAACGGGAAGCCAAGGATGTAGCCCGTAGCCAGAACCACCTGGGGAAAAAATGTATGTATGCATATTTCTCTCTCTCTCTCTCTCTCTCTCTCTCTCTCTCTCTCTCTCTCTCTCTCTCTCTCTCTCTCTCCATAAATACGAATACGCACCAACATGCTAAATAATTCACGCAAGCGTTTTGAGGTTTAGAATGAAATGGAGCCACAATTCAAAATTAAACTGAATATTCATCCAAGGATCAATCCATACCAAACATTTAATCTCTCTCTCTCTCTCTATCTCTCTCTCTCACTCTCTCTCTCTCTCTCTCTCTCTCTCTGTGTCTTCTCTCTCTCTCTCTCTCTCTCTCTCTCTCTGTGTCTCGCCATAAATACAAATATGCACAAACATGCTAAATAATCCACGCAAACGTTTTGAGGACTAGAATGAAATCGAGCCATAAATCAAAAGTAAACTGAATGTTGATCAAAGGATCAATCCATACCAAACATTTCCATTGCTCTTATGGATTTTCCCGATGATATCACCCAAAGTCTAGGACTACATGAACTGACCCATACCTGACCTCACATTTCAGGTCACGGAACTCATCCGTGACCCTGTCTGCCGTCTGACTTTCCCCAAATCCCACCATTCCACAGAGGAATGGAGGATCAGGGGGAACGGACGGGGCTTTCACACTCGTCCCACAACCCTGGGTGACACTACTTAAGAGATCGCGCTCACATGTGATTGTCAAAACCCAGCACTGCTGGCCACATACATCCAATATTCGTGTTAGAGAATGGGAAAGACAGGAAACACCTTACATTGTGTCTTCCTGATGACTTATGATTTTACTTGTGCAAGACAGCCAGTTTGCTGATTCTGTATGGTAATTATTTTTATGGTATCAGTCCTTTTTGACCAGCCAACAACAGTTTCATAACTTTGTCTTCTGAAGCTGGTCCTAAAGTCAACATCATCAAGTTGGATGTGGAACTCCAGCTGTCGTTATCAATGTGCTGTCGATGACAGTTCTGTGTAAAAGAATGGCAGGCAGGGTGTTCGGAGGTAAACGCTGCTCGCAGCCATGGCTCAAAAGCCCTTTCATTGGCTGAGGAACACTTTGTTGCTTGACACAAAACACATGGCCACATCGGTGACTTGAGCAATGTTGTCACAAATCATTTCAGCTGATGGCGACGAAAACCTCGACGAGGTGTTGGATTTGGTGGAGGCCAACAGTTCAGTGACAGAACACCCTGAACAAATGAAAAATAAAAGAGAGTAAATGCACAAAGATTAGCACAAAAAGCTTGTCATCAAGTCTGCATTGCAAGGGATATTATCCTATGAAAAGGTTGAAGCTAGTCATCCAGCCTGCATTGCAAGGGATATTATCCTATGAAAAGGTTGAAGCTCGTGATAAGCCTGCATTGCAAGGAATATTATCCTATGAAAAGGTTGAAGCTAATCATCAAGCCTGCATTGCAAGGGATATTATCCTATGAAAAGGTTGAAGCTAATCATCAAGCCTGCATTGCAAGGGATATTATCCTATGAAAAGGTTGCATATCATTTTCCTGGCATTTCTCTTTTCTCTACTGCTCCTCCTTTCTCTTCCTGTCTCTTCCAGTGAAGTAGGAAGACACTCTTCAGGAGAGTTTGACAGCGGAACATCAGAAGTCTCCAAAAACTTGTATTTTGGCCCTGAACTCCTTACACTCTATAGACGGGCGGGCTGTTTCCAGATCATGATAGCAGATGCTCTTCTGCTACCAGAACTATGTTTGGTGTTGCCGGGATTGGAACTAATACTTCCTGAATCCGCCTTTTTGATAGACGTCTTACCCATGAAATAAGTTTGACTTAAAATCCAAATGATGCTCTTTTTTTCTGGCGAGCTTACAACTATGTGTTTTGTACATTTTGGGTTTGTCGATCTCCGTACAGGAGAAGGAGTCATTATGAAACAGCAAGTTAACAGAAATAGCCGCCATTTTCCTTCAGCAGTAAGCGTTCTTCGAGCCTCGCTTGAAAAACGCTCTCTGCCGCTTCATCTAAGCACCGTGATTTGCGCTGTTCGTAGCCTCATCTAAGCACCGTGATTTGCGCTGTTCGTAGCCTCATCTAAGCACCGTGATTTGCGCTGTTCGTAGCCTCATCTAAGCACCGTGATTTGCGCTGTTCGTAGCCTCATCTAAGCACCGTGATTTGCGCTGTTCGTAGTCTCATCTAAGCACCGTGATTTGCGCTGTTCATAGCCTCATCTAAGCACCGTGATTTGCGCTGTTCATAGCCTCATCTAAGCACCGTGATTTGCGCTGTTCGTAGCCTCATCTAAGCACCGTGATTTGCGCTGTTCGTAGCCTCATCTAAGCACCGTGATTTGCGCTGTTCATAGCCTCATCTAAGCACCGTGATTTGCGTTGTTCGTAGCCTCATCTAAGCACCGTGATTTTCGCTGTTCGTAGCCTCATCTAAGCACCGTGATTTGCGCTGTTCGTAGCCTCATCTAAGCACCGTGATTTGCGCTGTTCATAGCCTCATCTAAGCACCGTGATTTTCGCTCTTCATAGCCTCATCTAAGCACCGTGATTTGCGCTGTTCGTAGCCTCATCTAAGCACCGTGATTTGCGCTGTTCGTAGCCTCATCTAAGCACCGTGATTTGCGCTGTTCGTAGCCTCATCTAAGCACCGTGATTTGCGCTGTTCGTAGCCTCATCTAAGCACCGTGATTTGCGCTGTTCGTAGCCTCATCTAAGCACCGTGATTTGCGTTGTTCGTAGCCTCAGCCACACCGCTGCAAGAAGCTTTCACTGCAGAAAGCCGGCAGGAATGTCTTTCACTCTTCTGGAGGGCGCTGCCATGTCCGTTCAATGACAATCCCATGAACTTGCTGATCTCGACGACCTCGACATAAACTGCCCAAGGGCAGAGGGGTGGACAGGAAGTCGATCCTGGGATCACCACAAGAGTAATGGCATAAAGGCTTAAAAAAAGAATGTGTGATCGATTACAAAAAGAATGATGATGATGATGATACTGTTGCGGCTGCTGCTGCTACTGGTGATTTAGAATTCCCTTCTGTTGGAGATGACAGGACATATTTGTACTTTACGCTTTCTTTCATCATAAAAGCTGGCGGCATATAAGTTGTTGGTGACTGCTATATCCAGATGGTTTTTGAAACAATCCAATGGGAAGTGTAGATAGGTCGGTGGCTCCTCCTCAACTGTTCCTTCTCTACCCGGTCATCGGCCCTGCAGTAAAGAGGAGCTTCGCTTGAAATCTGCGAGTATTCAGCAACTCCTAAAAGGGCTCTCCTACCCCCCCCCCCTCCCCTCACCCTCTCTCTCTCTCTCTCTCTCTTCCACCCCTCTACCTTACAAAGCTAGCCGCAGTCAAACACGATCCAGGAAGTGACACGCAAAGCACATCACCCATAACCCCCCCCCTCCCCCATCCCCCACCCCCCTCACCACGTCGATGTCGTCCTCAAAAGATCCGTCCGCAAACTCCACGCCGGTGGCGGTGAGGCGCTTGATGTCGGCCTTGACCTTGACGCCGCCCGAGGCCACCTGGCGGTCCAGGCCGTCGTTGATGGTGGGGGCCTGGGCCCAGGGCGAGTGCTGAGGCGTCAGGCAGCCCAGGTCGTGGCTGAGGAACCGGTCCATCCGCTTGCCCAGCATCCAGCTGAAGGTCGAGGCAGGGAGGATCCTGCCCAGTACGGCGTTAACGCGCTGGTTGATGACCGTGTCGAAGGGCGTCCCGCTGGCGTCCGTCCGGTGCAGGATCCAGGCGCCGCGCCGAGTGCTGAGGTAGACCTGCAGGGAGAGGAGAGGGGCACCGTGTGTTCACAACAGTGAGGCAGATCCAGGGAGGCAGTGTGGATTACTCGTCCGCCTCCCCCCCCTCCCCCCTTTCCTTCTCCGCACCTCTGTCGCCTTCCCCAAATCAGTTATTAAGTCAGATGTGTTCATATTTTGCGAAGGTCTGCTCTCTCTCTCTCTCTCTCTCTCTCTCTCTCTCTCTCTCTCTCTCTCTCTCTCTCTCTCAACGATCTGTTCAAATTTTGTGAACATCTGTTCTCTCTGTGTGTCTCTGTCTGTCTGTCTGTCTCTCCGCCTCTCACTCTCTGTCTCTCTCCGCCTCTCACTCTCTGTCTCTGTATGTTTGTGTGAGTGCGTGTGAACCTGCGTGCAATAACGTTAATGTCTATTGACACGAAGTGATATTAGACTAAATTCTAAAACAACAAGAAGGTCTCTCTGAGAGAGGGGAGAGAGAGAGAGAGAGAGAGAGAGAGAGAGAGAGAGAGAGAGAGAGAGAGAGAAGAGAGAATGTGTAATTCTCCCTACAGACATAGAGTGGCGCCCTGCGGGTGGGTGGCTATCAACAACGTGAAATGATTTAAGCACCTCCCTTCTTATCGCTTTCTTTTGTCTTGGAATCTATCTGTCTCACTACGTGTTTTTCTCGATGTCAGTCTTTTTTGTTACCCGTCTGTCTGTCTGTCTGTCTCTGGGTAAATATTAGCAGTGAAAATGCGCGAAGTGGTGTGTGTGTGTGTGTGTGTGTGTGTGTGTGTGTGTGTGTGTGTGTGTGTGTGTGTGTGTGCGTGCGCGCGCGCGCGCGCGCATGTGCTTATGCGGAGTATTCTATACACTTTGAACAAGGATAGCCTACCTGTCCAGTTCGGCTGAGTTCCACGGCAATGTCACAGCCGGAGTTTCCCACTCCAACGACCACCACTCGTTTGCCTTCAAACCCAGAAGGATCCCTGTAGTGGTGGGAATGGATGATCTGCCCCTGGAAGTCGGCCATGCCCGGGAAGGAAGGCTGGAACTTGGCGGCATGGTGACCGGTGCACACCATCACGGCGTCAAACACCTCCGTGCTGACCACTCCGCTCTTGTGGTCCTGGACTGGTGACAGTGCTCTGAGTTGGTACACGTGTTCGTTAATGGTATACACGCACGTAAGTGGCACACAAGCACGTTAATGGTACACACGCACGTTAATGGTACACACGCACGTTAATGGTACACAAGTACGTTAATGGTACACACGCACGTTTATGGTACACACGCACATTAATGGTACACACGCATGTTAATGGTACACACGCACAATAATGGCACACACGCATGTTAATGGTGCACACACACAATAATGGCACACACGAATATTACCGGTACACACGCACGTTAGCGGTACACACACATGTTAATGGCACACATACACGTTAATGGTACACACATACATTTATGGCACACGTGCACATTAATGGTACACACACTTTAGTAGTACACATGCACATTAATGGTACACACACTTTAATGGTACACATGCACATTAATGGTACACATGAACATTAACAGTATACACGCACTTGAATGGTACACACGCACATTAATGGTACACACGCACGTTAATTATACACACGCACATTAACAGTATACATGCATGTTAATGGTACACATGCACATCAATGGTACACACACATTAACGGTACACACGCATGTCAATGGTACAAACGCACATTTATGGTACACATGCACTTTAATAGTACACACGCACTTTAATGGTACACACGCACGTTAATGGTACACACGCACGTTTATGGTATGCATGCGCATTAATGGTACACATACATTAATTTACACTCGCACATTAACGGTACACATGTATGTAAATGGTACACACGCACTTTAATGATACATACTCACGTTAATGGTACGCACGCACGTTAATGGTACACACGCACATTAGAGGTACACACGCACATTAGAAGTACATACGCACATTAATGGTACACATGCACGTAATGGTGCACACACACAATAATGGTACACATGCATTAACGGTACACATGCACGGTAATGGTACACACGCACGTCAATGGTACACACGCACATTAATGGTACAGACACTAATGGTACACACGCACTTTAATGATACACTCGCACGTTAATGGTATACACGCACGTTAACGATATACATACACATTAATGGTACTCACGCACATTAACAGGACACACGCACGTTAATGGCACACACGCACGTTAATGGTGTACACGCACGTTAACGGTACAGACGCATATTAACGGCACACATGCACGTAATGGTACACACGCACGTTAATGGTAGGTACACACGCACATGAATGGTACGCACGCACGTTAGTGGTACACACGCACGTTGGTGGCACACACACACACACACACACACACACACACACACACACACACACACACACACGTTAGTAGCACACACGCACGTTAATGGTACACACGCACATTCATAGCAGACAAAGGAAAAGAAGGACGTTGTTCCTTTTTGCAGACTCAAAGCGCCAACAATAAGAAATCGTTTCAAAAACATCCAGAGGAGTGGAGATAGCCCCTGGTTCAGCATTGTCCCCCCTCCCCCCACCTTCCCCCTCCATTTTAATCAGGTAATATAAGATTAAAAGCTTACATGTGCGCAGAAAGAAGACAGTGCGCAAAGATTTTCACACATATGTAGTGAGCATATACATGCATGACATACATAAATATTCTTGTTTTAATAGTCCAAATAAGCAATGCAACCAACATACATAAATCCATACATCAACACACGGTAACACATAATTAAAGCGAACAGATATACATACATTGACATATACACAGATACATACTTCTTCCCCCCCCCCCCCCCCAGCATACATCCATACATACATGCATACACACATACTCACATACATACATACATGCATACGTACGTACGTACATACATACACACACACATACATACATACATACATACATATGTTTTACATATATTCTTTTTTTCTTTCTTTTTTTTTTTTTTTTTTTTGGGGGGGGGGGGGGGGGGGGCAGTGCCGTTTTTAAATTGAAAAGAAAAGAAATCTAGTTTGCTTAAAAATCAATATTTATATGGAACATTAAGCTATTTGTTCGGTTTCAACAAAAAATGGCCCGACATGGGAACCAGCATTTTTTCAAATTCTTGTTTGCTGCCCTTTACAGAAAAGGATGCTTCTTCTATTTCATATCTGTATCTTAAATGAGTAGGAATGTCTGGGCAGAGGGCAGAGAACTCTGCGGTTGAGCATTGTCCGCCAACAGCCCATGGAGTGGTCCAGGAACGCGCTCACGTCCACCTCTTCTTCTTCTTCACACAGGGCGGAGAAGTTTGGGCACGTGCCTCTAGTATCTCCATGCGGCGTTTCTGGCCGTGCCACAAATAGCGAACTAGGAAGGGGTTTTGAAAGAGAGTAGGGGACATGGGGATGGTTCTGGCTAAGGTCCAGAATCACACCGTCCTCTCCCCCTCCCGACCCCCTTTCAGATTCAGATGCAATGTGCTTTGCTTGACACGCATTGTCGTTTGGGACACTTTGAGAATGATTCATACCCTTTCTCGTTTGGGACACTTTGAGAATGATTGATATGCTTTGTCGTTTGGGACACATTGAGAATGATTCATACGCTTTGTCGTTTGGGACACTTTGAGAATGATTGATATGCTTTGTCGTCTGGGACCTTTTGACAATTTCAAAGGAGGGGAGTGAACTCACTTGGGTGTCGGTTTGGGCACATGCCTATTCTCACCCACGGGGCGGACAGTTGAGGCATGGAGTGCTGGCGAACTCCATGTCTGGATCAAGTACCATTCTGAATGTGTGCCGTGATCTTTTTTTTTTTTTATTCGTGAAGGACGGTGAAGCATACTGTTATATCCGGCAGTTCTCGGCACTGGGACTTTCATAACCATTAACAGCATAGTCAGTGGAACAACTCAAACGTGTGGAACTGGAAGCATCTGTCTGATAGCAAAACAACACATACCACCACCAACATCACCATCACCACCATCATCCACACCACCACCACCATCATCACACCACCACCACCACACCACCACCACCAACCTCCACCACCACCACCATCATCACCACCACCACCACCTCCACCACCACCACCACCTCACCACCACCACCCACCAATACATCACACCACCACCAACATCATCACACCTCCACCACCATCATCACACCACCACCACCATCATCACATCCTCCACCACCATCACCATCACCACCAACATCACCATCACCACCAACATACACCATCACCACCACCATCACACCACACCACCAACACATCACCACACATCACACCACACAACATCACATACACCATATCACCATCCACCACCACCAATCACCATCACCACCATCATCACCACCACCACCATCATCACCATCACACCACCATCATCACCACCATCACCACCACCACCATCACACTCACCACCAACCATCAACCATCACCACCACATCCATCACACACCCCACCAACATCACCATCACCACCATCATCACACCACCACCACCATCACCATCACCACCATCACATCACCATCACCACCACCATCATCACCACCACCACCACACCATCACCATCACCACCATCATCACCACCACCACCACCATCACCATCACCACCATCATCATCATCATCACCACCACCACCATCACATCATCACCACCATCATCACCATCACCACCACCATCACACCACCACCAACACACATCACACCAAATCAACACCAACATCATCACCATCACCACCATCATCATCACACCACCACCACCAATCATCACCATCACCACCACCATCATCATCACCACCACCATCACACCACCACCACCATCATCACCATCACCACCACCATCATCACACCACCACCACCATCATCACACCACCACCACCATCACACCATCACCACCACCATCATCATCACACCACCACCATCACACCACCACCAACATCACCATCACCACCACCATCACACCACCACCACCATCATCACCATCACCACCACCATCATCATCACCACCACCATCACACCACCACCAACATCACCATCACACCACCATCATCACACCACCACCACCATCACACACCACCACCATCCATCACACCACCACCCACCATCACACACCACCACCACCATCATACACACCACCACCATCATCCACACCACCACCATCATCATCCACCCCACCACCCTCATCCCACCACCACCATCATCACACACCACACACCACACCCCACATCACCATCACCACCACCATCATCACACACCACCACCATCATCCACCACCACACCATCACCACCACCACCACATCACCATCACACATCATCACCACACCACACCATCACACACCACCACCACCATCACCACCACATCATCACACCACCACCACCATCATCATCACAACATCACATCACACCATCTCATCACACCACCACACATCATCATCACACCACACATCACCATCACCAACCACCATCACCCCTATCACATCATACCACCATCGCATCGTCACTCCGTCACCACCACCACCACCATCACACCATTACGGCCAGAATACTAGCGGCTCTCCCTGTCATCATGCCCAATTCATAAACATCGCTTCGCCCTTCGATAGAGAAGTCTTTAATTACTAGTAAAGTCTAGCTGCCCATGTATATGTGTGCGAGCAGGTGTGTGTGTGTGTGTGTGTGTGTGTGTGTGTGTGTGTGTGTGTGTGTGTGTGTGTGCACGTGCTTGTATATGTGTGTGTGTGTGTGTGCGTGTGTGTGTGTGTGTGTGTGTGTGTGTGTGTGTGTGTGTGTGTGTGCGCGTGCGTGCGCGCGTGTATGTGTGTGAGCGAGTCAGGGAGAAGGGACTGTCTGGGTAAGTACACGGCAATTCCTACTCACGCTGAATAGTCCATCTGCCTGTAGTCTGGTAGTCTGAGGCACGGCTCACCATCTTCACCTCCATGTTGTGACGGATGTGCTGCTTCAGCTGGAAATGCTTGGCGTAATCCTCGAAGTACTTCAGAAACTTGGAGTGGTGCAAGAAGTTGGGGTACTCTTTGGGCATGGGGAAGTCGCTGTAGCATATCATCTCCTTGCTGATGTTGTTCACCGTGGACTTCATGACGCAGCCCTGGCCGTCTGTGACTTTCTGGGTGTACCTCCACAGACCTCCCATGTCGTCGGTACGTTCAAAGCACACAGGTTCCAGCCCCTCGTCCACACAGCATTTGATGGCCGCCAGACCGCTGCACCAGCTCCGATGATCGCCACCCGCATGGTGTTGACTGGGGATGCCTGTCAATTGGTCAGCAAGTGCAGGTGAAAAAGAAAGGCGATGAATCCACGTCAGTCTCACACATGAATCAAAACAGCCACATGAGACACTTACGTCATTAACAAGCTGTTGCTAAACCCATTCTGTGGCATCGTGAACCTGGACATTGTCCGCATGACAAGGTTGAACTTTATTGTTTACACTACAAAGAGGAAACCCGAGAAAATACAGACTGCGTTTTAAAACTGGATACACATGACCATAAACAGAAGATCGCTAAGTTTGATATCAGCTTTATAAACGTCAGTATGTTCATTAAAATCGAGCAAAAGTTTCGCGTAGTCCTCGTGGTAAGAAGACGGATCAAGGAAGCATAGGTGAGTGGGAACAGCTGCCTTTCGTGGTCTTCCGTGACCTCAGAGCTGACACTGGATGTCTCTGTCTGCAAAACAGGGGATGAGAACGGAATGGAAGAAACGGCGGATCAGAACGGAATGGAAGAAACGGAGGTGGAGAACGGAATGGAAGAAACGGAGGTGGAGAACGGAATGGAAGAAACGGAGGTGGAGAACGGACTGGAAGAAACGGAGGTGGAGAACGGACTGGAAGAAACGGAGGTGGAGAACGGAATGGAAGAAACGGAGGTGGAGAACGGACTGGAGGAGGCGGAGAACGGAATGGAAGAAACGGAGGTGGAGAACGGAATGGAAGAAACGGAGGATCAGAACGGAATGGAAGAAACGGAGGATCAGAACGGAATGGAAGAAACGGAGGTGGAGAACGGACTGGAAGAAACGGAGGATCAGAACGGAATGGAAGAAACGGAGGTGGAGAACGGAATGGAAGAAACGGAGGTGGAGAACGGAATGGAAGAAACGGAGGCGGAGAACGGAATGGAAGAAACGGAGGATCAGAACGGAATGGAAGAAACGGAGGTCAGAACGGAATGGAAGAAACGGAGGTGGAGAACGGAATGGAAGAAACGGAGGATCAGAACGGAATGGAAGAAACGGAGGTGGAGAACGGAATGGAAGAAACGGAGGATCAGAACGGAATGGAAGAAACGGAGGTGGAGAACGGAATGGAAGAAACGGAGGATCAGAACGGAATGGAAGAAACGGAGGATCAGAACGGAATGGAAGAAACGGAGGCGGAGAACGGAATGGAAGAAACGGAGGATCAGAACGGAATGGAAGAAACGGAGGTGGAGAACGGAATGGAAGAAACGGAGGTGGAGAACGGAATGGAAGAAACGGAGGATCAGAACGGAATGGAAGAAACGGAGGTGGAGAAGGGAATGGAAGAAACGGAGGTGGAGAACGGAATGGAAGAAACGGAGGATCAGAACGGAATGGAAGAAACGGAGGCGGAGAACGGAATGGAAGAATCGGAGGATCAGAACGGAATGGAAGAAACGGAGGTGGAGAACGGAATGGAAGAAACGGAGGATCAGAACGAATAGAAGAAACGGAGGATCAGAACGGAATGGAAGAAACGGAGGTGGAGAACGGAATGGAAGAAACGGAGGTGGAGAACGGAATGGAAGAAACGGAGGTGGAGAACGGAATGGAAGAAACGGAGGATCAGAACGGAATGGAAGAAACGGAGGTGGAGAACGGAATGGAAGAAACGGGCCTGGATTCCCAGTCACCA
Organism: Conus canariensis; assembly: GCA_033310375.1. Taxonomy (NCBI): domain Eukaryota; kingdom Metazoa; phylum Mollusca; class Gastropoda; order Neogastropoda; family Conidae; genus Conus; species Conus canariensis. The sequence continues at coordinate 4,004,246 of CM065735.1, forward strand.
GACTCTTGCCAGTTTCTTTTGTCATCTGTAGAGCATTACTCTACACCATGTCGATAGACTGTGTTTGCCCTTTCTGTTCACTGTCCACGAGAGAACACGTTTTTCCGTTTCTTTTGAAGGTCAAGAGAATTTCAGATACTTGAAGGTAATGTTTAGGAGGAGAAATGCCCTCCGAAAAAAAAAAAATTGGCCATGCATCTTCATGGCATGTCATGCATGACCTTTGCCCTCTTTCTGTTTGGTCTGCGTGGAGCTCTGTATGACCGTTTGAGGTCAATGAAATCGAAGTTATCCCCTTCCAGCTCATCACTTGTTTAGTATTATAGGCAATCTGAACAACTCCTGTAAAGTCTTAATATAATGCGTTTTTACTAGGTGCGTGCGAGTACTTCAACATTTCCCCAGTTTCGCTATGTTATTCAGCATACCTCCCATCTCTCACTTAAGTGTAGCTGGGTCACACAGGCATCGAGTGCCGATAACGGGGATATTGTTCAGCCCTGTTATTCATATATTGAAATGACCAAAAACAGATAAATGTTATTCATTGACAACAGTCAAACGGCTACACTACACACAAAACAGACATTGCATGGACCTAAACAATTCATAACGTATTACTGATGGATTATGTACCTCAGCAAATCGTGGTATACAGATACATTTTATACTTAAATAAAGGATCTACAAACTATGACGGATAATTTGGAATGAAATGGAACATTTGGATATGACGATTTATTCATCAGTAATGTTGTTTGTCACCAATCAGCTCGATATCAATGGAATGAAATACTGAATTATGGATTTGCACAAACTGAATGGTCAAAAATTAATCAGGACGCCATAACCCTGCATTAGACAAGAAGTGTAACTCCGTCTTAGACAAGAAGCGTAACTCTGTATCACATACGAAACACAACTCTGTCTCAGACAAGGAGCACAACTCTGTCTCAGACAAGGAGCATAACTCTGTCTCAGACAAGGAGCACAACTCTGTCTTAGACAAGAAGCATAACTCTGTATTACATACGAAACACAACTCTGTCTCAGACAAAGAGCAGAACTCTGTCTCATACAAGGAGCACAACTTTGTCTGATATAAGGAGCATAACTGTCTCAGGCAAGGAGCACAACTCTGTCTCAGACAAGGAGCACAACTCTGTCTCAGACAAGGAGCACAACTCTGTCTCTGTCTCAGACAAGGAGCATAACTCTGTCTTAATAAGGCAACAGTTATAGAGATCCCCCCCCCTCCCCTACGTACGCAGGCTGATTCTCCTGCGGACACTCCCTGTATAGACAGGCATGGATTAATCCCATCTGCCCAACAAAAGGAGAGGAGTTTTGTGTGTATGACCGTTTTTTTTTATCTCGCCATTAAGGCAGCCATACTCCAACTTCGGGGAAGGTGCATGCTATGTGTAACGTGTCATCCATACCAACGGCCAAACTGGCATTCTCTTCCGAAAGTTGGTGATGGGATTTTACGTGTGCAAGATGTGCGTGCGTTCTCACACGGAACCTCGCTTCATAGTCTCATTCGAAGGACTACGGGAAATGTCAGAACCAATGTTAACTCCGAGGGAAAAATCCCCCTGTACCAAAACGGCCCGGCAGAGATTCGAACCCGCAACCCCAGGATCACCAAGATGACGAGTCCGGCGCTCTACCACTGAGCTATTCCGGCCCCCAGTGATAGAGATGAGAGGGGGGGGGGGGGGGGGGGGGGGGGTGAGGGGGGGGGGGTGAGTGGATATCGGAGAAAGAAAGGTGGTGGAGGTGGTGGTGGAGAGTTTCCCTTCCATTTTCACCTATTGGCTACGCATGTGCTAGGTGAATGGTGTTGTAAGAGACAGTAGGAAGGTGTTGTGTTCCTTGCTGACTTCAGTGGGACCTTTCTTGCTGTGCTGTCTGCCTTGTATTGCTGCTGGTGTTGGTATGATAGCCTAGCTAGGAACCCCCCCCCCCCCACCACCACCACCACCACCTCATCCCACCACTAATACCCCTACCCTCTCCCTCTCCTCCTGTCTCTTAGCTCACACCCCTACCAAAAGAAGATCAATAAAACTTACGCCAAGATCCCGACACTCAAGATTCCACTGAAACTGGAAAGCAAAATATAGCCTACATGTACAACCCTGCCCCCCCCCCCTCTCTCTCTCTCTCTCACACACACACACGCACACACACATACACACTCTCTCTCTCTCTCTCTCTCTCTCTTCCCCTCTTTCTCTCTCTCTCATACACACACATGAAAACTCGCCCCCCCCCCCCTACATCGCACGTACGCCGCATACACACACACACACACACACACATATATATATATATATATATATATATATATATATATATATATATGCATTCGTACACACACACACACACACACACACACACACGCACGCACGCACGCACGCACGCAAAGCACACACATACATACATTCATACACCGACATACTCTCTACATTCCCCCGCGACGTGACATCCACATCATTCTTGGTGGAGAGAGAAATACACTGTGCCACAGGGCTGTATGCAGAACACAGTGGTGAAACGTGCAGGCTAGTGGAGAGAGAAATACACTGTGCCACAGGGCTGTATGCAGAACACAGTGGTGAAACGTGCAGGCTCGTTCAAGCGTAACATGCTGTAAAGATACAAGCTATTAAACTAATATCCTTTAGGAATAACATTTCTTCTACTACTGCTACTATTACGACTATTTCTACTACTACTGCTGCTGCTGCTGCTTCTACTACTATTTTTTCCTAGACTTCTTCTTCTAATACTACTACTACTACTTCTACCACCACTACTACTACTACTACCACTACTACTACTACTGCTGCTGCAGCTGCTGCTGCTGCTTTTCCACCTCCTCCTACTCCTACTCCTACTACTACAGATGATGATGATGATGCCGTACCCAGTACAGACACCAGATTTCAGTATCATGCACCCAGAGATTCACGAACTATGTGGTCTCAGTTAGCTGGCCAGCTTTGTTGCTTGGAGAAGGTTCTAACTGCAACGACCCTTCCTTTTGCCCTGAAACAACGGCACTTTGAAGGTTCTAACTGCAACGACCTTTTCTTTTGCCCTGAAACAACGGCACTTTGAAGGTTCTAACTGCAACGACCCTTCCTTTTGCCCTGAAACAACGGCACTTTGAAGGTTCTAACTGCAACGACCTTTTCTTTTGCCCTGAAACAACGGCACTTTGAAGGTTCTAACTGCAACGACCCTTTCTTCTGCCCTGAAACAGCGGCGCTTTGAAGAAGGTTCTAACTGCAACGACCTTTTCTTTTGCCCTGAAACAACGGCACTTTGAAGGTTCTAACTGCAACGACCTTTCTTTTGCCCTGAAACAACGGCGCTTTGAAGAAGGTTCTAACTGCAACGCCCCTTTCTTTTGCCCTGAAACAACGGCGCTTTGAAGAAGTTGTAGCTGCAACGACCTTTTCTTTTGCCCTGAAACAACGGTGCTTTGAAGAAGGTTCTAACTGCAACGACGTTTTCTTTTGCCCTGAAACAACGACCGCACTTTGAAGAAGATTGTAACTGCAACGACCTTTTCTTCTGCCCTGAAACAACGGCGCTTTGAAAGAAGGTTCTAACTGCAACGACCTTTTCTTTTGCCCTGAAACAACAACCGCGCTTTGAAGAAGGTTCTAACTGCAACGACCTTTTCTTTTGCCCTGAAACAACGGCGCTTTGAAGAAGGTTCTAACTGCAACGACCTTTTCTTTTGCCCTGAAACAACGGCGCTTTGAAGAAGTTGTAGCTGCAACGACCATTTCTTTTGCCCTGAAACAACGGTGCTTTGAAGAAGGTTGTAACTGCAACGACCTTTTCTTCTGCCCTGAAACAACGGCGCTTTGAAGAAGGTTGTAACTGCAACGAGCCTTTCTTTTGCCCTGAAACAACGACGCTTTGAAGAAGGTTCTAACGGCAATGACCTTTTCTTTTGCCCTGAAACAACTGGGCTTTGAAGAAGGTTCTAACTGCAACGACCTTATCTTCTGCCCTGAAACAAGGGCACTTTGAAGAAGGTTGTAACTGCAACGACCTTTTCTTTTGCCCTGAAACAACGGCGCTTTGAAGAAGGTTCTAACTGCAACGACGTTTTCTTTTGCCCTGAAACAACGGCGCTTTGAAGAAGTTGTAACTGCAACGACCATTTCTTTTGCCCTGAAACAACGGTGCTTTGAAGAAGGTTGTAACTGCAACGACCTTTTCTTCTGCCCTGAAACAACGGCGCTTTGAAGAAGGTTGTAACTGCAACGAGCCTTTCTTTTGCCCTGAAACAACGACGCTTTGAAGAAGGTTCTAACGGCAATGACCTTTTCTTTTGCCCTGAAACAACTGGGCTTTGAAGAAGGTTCTAACGGCAACGACCTTATCTTCTGCCCTGAAACAAGGGCACTTTGAAGAAGGTTGTAACTGCAACGACCTTTTCTTTTGCCCTGAAACAACAGTGCTTTGAAGAAGGTTGTAACTGCAACGACGTTTTCTTTTGCCCTGAAACAACGGTGCTTTGAAGAAGGTTCTAACTGCAACGACCTTTTCTTTTGCCCTGAAACAACGGCGCTGTGAAGAAGGTTCTAACTGCAACGACCTTTTCTTTTGCCCTGAAACAACGGCGCTTTGAAGAAGGTTCTAACTGCAACCAACATTTCTCTTGCACTAACAACGAAGTGTTGCTTTTCAAGTTTTTGGAGTCGAAAACACGGAGTTTACTTCGCCAAGAAGCTTTGTGTTTTCACCTGCAAG
>CM065735.1:4016527-4021527 GCA_033310375.1 Conus canariensis
TGTGTGTGTGTGTGTGTGTGTGTGTGTGTGCACGCGCGCGCGCGCGCGCGCGTATTCGAACGTTTATTGCAGTGCATGTTGCTAAAATGTCTACGTCCTGTTAAACTAATATTAGACTTTTTATGCTTACAAGCCCAACTGCAGTATATTTTTGCTTGGGTGCGTCTGTTTGGCAGACGAAATCATGCGAGAGATATTGCTTGTTTTGTCCGTCCGTCTGCCTGTCTGCCTGTCTGTCTGTCTGTCTGTCTGTCTGTCTGTCTGTCTGTCCTCTCTCTCTCTCTCTCTCTCTCTCTCTCTCTCTCTCTCTCTCTCTCTCTCTCTCTCTCCAAACACGTATATCTTCAATCTCTTCAGTTAAAATCCACTCCCCTATTGCTACAAGCTCTTCCTTCCATGTCAAGAGGTGGTCCTATGGTATTACCGTTGTAAGGCAAGCCAACGTTTAGAAACTGCTGGTGAAAGTTGAAAACCGGGGTGGTGGTTTTCATTTTTGCGCATGCATGATAATAAACCACAATAACATCTTTTCATTCCATCGCGTTCTTTTTTCCCCTGGAGGGCCACACATCCTAGTTTTTCCGCTCCCCTCCCCTTTTAAACTATCTGCTTCACAAGCCTTGGAACACTGTCTCCTTCTTTAGAAATGTGTGTGTGTGTGTGTGTGTGTGTGTGTGTGTGTGTGTGTGTGTGTGTGTTGTGTGTGTGTGTGTGTGTGTGTGTGTGTGTGTGTGTGTGTGTGTGTGTGTGTGTACTGTTTGTCTCTCTCTCTCTGAGGGTGCTTCACAACTATTGCTGTACATAGCTTTGTTGCCAAAAAACGAATCAATCATTGAAAGACAAGGTAATGACACATAGGTAGATAGATAGACTCATTTTTTTCTCCAGATGACAATAAAGCGTATTCAGTGTTCCTAATAATTAATGCAGGGACACGCGGCAAATTGCACTGATAGGTTGGTTGAATGGGACATTAATTTGCGAATAAAATTCGTCTGACAACAATTTGTCAAATACTGCATACTAGGAACGATTATCCCAACAATGAAAATCAGCTGGTTCTTTGCAGGACGTACAAGTGACATATGGTGACCAGCAGTCAATCATGTTTCTTTGCAGGGCGTACAAGTGACATATTGTGACCAGCAGTCAATCATAAATCAGCTGGTTCTTTGCAGGGCGTACAAGTGACATATGGTGACCAGCAGTCAATCATGTTTCTTTGCAGGGCGTACAAGTGACATGTGACCAGCAGTCAATCATGTTTCTTTGCAGGGCGTACAAGTGACATATGGTGACCAGCAGTCAATCATGTTTCTTTGCAGGGCGTACAAGTGACATATGGTGACCAGCAGTCAATCATTGTTCTCGGACATCAGTGTATGCCGATGAAATGAAATGATTCTTTTCACAGCAGATATCCCTCCCACATTGACCGTTTTCTCCATGATTTTTTTTTATAACATGGAAGTGGCTGAAAAAAGATCTTTCGTTTGACGCTTCAGACGAAGTTCTTGCCGTGCTGTAAATGTCTAATATAGGTAAACCTCTCCAACAGTTCTGAAATACTTTGTGTTATATCCTCAACTATTTTTTTGGTTTTCAGATAGATGACTTAACAGACGGTACAATATACCATCAAACCGACCGAAGGACACGTTTTCATTATTAGTACATGCCATACAGCAGCCATGTTTGTTTTGGACCATAACATACGAACATGCGAATCATTAAAATGGAACGCTCCCCCAAGTGAGGTGTTCAGCAACAACGATGATGATGTTCAGACGCTGAAGATGGAAACACAACAACAACAACAACAACAACAACAACTCCCATCCAATCCCCCCAAACATTATCACTATCAACATTCACTGGCTAATCTGGTGACTGGAATTATTATGAACAATAGTATTTAAAATAACAAGACAAGAACAACAAAAGCAACAACAACAACAACAACAACAACAACAATCATGATCATCATCATCACAGGCGTAGAAATCGTGACAGGAGTGACGTAGCGGAGGAGGGGAGGGGGCGAAAGTACCTGATTTGTCAAGTGTCAGTCTACATCAATCCTGGCGTCGCTGACCAAACTTCTGGTGTACCTGGCAGTGCCAGTGACGGTAAGGTACGGTACGGTAAGGTAAGGTAAGGTAAGATAAGATAAGATTAGGTAAGGTAAGGTAAGATAAGGTAAGGTAAGGTAGGGTAATGTTGCTGATAGCCCAGCCGAGCGCAAAGGACCATATCAGGACATTGCCAGTGCTGGTGACAACAGCAATGACAGAAAGGACCGGGCAAAGGATTACTTTAGCAGCCCCTCTAGGTTTTTTGTCGTTGACTTGTGCCCTTCCATACAGAAAGAAAAGAAGCTGCGTTCAAGGACGGCCCAGGGGAGCTTCAGATATTGCATGCTGCCACACGCATTTCATACGGAAACAGACGGTATTAGCTTGAAGCAGATCGCCTCTGTGTCTGTGTCTCAGTCTGCTGCAAGACACGAGGGGCGAGGGGCGGTACCTGTGAGGTGGCATACCAGGTGGCAGCTCTCCTTTGAGGGACACTGATGTGAGAGGTCAGTGTCAGGCGGCGCAGCCAACCTTCTAGCCGTATGGATGACGACGGGTCTAGCCTGTGTCGAAGGGGGACGGCTTCTAGAGATGTGGGCCGATCGGCGATGGAGCAATGCCTGACTACGATTACCGAGGCCCGGAATACCATGCTTCTGAGGGATCGGGCATGGGGGGACCCCTCTCGTGGTTGGGCTTAAAAAACTGCCCTCTTGGTTGTAATTCTGCGTGGACCATAGAAGGGACTCGTGCAGCGATCCAGCGAACTTCGTCCTGCCCCCTCTTTGAGGCGGCCTCAGGCAGCACAGGACCATCACCAGAAGGAGAACCTAAGTTCGCAAGAATCCAGAGCTTCCCCCACCTCCTCCAGATGTGGTATAGGGGTGGATATGGAGTGGGTTTAGGGCTGGAGGAAAGGAGAGGGTGGGTGGGGGGTGGGTGGGGGCCCTGGAGGGGTTAACTACTCTCAGGGGACAACTGGAATAATTGATGGCTGACCTTTCTTTCTTTCTTCCTTCCTTCCTCCTTTTTCTCTTTCTTTATTTTTTACTTTCTTCCTTCCTTCCTTTCTTTCTCTCTCTTTCTCTCTTCCTCGTTTCTTCCTTCCTTCCTTCCTTCCTTCCTTCCTTTCTTTCTTTCTTTCTTCTTTTCCTTTCTTCGTTCCTTCATTCCTTTCTTTCTTTCTTCCTTCCTTCCTCCCTTTCTTTCTTCTGTTACCCAGACGGTAGGACAACATCCTGGGGGCACTGGACAGTGGGGTTAGGCGGGGAAAATGGAGAGGAACCATCTTCCTTTCCCCCTGATCTCCGTTCATTCTGACGGTGAAGTGGAGGAAGGGGGCCCTTCGTCCTGTCTCCCCAGGGGGTGGGGGTGGGGGTGGGGGGGGGGATGGATAGCTGGTTACCCTGAATAGTCGGAACTTGGGGTGGTGGTGGTGGGAGGCAGAGGCGAGCTTTCAGTGTGATGAAAGCTGTCATGTTGAATGAGCACAGCGGGCTGAGACAGGGGAGGGCGCCATTTGGTCAAGGTTATGGTTACACGTGAAAAAACAGATGTGGATTTTTTTTCCTTCTTCACCTATCTATCTATCTATCTATCTGTCTGTCGGTCTGTCTGTCTGTCTATCTATCTAGCTTTCTTTCTGTCTATCTATCTAATCTGTCTATCTCTATCTGTCTACCTGTCTATCTGTCTATTCCACAGATGACATTTTAGGAAGGTGGGGGACGTTTCTAAAACTGCTTTTAGGAAGTGATGGATAACATGAAGCATATAAGAGTGAAGGCCGTACCGGGTAGGGAGTCCCACGCGCGGCATGACTTCCTACAACACAGGATCCAAAGCAGCAAAGTGGAGCAGTCTGATGCAACCTGAGCAAAGACGCCACCCCTAAGACATCCTAGGCGGCCAACACATGTAGGAGATATTTCATGTGTTGAGACACCCCGCTGACGCAGCCAGCCACACGCGAGACGCACTGCCGGGTCATTTGTATACCTGACCTTTGACCTTTATGCATGTGAACTCTGCTTGAATGCTGCCATTCAAACAAAGAAATCGACGTTATTGATATCAATATAAGATACAACTTTGGAGCAAACAGAGGCAAACAATAACGCTGTAATATCTTTGTGTATACCTGCCTGTAAACTGCGGTATTGGACCCAGCAGACAAAGGTGTACTTCTATCGATCGGCGTTGTACGGAAGTAGCCTATCATAAATCGGTCTCACACAGGCTCACACTTCATAAAACTGCCCCCCCCCCCCCCCCCCCACTTTCTCCACATTTGGTCTGTGTTATGTGGTCACATGGGCTTCTGCTTTGTGTGTGCTATTCAGTGTTTTCACGTCTCTGCATGTTTAAAGGCATAAAAGCTCTCTGTGACCAAATTCATCATAACTGCTGAATCAGTATCCATGAAAACAATTTGTCACTTTGGAAGGGAAGTAAGCCTTGTACGGGGATACCTACTCCTCATAGGTGATTCTGACAGGACGTTGCGAGCAATAGTGGTGGGGAAAACGGGGCACTGTTGGAATCCGCCACTACCCGCTTGCAATGTATCGGACAAGACTTGACACAGTATTGCTCAGTCTGTCAAGCCCTGGGACTCCTGCCTTTGCTGGCTTAAAAGCGAAAAGTGTAGAAGGTCCATAGGCTGAAATGCGTGTTGTATCTTGAGCCTCAGAGAGGATTTCAGAGTGTCTGTATGTGATATTGGTTTGCTCAACACTTGATGTGTTTAGGCAGGAAGAAGAGTAGAGGTGACAAATTTGAAGAGTATGCAAATGTCTGATTGCCAAGCAATACCACAAACATGGAAGATGAAATCAAATGAAACTTGGATGATTAAGTTGATTTCATTGATTAAACACATTAAACTGGAAAAAAAGAAAAGAAAAGAAAAGAAAAACAAACCAA
>CM065735.1:4026527-4031527 GCA_033310375.1 Conus canariensis
TAACTGGGGTGATGCCCCTGGACTCCTAACTGGGGTGATGCCCTGGACTCCTAGGTGGGGTGTTACCCCTGGACTCCTAACTGGGGTGTCACCCCTGGACTCCTAGGTGGGGTGTTGCCCCTGGACTCCTTGGTGGGATGTTACCCCTGGACTCCTAACTGGGGTGTCACCCCTGGACTCCTAACTGGGGTGATGCCCCTGGACTCCTAACTGGGGTGATGCCCCTGGGCTCCTAGGTAGGGTGTTGTCCCTGGACTCCTAACTGGGGTGTTGCCCCTGGACTCCTAGGTGAGGTGTTGTCCCCAGACACTAACTGGGGTGTTGTCCTTGGACCCCTAAGTGGGGTGTTGCCCCTTCACCCCTAACTCTAACTGGGGTGTTTTATCCTTGACGCTAACTCCAACTGGGGTGTTGCCCCTTGACCCTAACTGGGGTGTTACCCTTTGACCCCTGACTGGGAGTTGCCTCTTGACCCTTAACTGGGGTGTTGCCCCTTGACCCCTAACCGGGGTGTTTCCCCTGGACTCACAGCTGGGGTGTTGCCCCAGGACCCCTCACTGGGGTGTTATCCCCAGAATCATAGCTAGGGTGCAGCCCCTGGACTCCTGATTAAGTTAGTGCCGCTAGACTCCTAGCTGGGGTGTTGTCCCAGGACTCCTAGCCAGGGAGTTACTCCCTGGGCACCTGGCTGTGGTGTTGCCCCTGGATTGGTGTTGCCACTTGGACCCCTATGTGGGGTGTTGTTCCTTGGACCTCTATATGGGTGTTGCCCCTGGACCCCTGACTGGATTTTGCCCATAAACTTCTAACCAGGGTTTTGCCCCCTGGATTTCTAAACAGCTCCTGTACCAGGCATCAGCTGGATCACCCTGAATCCTCCCTTATACTGGAACCTCCCTTAGTATTGGAACCTTCCTTAGTATTGGAACCGCTCTTGTAAGAACACAGCTTCTTTTAATTGAATGGTGTTTTCAACGATCAAAACCATCTCCTTTGTATTGGAACTTTGATGGCCCCATTATCCTGTCTCCCGCCTCCTCCCCCCCCCCCCCCCCCCCCCCCCCCCCCCCCCGGCATGAAAGTTTTACTGGGCAATTGATGATAGCTACGGAGACCAATTAAGATAATGGGACTTCCCTCAGAGCTCTTTCTTACTCCTCTAAACGCGCGCGCGCACGCGCGCGCGCGCACACACACACACACACACACACACACACACAAATATATATATATATATATATATATATATATAGAGAGAGAGAGAGAGAGAGAGAGAGAGAGAGAGTTTCGTCCAAGTTTATAGCGGACTCTCTCTCTCTCTCTCTCTCTCTCTCTCTCTCTTATTATATATATATGGTTTAGGTTTAGGTTTAGGTTTATAGGGACAATTGCCTTTAGCAATTATAGCCAGAACTGGCTTTACATGTCCCTTCTGTATGTTATCTGGTCTTTATACGGTCAGGTCTTTAACTCGCTCAAGTCTTTATTTATCATAGTCAAAATAAATGGTCTTCAATAATACACTATCATCGATAGAGCTTTTGAAAAAGTTAGTATATATATATATATATATATATAAAATATATATATTATATATATATTATTGTATATGTGTGTGTGTGTGTGTGTGTGTGTGTGTGTGTGTGTGTGTGTGTGTGTGTGTATACGTTTAGAGGAGTAACAAAGAGCTCTGAGGGAAGCCCCATTATCTTCATTGTCTCCGTATAATAACGGTAACTCTCATCAATGTTGTGACAGACTTCAGACTTCAAACGGCAAAGTGTTACTTGTTCCCACCACAGAATAACCAAATGCTCTATGACCGTGTTTCTCTCGGATACTACATTCTACAGAGCTACAAATGCTGTCGTCAGCAGAACGGCGATACGGAAGCTTTGAAATCAAAAGCCCGACAGCTCAGGGAGACACCAAGATGCAGGGAGAGAAGTAACATGGAAGCAAAGTATTCCACCTAATACTTTGTTCAACAGGACGGCAATAAAGTTCATTAAGAGGATGAACACGAAATTAGAACGGAAATAAACCCAGACGCCTTGTATCAAACTCGAAAAAACTAAAACAGCAAGCGAATGTCTATGACAATGAAACACACAGACAATGCACGGTGTGTAGGCTTTGAAGGGGAAAAAGTGAAACAGTGGGGAAAAACGGGCGAACATGAAGCTAAGAATCACGTACATGGAAGAAAACCGTGGCAGCACAAACAAGTGTTGCCCGCTTTAAACGAAAACAGACAGACAAACCAACAACACATCAACAACAAAACAAAGAAAGTTGTTAGTGTTAAGAATTGTAACAACAGAAAAAACCATCGCCTTTGAACTTACCTCGTGACTGTGAGAATCAGCTGTGGCCACCAGTGTTGTTTTGCTGCAGACGACTGACGCTAGCGAAGAGAGCACTGCGACGGGCACACGCTGTCACTGCACACGGCATACCACACAACGAGTTAGCCTAGCTGGTCTCTGCATTGAACGCGTCAGTGCTTGGAAAGGTCACGCTTCGTGGGGTAAACAGGTTGGCCACTGTATCTGGATGTCTTGGTGCCGGTTTTTTCACACTGAGGTGCATTCTAATCCAGGGTATGATGATCTCGTTTTGTGTTTTAGAATTCTCGTGATGTCTGATAATTTCCTATACCCCCTCCCTTTTTTTTCTCTCCCCTTCCATCTCCATCTTCCCTGACCACCCCTCTTCCCCCTCCCTCCCCATATTCTCTTCACCCCCGCCCCCCCCCCCCACCCCCCCCTTCTATCCTTTCCTCCGAAATCGAGGAAAGTGTTGCGTCAACCCAGGATAGCAGACCCCCCCCCCTCTCTCTCTCTCTCTCTCTCTCTCTCTCTCCAGTAATAGGCGAATCAAGCTTTTCCCCATTCACACCATTCCCTGCAACAGACAATGATTGGAAATCTGCAAGATTTCTGTTGATACAGAGCAGTGTTTGAAATAATGTTGATCCTGACAATGTTTGAAATAATGTTGATGCAGAGCAATGTTTGAAATAATGTTGATGCAGAGCAATGTTTGAAATAATGTTGATGCAGAGCAATGTTTGAAATAATGTTGATGCAGAGCAATGTTTGAAATAATGCTGATCCAGACAATGTTTGAAGTAATGTTGATGCAGAGCAATGTTTGAAATAATGTTGATGCAGAGCAATATTTGAAATAATGTTGATGCAGAGCAATGTTTGAAATAATGTTGATGCAGAGCAATATTTGAAATAATGTTGATCCAGAGCAATATTTGAAGTAATGTTGATGCAGAGCAATGTTTGAAATGATGTTGATGCAGAGCAATATTTGAAATAATGTTGATGCAGAGCAATGCTTGAAATAATGTTGATCCAGAGCAATGCTTGAAGACCTGCTTTGTGTTTTGCTAACAATAGAAAACCGTATGCAGTATAAAGAGAAGGCTGAACAACCCATAACGTGTAAATAACTTGAGCAAGCAGAAGAGTTTGAAGTAAATTTTGTCAGAAAGATGACATCTACGGAATGCACGTGTTTATGTAAGTGCGTGAGTGACTGTGAACGCGACTGCACAGAGACAGACACTGAAAACTGCCAGAGTGCGCGAAGCTGCCCAAAGGTGCAGTTGTAGAATGCTGACGACGATTACAACTAGAGGTAGAGTTTGCTTTGCTGTATCTCTGCATCATTTAGTTTTGTGTTAGCAAACCTACTGGGCCTCTTTTGGCTCATTATCTGTCTTTCATTCTTTTCCAGGTATTTGTTTGAGGAGACAGAAGCCCTCATGTAAATGACTTATCTTCCACTTTGCGCAGTATCTGGAGAACATTATTGACTTCAGTTGTTCTCTGAGTGAATCCCTAGTGCAATATGGAGTCCATGACAGCGGTGACCCCCAGTTTTTAACGCGTGAGAGCGGGTCAGAGCACGCATCCATCTTCCTGCTTGACAATGAGTGAAATGAGTTCACCCACGCCATGACAACGATCAGGAGCGTGATAATGATCTGCAGCCAAAGCGTGAGACCTGTGACTGCTCCTTCGCTCTCTTCTCCTGCCACTCCTGTGTGTCCAAAGACTGCTCTGGATTGTCTTCCTGGCGTGCAAGGAATGCTCGCTGGTGGAAGATGTATAACACTGCTGCAGTGAGCTGTGTGTATGCCTGGTTCTGGTCAAGGGGGGGGGGGGGGGGGGGAGGGGGAGATGCCTTCAGGAATCAATCAGCAACACTACAGTAGCATCTTCAGCAGCCAGTAGAACGCTTGTCCACCCAAAACCAATTCGACCAGTCACCCAGAATTTTGAAAGCAGACATCTCTACATACAGCCCTCTATGCTTAAAACAGCCTCCTTATGTTCTCCATGAGTACCGCGCGTGTCTTTTGCCAAAGCTTACTGAGGCTGGTTAACAGCATTAATCAGTTTTGTTGGGATTCATGAACTCAGCTACTGATCTGATCAGCCCCATTGTATGCTTGACAAGGGCAGACCCCATATGCACTCTCCAAGTTTAAAAGCAAGAGAGAAGAATCTGCCCCAGAAAAAAAAATCAAGGATGTTGGTGTGAGGCGTGGGACGCTGCCCATGAGATCAAAGTATCTGCCAGTGTTTGGGATCGGTCTCTATGATCAAAGTCTCTGTCAGGGTTTAAGGTCGGTCTCTATGATCAAAGTCTCTGTCAGTGTTTAAGGTCGGTCTCTATGATCAAAGTCTCTGTCAGTGTTTAAGGTCGGTCTCTATGATCAAATTCTCTGTCAGTGTTTGGGGTCGGTCTCTATGATCAAAGTCTCTGTCAGTATTTGGGGTCGGTCTCTATGGCATCACAAACATGCTTCAACCATGCACGTTCAGTCTCATGATTTTCTGGACCAGCACTGGCACAGAATGTACAAGGTCCTGGCACTTTTGGCCCACTCTGCTACTTACCTGAGCTTGGTACAGGCGTGACGTTGGGTCCTGGCATCTATGGCCCACTCTGCTACCTACCTGAGCTTGGTACAGGCG
>CM065735.1:4034027-4044027 GCA_033310375.1 Conus canariensis
AGAAGATACTCCCAAGAAATTCCGCTTGCCTCCCTTGGGTTGAGATGTAGGAAGATCCCTCATATTGCGCTGGGAATGAAACTCATGAGGATCCCTTACTCTTAGCATGGAAATCATAGAGATTTGCAGGATTCAAATGTATTTCAAAAATGAATGTCATGAATATCTAACCAATGTTTTCATGCATGACTGTATTTCCTGTGGTTTTCAGTATTCATTTGAACCAACTCGATAATTCATTTATCTGGATCACTGTGTCTTTTCTTTAATCACCCGAGGGGAAATGGTATTACTTTCTTTAATCACCCGAGGGGAAGTGGTATTACTTTCTTTAATCTTCTAAGTATTGTCGCAAACTGAGCTATTTTCACGTTTGTGTATTATTTGCTATTCCTTGAAATGAAATGGTTTCTCTGACAGTTATTTTGAGTGTAATGTTATGGATGAATTAGGATCACTCGTCAACCGCTGATCTCGCTCTAGAGTATACAAAAAGCTGCACCTCTCTGCTTGTACTTTTGATGAGTACAGTCTTGCATTCTGTATATTCTTTGTACGTTGGTGGTTGTTGTTTTTAATTGTTGTTGCTGTTGTTGTTTTTAATTGTTGTTGC
The DNA here is from genome assembly GCA_033310375.1 of Conus canariensis. NCBI lineage: Eukaryota > Metazoa > Mollusca > Gastropoda > Neogastropoda > Conidae > Conus > Conus canariensis. Next base: position 4,034,641 of record CM065735.1, read on the forward strand.
TGTTGTTGTTGTTGCTGATGCTGTTTTTTTTTTTCAAGAAAAATTCTTTTCTATCTAATACATGTTTGTTTCTAATTGCTTCTCTGCACATTTTTTTTAACCCCCCCCCCCCCTTCCAAGTTGCTATTGTAAACATCATCAGAATATACCCTCTTGTAAGAAAAGCACATCCAGTGGATTTTTCCTGCGGAGGGAGGGGGAATGAGAGGAGAAGAAGTGGGGACGTGAAGTGGGAGGAGCGTCAGAAGTTGTGATTTTTTTTTTTTTTTTTTTTTTGCAGAACCAAGCACATCAGAAGTGGGCATAAACGGGACAAAACTGGAAGATTCAGTTTCAGTTTTATCAAGGAGGCGTCACTGCGTGCGGAATAGTCCATATACGCCACACCACATCCATTAAGTTTTGAGACCACATTACGCATGGTCTCAAAACTTAACGGAAGAGAAAAAGGAAACTCAAGAAAGAGACGAGGCGGCCTCAGACGCTGATAGGGAAGAACTAGAGAAGCTGTGGGAAGACCTGAAAGTGCAACAAGTTGCTCTCAGCAAAGCGGAATCAATAAGAAGAGGAAGGAGTGTTACAAATGGTGTGGTGTTGTGTGTATTACTGTCTGACTCTCACTTTCAAAAGTTTGGATGCGTGTAACGATTATTTCCTACACACACCCACACCACACGAACATGGACAGCCAGGCAACACACACCACACGAACATGGACAGCCAGGCAACACACACCACACGAACATGGACAGCCAGGCAAACACACACCACACGAACATGGACAGCCAGGCAACACACACCACACGAACATGGACGGCCAGGCAACAACACCACACGAACATGGACAGCCAGGCAACACACACCACACGAACATGGACAGCCAGGCAACACACACCACACGAACATGGACAGCCAGGCAACACACACCACACGAACATGGACGGCCAGGCAACACACACCACATGAACATGGACGGCCAGGCAACACACACCACACGAACATGGACGGCCAGGCAACACACACCACACGAACATGGACGGCCAGGCAACACACACCACACGAACATAGTCGGCCAGGCAACACACACCACACGAACATGGACTGCCAGGCAACACACACCACACGAACATGGACAGCAGGCAACACACACCACACGAACATGGACGGCCAGGCAACACACACCACACGAACATGGACAGCCAGGCAACACACATCCAACACGAACATGGACAGCAGGAACACACACAGAACATGGCAGCCAGGGCAACACACCCACAACATGGACAGCAGGCAACACACACCACACGACACACACAGCACATGGACGCAGGGAACACACACCACACGAACATGGACAGCCAGGCAACACACACCACACGAACATGGACAGCCAGGCAACACACACCACACGAACATGGACAGCCAGGCAACACACACCACACGAACATGGACAGCCAGGCAACACACACCACACGAACATGGACAGCCAGGCAAACACACCACACGAACATGGACAGCCAGGCAACACACACCACACGAACATGGACAGCCAGGCAACACACACCACAGAACATGGACGGCCAGGCAACACACACCACACGAACATGGACGGCCAGGCCAACACAACACCAACACCAAACATGGTCGGCCAGGCAACACACACCACACGAACATGGACGGCCAGGCAACACACACCACACGAACATGGACGCCAGGCAACACCCACACACACCACGAACATGGACGGCCAGGCAACACACACCACACGAACATGGACAGCCAGGCAACACACACCACACGAACATGGACAGCCAGGCAACACACACCACACGAACATGGACAGCCAGGCAACACACACCACACGAACATGGACGGCCAGGCAACACACACCACACGAACATGGACAGCCAGGCAACACACACCACACGAACATGGACAGCCAGGCAACACACACCACACGAACATGGACAGCCAGGCAACACACACCACACGAACAATGGACAGCCAGGCAACACACACCACACGAACATGGACAGCCAGGCAACACACACCACACGAACATGGACAGCCAGGCAACACACACCACACGAACATGGACAGCCGGGCAACACACACACCACACGAAACATGGACAGCCAGGCAACACACACCACACGAACATGGACAGCCAGGCAACACACACACCACACGAACATGGACAGCCAGGCAACCACACACACACACAACATGACAGCCAAGGCAACACAAACACCACACGAACATGACAAGCCCAGGCAACACACACCACACAACTACATCCAGCATACATCACACACACAAGACATCATCACTCACAAATCACCATCATCAAGAACATACACCAGTCCAAATCAACCCATCCATCGAATCATGGACATCATCACTCACAATCACCATCATCAAGACACATGACCACAAATCACCACACAACATGACACATAGCATCACACAAATTAAGTCTTTTCTATATCACAATCATCAAGACATCATACCTCACAAATCACCATTCTCCAAAGACATCATACTCACAAATCACCATCATCAAGACATCATACTCACAAATCACCATCATCAAGACATCATACTCACAAATCACCATCATCAAGACATCATACTCACAATCACATCATCAAGACATCATACTCACAAATCACCATCATCAAGACATCATACTCACAAATCACCATCATCAAGACATCATACTCACAAATCACCATCATCAAGAACATCTCATCACCATCATCAAATCACATCACATCATCAAGACATCATACTCACAAATCCCATCATCAGACATCATACTCACAAATCACATCTCAAGACATCATACTCACAAATCACCATCATCAAGCATCATATCATCACTCTCACAAATACAATCCATCATCAAGACATCATACTCACAAATCACCATCATCAAGACATCACTCCAAATCACTCACAAAATATCTCACATCCCATCATCAAGACATCATACTCACAAATCACCATCTCAGATCATCAAACACATCATTACTCACAAATCACCATCATCAAGACATCATACTCACAAATCACCACATCAAGACATCATACTCACAAATCACCATCATCAAGACATCATACTCACAAATCACCATCATCAAGACATCATACTCACAAATCACCATCATCAAGACATCATCCTCACAAATCACCATCATCAAGACATCATCCTCACAAATCACCATCATCAAGACATCATCTCACAAATCACCATCATCAAGACATCATACTCACAAATCACCATCATCAAGACATCATACTCACAAATCACCATCATCAAGACATCATACTCACAAATCACCATCATCAAGACATCATACTCACAAATCACCATCATCAAGACATCATACTCACAAATCACCATCATCAAGACATCATACTCACAAATCACCATAAATCGTTAATGTAAATCAACAGGCACAAAATCAATTCACGCCAGCACACAGCGCGCAGATCAACATTGAACAACAACTAAGGTATGTAAGAGCACAGGGAGCTTTAACCGTCGCTCTCACAAAACTGTCACATCAAATACTTTTGTCTGGCACAGACCTCGCTGACACCGTCAGTAGTGCCCCAACAGATACAGCCTACACACTTGGCTGCAACGAACCCAGGTCATAGTCTTCACACGGCAAGCAGAGCCTCTGACGAATACGCTTCGAAGTGGTGTCCCACAGGGCACACCCACACAGCAGAAAATCACGTCGGACTACCGATCACCTTGCGGTCAGCCTCTCCACGAGGCCCTTTTCAATACACAAACACTACTGACCTGGCGGTCAGTCTCTCCACGTCGTGGTGACGGAGAATCCTGAGGCCCTTTTCAATACACAAACACTACTGACCTGGCGGTCAGTCTCTCCACGTCGTGGTGACGGAGAATCCTGAGGCCCTTTTCAATACACAAACACTACTGACCTGGCGGTCAGCCTCTCCACGTCGTGGTGACGAAGAATCCTGAGGCCCTTTTCAATACACAAACACTACTGACCTGGCGGTCAGTCTCCCCACGTCGTGGTGACGGAGAATCCTGAGGCCCTTTTCAATACACAAACACTACTGACCTGGCGGTCAGCCTCTCCACGTCGTGGTGACGGAGAATCCTGAGGCCCTTTTCAATACACAAACACTACTGACCTGGCGGTCAGTCTCTCCACGTCGTCGTGACGGAGACAGCGGCTGGGGCACGGGCTGTACCCCCACACCTGATGATAATCAGTTCCAGGCCGGACTCAGGGCCTCATCGACACCTGGAGAACTGATTGACTACGCTGGTTACCTAGCCTACCACCTATATTATTTATCGTCCTTGTTTTGTCACTAGCAGTCACTCTTCACATACTACATTTCACTAGAATTTGGGGAAAAATACACATATTATAGTCTACTAAGTTTCAATACAATATTTGTATTACAATAGAAAAATTCATCAAGTAGCACCATGATTGATTACATTGAAGAATACACAAAGATTTCCTCACGTAACCCTTTTAAAAATACCAAGAATACAGTCATTACAGATAAAGGAACGATTTTCTTTTCTTTTCTTTTTTTTTTTTTTCTTTTTTTTTTTTTTTGCTGTCCCAACCTCTGCGCCACCTCAGAGGCAGTGCACCCGCGCCGCTCATTCCGACACCCCGTTCACAGCCGCAGCCCGGTCGGCCCCGCCGCAGCCCCGGCACCGGCAATCCACAGGGAGCAGTCAATGTCAAGTCGTCGAGAGGCAACCCACCGGAGGAGACACTGCACTGCTGCCGAGTCACTTCGGTGGTGTTCAGTGGCGCCTGTTCTGATCCAATATACGCAGGACACCAGCTACTAAGCCCCCTACTGACGACAATAATTGCTTAGTCGCGGAGCCGGCGTGAGTGTGCTCTCCCTCCGGAGGGCGCCACCACGTCCGTCCAACGACAGCCCCCATGGACTCGCCGATACAGGTGACCTAGACAGAACCAAATCTTGGCCACAGACGTGGAGAGGACATCAAAATTGAGGTCACCATGAGAGCAGGGCGTGAAGGGCCACAGAATCTGAGACATTTTTTAAAAATGCTGATTGATGAGAATGAGGATGATTAAGATGATGCTACGGATTTCCATTTTGGTCTGAGACTACATGACAGGGCTGAACTCTACGCTTCCTTTCATAATATATCCCGGTATCAACCAGGCCCGAGAGATACAGGCACCTGCAGTGTTGGTCAAGAAATTTGAGCAACACTCTCAGAAAACGCATCCATTAAGTGGATGAAACTCGACTGTGTGGTCCCAGTCTTCCCAACTGAGTCCGCAGCAAACTCAACTCTGGGTAGGAGCCGGTCGGGGCAGAAAAACCCACATGACTCTGATGGGATTCGAACCCACGACCTCCCAGCCGGGAGTCCGCGACGCTAACCACTTCGCCACGGCGGCTGGTAAGGAACGATTTTCATTTGTCCTTTTTTTTTATCAGAAAAAAATGTTTTTATTTTACCCCATTATCATCACTAGACGTGTCCACAGCAGGGTTCAGAATACATTTTCCAGTAATTTGTACACAATAATGTTCATTCCTCACTTCCAGAGCTCACCAACACTCACATCATTATAATACCTAAAATGCCTAAAATCATAAATGAAGATCAGACCGGATTTATTAGAAATAGATACATCGGCGACAATATAAGATTGATATTTGACACTATATCTTATTTAGATGAAAATGGTCTGCCTGGTTTGTTGTTAAACGTAGACTTTGAAAAAGCCTTTGATTCGATAAATTGGGAATTTATGACGAAAGTCCTAAAAGCATTTGGTTTCCAAAAAGATATTTGTAGATGGATAAGCGTATTCTACAAAAATATCAAGTCTTGTGTTATTGTGAACGGACAGGTTTCACATTGGTTCGATATTAAAAAAGGATGTCGACAAGGAGACCCAATTTCACCATATCTCTTCGTAATCTGTGTCGAAATATTAGCCATTATGATAAGGGAAAATCGAGATATTCGGGGAATAAGAATGAATGAAACTGAATTTAAAATATCTCAATATGCTGATGACACCGAGTTTTTACTCGCAGGGGATAAGAAATCCTTTGAAACTTGTATTGAAGTTCTTTTAAGATTCGATGGTGTCTCAGGTCTTCACATGAATTTGAGTAAAACGAGCGCAGTTTGGCTTGGAAGTGTAAAAAACAGTCAAAACCACTACATGGACCACTTAGAAATTGTATGGAATCCACAAAAATTTAGAATACTTGGTATATGGTTCACAAACGACTTGAAAGATTGCATAGAAATAAACTACACAGAAAGACTAGCAGACGTAAATCATTTGTTCAAAATATGGGTAAAACGCCAACTTACGCCCCTAGGTAGAATAGCAATTTTGAAATCCATCATCCTTTCAAAGCTGACTCATCTTTGGCTGTTTCTGCCAAACCCACCAGATGTTTTCTTTCAAACATGCCAGAAAATATGTTACAAGTTTGTGTGGAATAAAAAACCAGAAAAAATCAGTCGAAAAACAGTGCATAAAAGCATACGGAATGGAGGTATTGGTCTTCCTGATGTAAAAACCTTCGTCACATCCTTAAAACTATCCTGGATCCGTAGGACTGAGAGATCAAACCACAAATGGAAACGTATTCTTCTCAGTAATTTTCCTCATTGGCCTCATATGAGTAAACACGGTCCAGAGATTGTCTCAAAATTTACCAAATATAATCCGTTCTGGGCAGACGTCCTTGAAGCTTACAAACTTTTTTATTACAAATGTCTGCCAAAAAATTCCGCTGAACTACTTGCTGAACCAGTTTGCTTCAACAAACGTATTCAAGTTGGGAAAAGACACATTGTGTCTAAAATGCTTCAAAACAAACGTATCTATTATCTCGCACATTTTTTTGATGATAATGGTCAGTTTCTTTCCCACGGACAATTTAAGGAAAAATATGATGTCAACATTGATTTTCTAACTTATACAGGGTATAAGTTAGCAATAATTGAATTCATAAAAGGATTTGACATTACCATCGAAAACAACAAATGTATTACTTCTCCATTATGTTATAAGATATTGTTTGCCATTTATAAAGGTTCAAAGACTTATTATGATATACTGATTGATAATCAGTTGAGAGCTCCGTGCTGCGATAAGTGGGACATCAAACTTTCACAAGCTCATGACTGGAATTCATGCTTTTTTAATGCACATAAGATTACAGATGTAAAACTCAAGTGGTTTCAGTTGAGAATAATTCACAGGTGCTTAGGTACAAATGTTATTTTGAAAGAAATCGGAGTTACTGATAATGATAAATGCAGTTTTTGCGGACTATTTAAAGATTCTATTGACCATATGTTTTGGAAATGCACTCATGTCAAATGTTTTTGGAGTAGGTTAATTGATTTAGTAAAAGAGAAATGCACTCACGCACAAAATATACGCCTAACAGAGTCTCTCGTACTTTTAGGTTTCGACATAACAATCGCAATTGATTACTGTTTTTACTTCATTATTCTTCTAGCAAAACATTACCTATATAAATGTAAGTTAGAAGGCAGTCTTCCACATGTAGCAGTTTTCTTGAAAATGTTGACGTATAGATATAGAATTGAAAAATATAACTCATACTTAACCATGAACCACATGGATTTTCATGCCAGATGGCTTGCTTATGAAGCTTTGATTTCTAATACCTAGCTGCTTTAGTTACCGTCTCTGGAACATGTATTTTCAGCATTAATATATAAATAAGTATGATGCATAATATAACAACAGTTACTAGACTAATCGTATTATCTTTTTCCTTTTTTTTTAATCTTTTGCTGAGGATATCATGTGTGGCCCTTGTAAGCTGCTGAAATATTTCTGTATAGTGGTACTCAAGAAATAATGTACCTTATGATAATAACATATATCATCTTCACTTGCTGTGACCCAACCCATTCTGTCTTCCTGTTTCTTTGCTTGTCTGTTCGTCTGTCTGTCTGTCCGTCTATTTGTCTGCCTTTCCTTTATTATCTGTGTATGCATGCTGATTTATCTTGCTATGTATATACATTTTTTTTTCTTTTTTCATCAAACGCATGTATACGTCTATTATGGGTAGTAATATTAGAACAATATGATTAATACAGGTTTATGTATACTTCTTATAGCATTGTCAATAAGTAACCATGTTTTTTTTTATTTTTATTTTTATTTATTTTTTTTTACATAGACAATGCTATACTGAAACACCCCCTCTCTCTCTCTCTCTCTCTCCTACTGTCTATCTCTCTTTTTTTTTTTTTTTTTTCATGTGTGTGTGGTTTGGCTCTTTGTGTATGTTAGTTTGTTTGTTTGTTTTTCTTGCTGTATACCTAACTCTTAGTTATGAATGTTGCTGTTTATTTCTTTCTGCTGTTCTCTTCATATATGTGTGTAGTTTTTTTTTCTTTCTCTTTATATGTGGAATAACAATAAAAACAAATTAAAAAAAAAAAAAATTATAATACTTTAGGGAAAAGATAAGCAACGTTTTCTTTGCAATAATACATTGATTTGATTTGATCACTTTTCCCCCATGACATATAAATATACATATTCTCTCTCCCATCCACTCACTCCGTTCTTCTCCTCCACCTCTCGACTACACATTCACTAACCACAGCTTCCTACAGTCAGCCTGTGTCTGGTCAAGTCTTGTCAATCACATCAAGAGAATCAAGGGAACAATTAAACATTTTTAGGCCTTCACTAAGAACTTGAAACCACCTGTAGGAAAAACCAACTCCATCAATACTAACTAGTAACACATACCTGATTACCACTAAAACTAAGCTGCGAGTCTCTCTTCGGCAACGTGGGGATGTTTCCAGGCCGGCAAATCTACAGAGACTGAAAGGAACTCCTCGCTCACCTGACTGACAACAAAACGTGGGTGAGTCGCTGTCAGATAAACAGGTAAACAGGTGAACAGGCAAACTTACGCCACCTCAGAACTGTTCCCACAATATGGAACCAGACAAAAATGGTCCGTCACAAGGAGAAAAAGAGAGAAGAAAATCCAAAAATTCTTTGTCGGAGTCCTCTTTCAAATCGCCAGGAAACCAGGCGAGCAGCCAAAATCGGGGACACTTACAGTGGGAAAAGAATTGTCCGAGTGGCATTTCTGGAAAACATATTTCGACCATGAGAGCGGAGCGCTACCTGAAATCCAGGGCTTGATGCGCTGTGCGGCACCAGAAAAAGGCCACTGACACTGGATGAAGTACAAAGAAAAGGTGGTTAAGAAAGCCAGAGCCAGATTCTTCGCCTGGACAAAATGACAAAAATCTGTCTGCTGTTTTGAGGGAAACCCCAATGTCTCGAATGG
>CM065735.1:4049027-4059027 GCA_033310375.1 Conus canariensis
AGGTAATGGTAGAATCGCCTGGTGGCCCAGACCACTGCCAGACACTCCTGCTCAGTGGTATGGTAGTTCAGCTGAGCTCCTACCAGTTCGCCCGTAGAGGTAAGGGTAGAATCGCCTGGTGGCCCAGACCACTGCCAGACACTCCTGCTCAGTGGTATGGTAGTTCAGCTGAGCTCCTACCAGTTCGCCCGTAGAGGTAAGGGTAGAATCGCCTGGTGGCCCAGACCACTGCCAGACACTCCTGCTCAGTGGTATGGTAGTTCAGCTGAGCTCCTACCAGTTCGCCCGTAGAGGTAAGGGTAGAATCGCCTGGTGGCCCAGACCACTGCCAGACACTCCTGCTCAGTGGTATGGTAGTTCAGCTGAGCTCCTACCAGTTCGCCCGTAGAGGTAAGGGTAGAATCGCCTGGTGGCCCAGACCACTGCCAGACACTCCTGCTCAGTGGTATGGTAGTTCAGCTGAGCTCCTACCAGTTCGCCTGTAGAGGTAAGGGTAGAATCGCCTGGTGGCCCAGACCATTGCCAGACGTTCCTGCTCAATGGTATGGTAGTTCAGCTGAGCTCCTACCAGTTCGCCCGTAGAGGTAAGGGTAGAATCGCCTGGTGGCCCAGACCACTGCCAGACACTCCTGCTCAGTGGTATGGTAGTTCAGCTGAGCTCCTACCAGTTTCTTGTTCGCATAGGCGACGGGCAGCAGACCCTTCCCTTGATCCTGCAACAGCACGGAGATCTGGCAATTCCCGATGGTTGGATCCATGCTCAGACGCGGCTATAGACGGTCTTTCTGTTGGATCGGGCAAGTCTAATTGTTGGACCAGTTCTGCACAGTAGTCTCTCTCTTTCCTTCTCCAACCGAGTTTCGAAGTTTAATTCTTTTTTCTGTGCTTCTCTTTCCTCTTGCTCTCTCCGTTCCCTTGACTCTCTCTCCAGTCTCCTTTCCTCCATCTCTAACTTCTCTCTCCAGTCTCCTTTCCTCCATCTCTAACTTCTCTCTCCAGTCTCCTTTCCTCCATCTCTAACTTCTCTCTCCAGTCTCCTTTCCTCCATCTCTAACTTCTACTGTCGTTCACTCTCCTCTCTCTCCAATCTCTTCTCTTCTCTCTCCAATTTCTTTTCCTCCATTTCCAACCTCCACCGTCTCTCGTCTTTGGCTTCTCGTTCTTCTTTCTCCCTTTTCTCTTTGGCCTCTCTCTCTCTCTCTCTCTCTCTCTCTCTCTCTCTCCTCCTCTCTCTCTCTCTCTCTCTCTCCCTCTCTCTCTCTCTCTCTCTCTCTCTCTCTCTATCTCTCTCTCTCTCTCTCTCAAGAAAGAAAGAAAGAAAAAACGGTGCAATGATTGGTTTGACTTTGAGTGCGAACAGAAGAAAAGGACTGTCTTACGACTTCTGAGATCTTTTCGGAGAGCAAAATGACCTGAATACAAAGCACTGCAAAAGAAGCTTACATAAAAGAAAGGAAAGAGTATGGTCAATTGAAAAGAGAGAAAAAGAGGTTGTCTAATGAAACGAAAATTAAGAAGCTTAAAGACTCAATCCACGATCCGAAACTTTTCTGGTCAACAATAAGAGCTGTTAGCAGGAAAGGCATGGTTTTTAATAAGATTAGCAGCCAACAGTGGTACGATCATTTCTCCAGTGTTTTCAGTGACTTCGAAAGTACGCCTGTACATGAAGTTACTGAACACGAGGAGCTAGCGGAGGGGGGAAACGAAGAGCCACTCTTTAATGATCCAATCAATAAACAAGAGGTCGTAAATGGAATAAAACACCTGAAAAGTGGAAAAAGTCCTGGTCCGGACAAGTCATAGGTGACATGTTTAAACATTCAAGCGCAGGGGTAGTGGACTTTCTGGTTGAATTATTCAATGCTATTTTTGACCGTGGAATGTTCCCCAGAGAATGGTCTAAATCTATAATCATACCAATTCATAAAAAGGGAGACACAAACAACCCAGACAACTATAGAGGGGTGGCTTTAACAAATGTCATAAGTAAAATATACACAAATATTTTAAACAAAAGACTGACTAAATGGGCAGAAACTGAAGAAACAATAATAGAAGAACAAGTAGGTTTTAGGAAAGACTATAGCACGATAGATCACATCTTCACTTTATACGCACTTGTCCAGAAGTATCTACTCCGAAATGCTAAATTATATGTAGCCTTTGTTGACTTTAGAAAAGCCTTCGATTCGGTGAACAGGAACATTCTTTGGAATATTTTGAGAAATAATGGCATTAACGGGAAAATGTATAAGGCACTTAGAGGAGTGTACGATTCTGTAGTGGCTTGCGTACGTGAAAAGGGTAAATTATCAGATTACTTTGAGTGTCCGCGTGGTGTAAAGCAGGGATGCTTACTAAGCCCTCAGCTTTTCTCATTTTTCATCAACGAATTAGCGATAGAGATCAACAAACGAGGCAGACACGGTATTCAAATGATACCAGATGCTGTTGAAATTTTCCTGATGTTGTTTGAAGACGATGTTGTTTTGCTTTCTGATACGATAATTGGTTTACAAAACCAGCTGACAGCATTAAAAGGAGAAGCAGATCGATTACAATTAACTGTTAATATGGAAAAAAAAACAAATGTTATGATTTTTAGAATGGGGGGTCATCTTTCTAGACACGAAAAATGGTGGTACGGTAACACAGAAGTAAAAGTGACAAACAGTTATAAATACCTCGGTCTGATATTCACAACCAAGCTCAGTCTTAATCAGGTTTGACTGAAATGTGTAGAAAAGGAAAGAGAGGGGTGATCGAAATTCTTAGAACATTGAGAAAATTAGATTCGGTTGAACCATCGATTTTCTGGAAACTTTTCGACACTCAGATAACACCCATATTAACATGCAGCAGAGGTGTGGGGGGTGCCGGTCAACAATGAAATAGAAAGTGTCCATACATTTGCAGTCAAGCGTTTCCTTAGTGTTCCCTTACATTCTTCTAACAAAATGGTTTATGCGGAAACTGGAAGGTATCCTTTATATAAACACACCTATGTAAAATGTATTAAATATTGGTTGAAACTGTTAAAACTACCTTACACAAGGTTATGTAAACAGGCGTACAAAATGTTGTTACAACAGCATGAGAATGGAAAGTTTAACTGGGTATCCAATGTAAAGAAACTGTTGACTGAAAATGGGTTTGACATTGTCTGGCTAAGCCAAGAAGTAGGAAACGATAAATTGTTTATCTCTGAATTTAAAGACAGATTGATTTGTATGTTTCAACAAAACTGACTCTCACATGGAAGGAAATGAAAAATATAGATGGTTTCTTTCATTTAACAGTAACCTGCAACCTGAAAAATACTTATCGGTGGTAACAGATAGATGGCACAGAAGCGCACTGGCAAGATTTCGAACAAGAACATTAGGTCTTTTTGCCAACAAAAAATGGTTTATGCTTGATACAACAACAGTAAATACTTGTCCAGTCTGCAAAGCAAATGCCACTGAAGATGAGAGTCACTTTTTATACCATTGTGATGCTTACCGACATATTCGCGGAAAATTTAGTTTGTTTCAGGTGCCTGTTGTACAAAATTGCAATCTGCTTCATATATTGACACTTGAAAACGAATCGCTGATCAAATCCTTAGCAAGTTATATTGCTGAAGCTAGTAAAATCAGAAAAAGTCACTTCCAACCTGATTTCTTCTTGTAAACATTATTTTCTATTCAGTGCCTGGTGGTCATTGATTCTGTGACAATCAATGGTAATGTTTTATGAGAGCCGTTGTTTTGTGTTTTGCTTTTGTCCAACACAAGTCTAAAACGTTGGACTTTGAGTGTGTGAGTGTGTACACAGATGTCTAAAAATTTTGACTTGTTGGATAAATTTTGTTCAGAAATTTTCCTTTATGTGGGTAATAAGTTCACGCCCCCATGTCATAACGGCTGTACAGCTATTGACATTAAAATATCATTGAGTCATTGAGTCATTGAGTCTCTCTCTCTCTCTCTCTCTCTCTCTCTCTCTCTCTCTCTCTCTCTCTCTTTTCTCTTTGGCCTCTCTCTCTTCTTTCTCCCTTTTCTCTTTGCTCTCTCTCTCTTCTTTCTCCCTTTTCTCTTTGGCCTCTCTCTCTTCTTTCTCCCTTTTCTCTTTGGCCTCTCTCTCTTCTTTCTCCCTTTTCTCTTTGGCCTCTCTCTCTTCTTTCTCCCTTTTCTCTTTGGCCTCTCTCTCTTCTTTCTCTCTTTTCTCTTTGGCCTCTCTCTCTTCTTTCTCCCTTTTCTCTTTGGCCTCCCTCTCTCTTCTTCCTCCCTTTTTTCTTTGGCCTCTCTCTTCTTTCTCCCTTTTCTCTTTGGCCTCTCTCTTCTTTCTCCCTTTTCTCTTTGGCCTCTCTCTCTCTTCCTTCTCCCTTTTCTCCTTGGCCTCCCTCTCTCTTCTTTCTCCCTTTTCTCTTTGGCCTCCTTCTCTCTTCTTTCTCCCTTTTCTCTTTGGCCTCCCTCTCTCTTCTTTCTCCCTTTTCTCTTTGGCCCCTCTTTCTTCTTTCTCCCTTTTCTGTTTGGCCTCTCTCTCTCTCTCTTCTTTCTCCCTTTTCTCCTTGGCCTCTCTCTCTCTCTCTTCTTTCTCCCTTTTCTCTTTGGCCTCTCTCTTTTCTTTCTCCCTTTTCTCTGTGGCCTCCCTCTCTCTTCTTTCTCCCTTTTCTCTTTGGCCTCTCTCTCTTCTTTCTCCCTTTTCTCTTTGGTCTCTCTCTCTCTCTCTCTCTCTCTCTCTCTCTCTTCTTCTCCTTTCTCTGTCTCTTCTCCCTTCTCTCTTGCTCTCTCTCTCTCTCTCTCTCTCTCTTTCTTTCTCCCTTTTCTCTTTGGCCTCCTCTCTTCTTTCTCCCTTTTCTCTTTGGCCTCTCTCTCTTCTTTCTCCCTTTTCTCTTTGGTCTCTCTCTCTCTCTTCTTTCTCCCTTTTCTCTATGGTCTCTCTCTCTCTCTCTCTCTCTCTCCCCTCTCTCTTCTTTTTCCCTTTTCTCTTTGGCCTCTCTCTCTTCTTTCTTCCTTTTCTCTTTGGCCTCTCTCTCTTCTTTCTCCCTTTTCTCTTTGGTCTCTCTCTCTCTCTCTCTCTCTCTCTCTCTCTCTTCTTTCTCCCTTTTCTCTTTGGCCTCTCTCTCTCTCTCTCTCTCTCTCTCTCTCTCTCTCTCTCTCTTCTTTCTCCCTTTTCTCTTGGCCTCTCTCTCTTCTTTCTTCCTTTTCTCTTTGGCCTCTCTCTCTTCTTTCTCCCTTTTCTCTTTGGCCTGTCTCTCTTCTTTCTCCCTTTTCTCTTTGGCCTCTCTCTCTTCTTTCTCCCTTTTTTCTTTGGCCTCTCTCTCTTCTTTCTCTCTTTTCTCTTTGGCTTCTCTCTCTTCTTTCTCCCTTTTCTCTTTGGCCTCTCTCTCTTCTTTCTTCCTTTTCGCTTTGGCCTCTCTCTCTTCTTTCTCCCTTTTCTCTTTGGCCTGTCTCTCTTCTTTCTCCCTTTTTTCTTTGGCCTCTCTCTCTTCTTTCTCTCTTTTCTCTTTGGCCTCTCTCTCTTCTTTCTCCCTTTTCTCTTTGGCCTCTCTCTCTTCCTTTCTTCCTTTTCTCTTTGGCCTCTCTCCTCTTCTTTCTCCCTTTTCTCTTTAGTCTCTCTCTCTTCATTCTCCCTTTTCTCTTTGGCCTCTCTCTCTTCTTTCTTCCTTTTCTCTTTGGCCTCTCTCTCTTCTTTCTCCCTTTTCTCTTTGGCCTCTCTCTCTTCTTTCTCCCTTTTTTCTTTGGCCTCTCTCTCTTCTTTCTCTCTTCTCTTTGGCCTCTCTCTCTTCTTTCTCCCTTTTTTCTTTGGCCTCCCTCTCTCTTCTTTCTCCCTTTTCTCTTTGGCCTCTCTCTCTCTCTCTCTCTCTTCTCTCTCTCTCTCTCTCTTCTTTCTCCCTTTTCTCTTTGGCCTCTCTCTCTTCTTTCTTCCTTTTCTCTTTGGCCTCTCTCTCTTCTTTCTCCCTTTTCTTTTGGCCTCTCTCTCTTCTTTCTCCCTTTTTTCTTTGGCCTCTCTCTCTTCTTTCTCCCTTTTCTCTTTGGCCTCTCTCTCTTCTTTCTCCCTTTTCTCTTTGGTCTCTCTCTCTTCTTTCTCCCTTTTCTCTTTGGCCTCTCTCTCTTCCCTCTCCATTCTCCATAGTAAACCGCTTGTGTAGAACGACCCCACTAACGACACGTGTCTCTCCATCCAGGGTCAGCCTTTGCCCATGCACGACAGAGAGGGAGCAACCAAAAAACGGACACCGGTTGCGGAACCATTTGTGAGCTGTTATGTGGCTGACACTGCACGTGCCTGTATGTTGAATGCTCGTGAAGTTGTCAGTGACAGAGAGGAAAGTGTGAACAAACAGGGTACAGGCCGTGCAGCCGTGCAAAAAAGTTCAGGAACGCATTCTGTGTCAGGTCAACTTGATTCCGATTGTAACGCACGTGCATTTTCAGTTAAGCATTTTAAAGTCTTGCAATGGAATGTCAACGGCCTGCTTCCTAAACTAAGACATAAAGATTTCCTTTCTTATGTTCGTTCCTTTGACATAATTTGTCTTGCTGAAACCTTTATAGAAACATTTCAATCAGATTTATTTGTTGATTACATAATTTTCTGTAAACCTGCTATTAAGTTTTCTAAACATGGTCGTTTTTCGGGTGGAGTTGTGTGCCTAATAAAGAGAGTGTATGCCCCGTTTGTTCGTTCTGTTGACGTAGATTACAATAATATTATTGTTTTTCACATAGACAGAGCTGTATTAGGCACCATGAAGGATATGTTGTATATGTGTGTATATGTTCCGCCTGAAGGGTCACCATTTTATTCTTTTTTGGATGTACACAATGGCATTAGTCTTTTGGAAGAATGCCTGGCAGATTGTTCTGTTGCATTTCATGATGTTTACTTAGTGTTGTCAGGGGATTTCAACAGTCGAACTGCCGATATAAATATAAATGATTTATGCAGTGAAAATTTTGTTGAGTCATTAAAAACAAGTAGTTCGATCAACGCAAACAGGAAATCGCAAGACAAAGTGTTGAATAGTTATGGTAAACTTATGTTGAATTTATGTACTACATTTGATTTACGTATTCTGAATGGTGCATGTAATGGCGACCGCTATGGTTGCTACACATACATCTCAGATTCAGGTAGTAGTGTTAACGATTACTTTTTAATGTCGAGTGACATGTTTGCTATGTTTGAATCTTTCTGTGAACTTAATATTCGTGATATGTTTCATTCAGATCATATGCCACTTGAATTACATTTAACTTTTTCGGGAGAGCATGACAGTATGAAATCTCAAGAAGAGAAACAAACTTTAAATAGGATAGTTTGGAACAATAATGCATCACCGGTGTTTATTGACTCAATGCAGTCTGAGGAATCTCGTAGAATGCTAGAGTTAGCTGTAAGTTTAATTGATTATGATATTGACGAAGCTTTGTCTATATTTAACGATTGCATTAAACGAAGTGCTGAATGCATGAATAGGCAGATCAGAATTGGTGATAATGATAAATTAGATGACTGGTATGATCATGAATGTAAGGCAGCAAAGAAAAATTTAAGAAAGCTTTTCAGAATATCCCGTCGAACAGGATATTCTGAAGACGGAAATGCTTTTTGTATTGCACGTAGAGAGTACAAACATTTGTTAAAGCGCAAAGAGAAGGATTTCCACAAATCGTTTTTAGATGAATTGTTATCTTCGGTGAATAATCAAAAGCAATTTTGGGAAAATGTAAATAAACTTTCATGTAAACGGAAACACGTTAGCAACGATATCACTTTGGACAACTGGTTTGAACACTTCAAAACTTTGCTCGAAAAAGAAAGTGAACCAGACGAGGACGAATTGAATGTTGATGGTAATGATGTTTATTTCAACCGACCAATATCAAAGGAAGAAGTTATTTTAGCAATTAGAAAGATAAAGATTAGAAAAGCTGCTGGGCCGGATGGAATAACTGGAGAGTTGTTAAAAAATGCAGGTGATTGTGTTGCAGATTTCTTTGTCATATTCTTTAATGCTTTGTTTCAGAAAGGTATATTTCCTGTCAGTTGGACAGAAAGTATTGTGCTTCCCTTGTACAAAAAAGGAGATGTCAACAACCCTAACAATTACAGGGGCATTTCATTATGCAATATTAGTAGCAAAATTTATAGTACAGTCATTAATCATCGTTTACAAGAGTGGGTTGAGGAAAATAATATTACTGGAGAATATCAAGCAGGATTCAAAAAGAACTATTCAACTATTGATCATATGTTTACTTTGTTGGCTATCATACAAAAACAGTTCTCTTTCAACAGAAAATTATATGTTGCATTCATAGATTTTGAGAAGGCTTTTGATTCCATTAATAGGAAAATTCTTTGGTCAATTTTAGTTAAAAATGGTATAAATGGTAATTTATACAATTGCATCAAAAGTATGTATAATAATGTTAAAGTTAAGATACGGTGTGGACATAAACTAACTGATTTCATTATGTGCACCTATGGTGTTAAGCAAGGTGACGTGTGCAGTCCTGTTTTATTTTCATTGTTTATCAATGAACTTGCCATAGAAATAATTCAAAATGGTAGGCATGGTGCAATGTTTACAACGGATTATTTTGAGCTCTTTATTTTGTTATTAGCAGATGATGTTGTACTATTATCAGAAACAGTTATTGGTTTGCAGACACAGTTAAACAGTCTGCAACGTGCAGCTTTTTCTCTTGATTTGAAAGTGAATTTAAGCAAAAGCAATATAATTGTGTTTAGAAAAGGTGGCTACTTAGCAGCAAGAGAAAATTGGACATATAATAATGCTGTTATGCCTGTCGTAAATGCTTATAAATACTTAGGTATATTGTTTTCAACAAAACTCAGTTTCACATTGGCTTGCAATGACCTTGTAAGTAAAGCAAAGAAAGCTCTGCTCTGCATTATGAGAAAACTGTATATTTTGAAGAATACTAGTTTAGATTTATTGTTGAAGTTATTTGATTCACAGGTTCAACCCATTGCTCTATATGGCGCAGAACTTTGGGGACTAGATGATGCAGCCCGCCATTGTGAAAAAGTGCACCTCTTTGCATTAAAGAAATTTTTAGGAGTTGAAATGCGAACACCCAACGACTTTGTCTATGGGGAGACCAATAGATATCCTATCTCTTTGAATTCTGTGTTAAGCTGTATCCGATACTGGTTGAAATTAACAAAAATGAATGATCACAGATTACCTCGGAAAGCCTATATGATGTTATACGACCTAGATGCAAGAGACAAAAGAAATTGGGCTTCAAATGTCCGTTGCAAATTATATCAATTTGGATATGGCTATGTTTGGATAAACCAAGGAGTGCAAAATGATAAATCATTTCTGTGTGAATTTAAAGACAGATTGATTGCATGCAGGTGGCAGGAATGGGACTTTCATGTAAAAATAGTGATAGATTTACCATGTATCGGACATTTTGTTCGGTACACGATGTCAAACGTTATCTACGAATGGATTTAGATAAACACTTGAAGCTGACAATGACCAAATTTAGACTGGGAATTTCAGACATAGCAGAACACCGGTATCGTTACAGTAAATATACTGGGATAGATCTGACTTGTCCATTATGCAAAAATGGAAAAGAGGATGAACTTCATTTTGTTTTATGTTGTCGTAAATTATCCAGTCTAAGAGCACAATATGTACCGACAAAGTTTTCCAAGGATCCCTGTCAGTTTCGATTAAGCCTGCTAATGGCATCTCAGAATGAAAACATAATAAGAAATTTCTCAATTTACTTATTCAAGGCATTTCAGCTGAGATCAGTCATGACTTCGTGACGGAGTAGTCCAACCAGTTTTTCTTGTGTTCTGTATAATTCCCATATTGATGTTGTTATGTTCTCCATACCCCCCTTCATAAGGGGCAATGGCCTTTATATGAAGTAAACCATCTGAGTTCTGAGTTCTGAGTTCTCTTCTTTCTCCCTTTTCTCTTTGCTCTCTCTCTCTCTCTCTCTCTCTCTCT
>CM065735.1:4064027-4076487 GCA_033310375.1 Conus canariensis
AAATCAATGGGTCCAGATAACATCAGTGGAAGATTGCTGAAATTGTGTGCTTCTGAACTTTGTAATGTCTTCTGTAAGATTCTCAATTGGTCTCTTAAGGCATGCTCTGTGCCCAGTATCTGGAAAAATTCCACTGTCTGCCCTGTCCCAAAGAAAAGAAACCCTACAACATTGAATGACTATCGCCCTGTAGCTCTGACCTCCATAGTTATGAAGTACTTTGAAAAACCTGTTCCCCGTCACTTAATAACTTTTGTTGGTCAGTACCTTGACCCCTTTCAGTTTGCTTATAAACCCCATAGAGGTACAGATGATGCTATTCTAACTCTCCTTCACAATGCTTTATTCCACTTAAACAAACCAGGTTCTTCTGTGCGTATTCTTTTTATTGATTTTTCCCCTGCTTTTAATACTATACAGCCACATCTCTTAGCTATGAAACTGCTTGACTTAGGTGTTGACCCAAAGCTTACTTTATGGATTGTCAGTTTTCTGCGCAATAGAACTCAGTCTGTTCGTTTTCAGTCCGCACTATCCTCTGAACGCTCGACTTCTACTGGTGCACCCCAAGGCACAGTTCTGTCTCCCGTTTTGTTTACTTTATATACTAATGACTGTAGAGGCACAGAGAAAACCCCACTCATTAAATATTCTGATGATTCTGCTATTCTAGATATGTCAAACTCTGATTCAGTTTACTTTGACGAAATCAAAAAGTTCTGCAGCTGGTGTAAAGACAACTTTCTTGACCTTAATGTGCAAAAAACAAAAGAAATCTTAATCGACTTTCGGAAGAACCCGGAACCTGTGCCAGACCTTGTAATTAATGGTGAAGCTGTTGAACGAGTGAATGAGTATAAATATCTGGGAATGATTGTCGATGATAAATTAGTTTTTGATAACAATGTTACTAAAATCCATAAAAATTGCCAGTCAAGAATATTCTGTTTGCAAAAGCTACGAAATATTGGTGTTAACCCTGTAATCTTACAAACGTATTACAGATGTTGTGTTGAGTCATTTCTCACTGCTTCTTTTATGTGCTGGTATGGAAATTTGGGTGTGAAGAGCAAGCGAGTATTGAATGATGTGGTGAATGTGTGTAGCAAAGTGATTGGAAGGAAGCGAGTTAGAATGCAAGAATTGTATGACAGACGAGTGGAGAGGAAAGCAAGAAAGATTGCCAGTGATGATAGCCATGTTTTAGCAAAATATTACGAAATTTTACCATCTGGACGTCGTTTTAGGACCCTTAGAGTCAAATCTAGGGCGCAAAAAAACTTTTATACCCAGGTCGATCCATCTTCTAAATTCATGATGTCTTTTGTACCACTTTTCATGCTTAGTGATGTGAAGGAGTGTGAGAGAGAGGGAGAGAGAGAGAGAGAGGAGGGGGGGGAGGGGGGAGGTGAAGGGGAGAGAGAGAGAGGGTGTGGGGTGGTTGAGGGTGTGTGTGCTTGTGTGAAGATATGTGTATTTGCATATAATATGTGCTTGTGTGTTGTGTGTGTGTGTGTGTGTGTGTGTGTGTGTGTGTGTGTGTGTGTATCTACTTGTGAGTGTAAGCCTATGAGTGTGCTTGTGTAAGTGCATGTGTATGAGGTTTTTCAAATGATTATGGTGTGTGTGCATGTGTGTGTGCGTGTGTGTGTGTGTGTGTGTGTGTGTGTGTGTGTGTGTGTGTGTGTGTGTTGTGTGTGTGTGTGTATCTACTTGTGAGTGTAAGCCTATGAGTGTGCTTGTGTAAGTGCATGTGTATGAGGTTTTTCAAATGATTAGTGTGTGTGTGTGTGTGTGTGTGTGTGTGTGTGTGTGTGTGTGTGTGTGTGTGTGTGTGTTGGAGGGTGGGGTGTTGGACTGTACATGTAAATTCTATAAGTGGCCACTTGATTGTGATGATTCTTGTTTTATGCATGTTGTCTTGTTATACTGTTAATTATGCACCTATCTTAATTTCTCATCTTTTGAGATAATAAAGTATTCATATCATATCATATCGTATCATATCATATCATATCATATCATATCATATCATATCATAAAGTCATGAAAAAAGTCCATCGGTATGTGCTTGTATACTGACAGTAATACTAAACAAAGAATGGCAAATGAAACGTGTTTGTATTAGGATTGGTGTCTTTTATACTGAGAAAATTGCCATCATATTGAGACTGGTCACAAAAATTGTTACATAATAATTCGTCTTGGCCAGCCTTGTATACATTGGACTTGATTGTTAGGCAAAATAGACATTGTGTTGACTGAAACAAAATGTTAGTTACTGTTCTGTTTATGCTGAATCTGAATAATTGCAAGTTGGTTTTGTACGTGATATGTTCCAGCAAAGATGCACGAATGCCTTAGAATGGTTTAATTGTAGGGTAGGTTGTGTAGGGTAGGTATACTTACTACCATTATATATATATATATATATATATATATATATATAATCCACATTTGATGTAACCATGGGATCGTATGAAGGTGCCGAAACATGTGAACTAGTCGGACTATTCATGCTATCCAACACCCAAAAACAACTTGGAAAACAGGCCGGTTTATACAGAGATGACGGCCTCGCTGCATTAAACAATAATCCAAGAACCATTGAAAACAAGAAAAAAGAATTATGTAAAATCTTTAAAAACCACAACTTAAAAATTGCAATAGAAGCAAACAAAAAAGTAGTGAATTACCTAGACATAACATTAGACCTCAATGACCATGTGTACAAACCATACAAAAAACCCAATGACATACCAATCTACGTAAACACCAAAAGCAACCACCCACCATCTATACTAAAAACAATACCCAATGGTATAAACAAGAGACTATCCAACCTGTCATGCAATGAAAACGCATTCAATGATGCAGCAACAGAATATCAAGAAGCATTACAAAAAAGTGGTTACAATTACAAACTACAATACAGTCCAGACAATAACACGAACAGAAATAAGAAAAATAGGAAAAGAAAGATCATATGGTACAACCCACCATACGATGGACAAGTAAAAACAAATGTAGGAAAAGAATTCTTTAAAATCTTGGCAACATCATTTCCAAAAGAACACAAACTGTCCAAAATATTCAACAAAAACACCATTAAACTATCATACTGATGTATGCCTAACCTCAAAAACATAACTGATTCATCTAACAAAAAGAAAAGCAACACAAAAGAGAAGGGTGCCGAAAGGACATCTTGCAACTGCACTAAAAAAAGAACAGTGCCCCCTAAGCAATAAATGTCTTCACAGCAACATTGTATACCAAGCTACGGTAACATCAGAAAATGAAAAGAAACATATATAGGGATTACTGAAAACACTTTCAAAACCAGACACGCAAACCACAAACAGTCATTCAAAAATGAAAAATACAAAAATCAAAAAGAGCTGAGTAAATACATTTGGAGACTCAAAGATAAAAAAATAGACTACAACATATCATGGAAAATCATAAAAAGAGCAACACCATACAACAATATTTAAAAAAGATGCAATCTATGCTCAACAGAAAAATGGTTGATATTATGTAAACCACACTTAGCAACTCTGACCACAAACGTAGAAATTGTAAACAATTGCAGGCACAAGTGGAAATCTTTGCTAGCACATTCCATCTGAACAGGCCCCAATAAGAACCACAGGCCGCACGTGCAGCAAATGAGATCCGCCTCCACACACAGAGTTGAAATCAAGTCCCGCACGCCATAAAAGATCTTTGGCGTGCCCCAGAAAAAGATATCCTGATGATAGCAAGGCTTGAAACAAGCTTGTAGATTTTATACTTCATTAAAAAAATATTTTTAACAAATATATATATATATATATATATATATATATATACATATGTTGTAGTCCGTATGGTGAAAACATAACTATGATTGAGTTCATAATCTTTTTACATTCCTAAGCAGCCTAAACTTGGTGTAGACCATTTGAGCTACGGTACTTTCTTAAAACAAACTGTTACCTCGTTTTATTTAAAAATGATGAGAGTTGAATTTTATACCTGTAAAAGAGGAGTTCAAGGCACCACAATAAACAGAAAGAAAACTATTTCTGCCTGATACCCCACGAAAGCCAAGAAGCCACGAATAATCAATACTAATGTGCCCTGTTAATCTAAAATGAAGGGGGGTGCATTAAAAGGGGGGGGGGGGGGGGTGTTTTTTTGTGTGTGTGATGTATACGTTTCTTTTACTACGGATCTGAACATTACTGAAAGAGAAAGAAGAAAGGAGAGACAGTTTTATTAGCTATTTCCACATTGTCATTCCGCCTAAGTTTGACCCTACACACACACATAAAAAATCCGTTCCTATACTACTACTTCGTGGCCAAGCCGCCTGAATGATAAAATGCCACCACCCATCCATATTAATGACGTTTTCTGGGAGACTGCACTGGAAAATGAATAACGGGGAAACTTCTTATTGTCGGTTAAAGAAGGGAGTGAAGGACGAAGAAAGACTAGATTGGGTGTTTTTTTTTCCCCATCTTAGATTCAAATGCCGTTTTTATTTTCCTCCCCGCTTTTTGTAACTGCTCAAAAAGTGGTGGCAGCGCTAGAGATGAAAGTTCTGAATGGCAAACTGTATCTGAGTGGGCCAATGTTATTAGGGAGTATGATTCTACTGTCTACATTTTTCTTCCTTACGGTTGTGGCGGTTGATGACTGCGATTTTAGCGGCGAAGTTCGGATGGAGACCCAGCGGGTGACACTGAGTTGTCGATGTAACGTCAGTGCGAACAAATGTCCACGCTGCACTATGAAAATCCAGGGACTGTACATCAAACCCTTTGTGCGGAAAGCCACGCCCTGGACAGTCGCTGAACTGTCCAGTACCCCAACAAGAACATCAGGAGGATATGTCAGAGACAGTACTTATGGAATCACACTCAACCAAAGTTACTCCTCCAGAGTCAGCCATCCTGCCGGAGTTACATTTGAGTGTATCACACACGGACTGGACTATTCCTATCATGCCAAAGACCATGACTATCTCTTGGCGATGAACTTTTCGGATTACTACAATGCAAACTTTTCCGATTCAAACTTTTGACGGCTGTCACAGCAAACACCGCGGCTACGGTTTTAACCAGATACGTCACACCCAAAGAAGAAGTAACAACCGTTAATACAATAGGCAAACTATCTACTACCCGACCAACTAAAGTTCGTGTCGTACTCTTTTACCTCAAAACCTCAACTCTTTTGCCCCCCTTTCTGATGTTCTTTTGCCTAACTCTTTTATCCCTTCTGATCTTCTTTTGCCTGTTGTGGCATTAGGTTTTGGGTTGAGTTTTTTTTTTTGTGGGGTGGGTGGGCTAATAAATCTATGAGAGAACACAAGAAGTAATGCCGAGTCAGTTGTTACATTTATTAACGAAAGGTTAGTTGCAAGTAGTCATATATAAACGGGGGCTGTGTCATCATCTGTCAGCCAGATGCTTCATCATCCTAAAACCACCCTCTTCGACTGGGCCAAGAGGTTTTTCACCACTAAGAAAAGATGGAAGGAGTCGTCACCACCGCCACCACCACCACCACCCTGAACTGCGGCGGGGGGGCTCGAGTGGCAGTAGTAATCGGTGATTGGGGCATCTTGGACCCGGAAGAAAGAGCCATAATGTGGGATCAGTTTGGTCAAAGCACGAACCTGCTAATACGCCTCATGCAAGAACCAACAATAAACAGCCTTTCCAAATCGCTGTCGAAGATGGAGAAACGAGAAGACGTAGAAGCTGTCCTCGTTTCTTTCAGTGCGAATGCCTGTTTTGGGGGAAGCGTTTTCACGAATCGCTGGCGACAGCTCATAAACAAACTCAAGTCCGCCTTTCCTAACGTCACTAAGATTATCTTCGGCACAGTACTGTATCCCTTTTACGGAGGAGTTCTGAAAAATTCGGTGACAGTTTCCAACACGAATCTGAAAAAGGTCGTTAACAAATTGCGCCAGAAGGATAATGATAAGGATGTCATTATCCGATTGATCAATCTCACAAAAATCACCAGAAGATTCGCAGACAAAAGACCCTTGAGAACGATGTACCGAGATGCTCTGTATCCCAACACAAAATGCGTGGAACGACTCGCGGCTGAAATGTTCTCTGGGGTCATAGTAGACTACCTATAAGCAGACAGCAGCAGCGTTTGGGCGCGTGCGTTTTTTGTTTTTTGTTTTTTTCTTATTATTACCAGCCCGTTTGTTGCTTTGTAATTTACTTGAATGGCTTTTTGGGAGACTTCGTGGAAGGAACTGTGTGTGTTTTTAAAAAAAAATGTATTCTTCGTTGGGTTTTTTTTTTTTTTTGCCCTCCCCCTATTATTTTAACACATTTCGAACGTTTGATTTTGTACATTATTTGCATTACATGCGCATTTGTTGCGATTTATTTTGACTCCCCCTAAAGAGTCTTAATGATAATAAAATCTTGTACAGCATCCCCGCTTCTTGGGTCAAACATGCGCCAGCAACATAATGGCTATAATCTGGGACGGAAAATGACCCGTTTGCCTCCTCGATTCTTTTTTTTTGTTGTTGTTTTTGTTGGTGTGTGTTGGGTCGTCATTAAGAAACACCCACGTTCTTATTAAGAACGAATGTGTAACGGGGGACATTAATTGTTGGTGTAGTGGTGGTGGTGTTTTGATGGTGGACAGTTATTCAGTTTGTGCGAATGTTCAAAACCCACAGTGGCCACGAGTCTCACCACCTTAAGTCCGGGTCGGAGAAATCTTCCTTCCCCTCCCTTCCCTCCCCCCACGGCTACTGTACTAACTCTTTACTGAGAAGAACAAAAAAAAGGAGGAGTTCTTTATAATTTTAGAGCTTTCTGGGGGAAAATAAAATCCAATTTTACAATAACAACAGCAGCATCAGGTAGTTGGGAGGAGCTTTTTTTTTTTATTCTAAGTATAATTTCTTTGATGCGATCTAAGAAAACCTCCAGTATATTCCACTTTGTAGTTATTTGGTCCGACTTCATACGCCCCAAAAAGAGAGTAAATATATTAGCTTGCAGTTGTTGTTTTTTTTTTTTTTACTATCAGGATTGCTGCGGTGTGTGTGTGAGGCTTGAGACTCCCTTCCCCCCTCCTTTACATATTTATACTACTACTACTACAAGAAAAGGAAGAAGGGGAGTGTCTGCTGTCAGCCTTTTTTTTTAAAGAAATAAAATGAGTCATCATCGGGGTGTTTTCTTCTTCTTCGACGGATTTCTGCCACCCTCGGATTTTTTTTTCTTTGATGAAATCGCTCAGTTGACGATTGTCGGACTTACTATTCTGAAGATAACTCGGCTTTTTCGATCGCAGGTGCCATCGGCAGGCGGGGAAACTGTCCTCCTCGGGATACTAGACCTTCCTGACCGCTTAAAACAAGTTGAACAGCCCGAAGAAGAAGAAAAAAAAGAACATTAGCAATGCCTTCGATACTAGTTGGTGTAGTTGCCCAGGAAGCTAACTCCTCTTAGCTACAATTACTTTGAAACAACAACAACAACAACAAGGGGATTATTGACAGGCGTTGTTTGAAAATGTAAAGGAAAAAAAAAAAGTGTTGCGCCGCCACTGCAGAACTGGACAGGGCAGCAGCAATTTTTCCCGGGACATCATGGAGGAGGAAATAGCCAGCGCGGCGGCGGGTGCCTCCAACCAGGTGTCTCGTTTGGGTCTAGAAACGTTACCCGAGCTCGTGTTGCTGATGATCTTCAAGATGCTTCCACTGTCGGACCGGGCTTATCTGGGAAGCGCTTGTAAAAGGTTCAACTCTCTCATGTATTACCCCTCCGTGTGGAGGGACATCAGCATCCGGACGACCCTACAAGAAGGATACTCCGTATTACACGGTCGTGTCGAAGCCGCTGGTCTGTGCAAAAGTGACAAATTCATGATCAAGAAATTTGATAAGTATTTACGGAATGTCAGTGTCTACATTAACAGCTGGTTTCTAAAACATTCGCTTTTTGACATGCTCATAGAGCTTGCGCAGAAAAGACACCTCAAAAGACTGGTCTTTCGAGGGGCTCAATCTGTCCAAGAACCAGTAGTAGTAGCATCAACTACTACTACTACCTCGCTGTTCGTGGCCAACGATCTCCTGGCGACAGTGACTGACTTTCTGCACACACTCGATCCTGCAACGACGGCCATCGAAATACATCTAGTTCTCGACAACGGTGGAGGTGAAAGTTATGAGATGTCATCTGCAAACCCATTGGCGACGAAATTCCGCCATCTTTGGACTATACAAAAAAGGTAGTAGTTGTTGTTGTTGTGCCTCTGAAGAAGAAGAACGCGCATGCGCACACACACTCCCACTGCTTTTTTTTCTTTTTTTTTTTCAGGATGGTTTCTTCCATACTGTGTGTTACGGCTAGTAATCAGAGGGAAGGCGCTAAGGCTGTGTATGAGAAAACGTTTATTAAATGTTTCCCCCTCCCTCCCCAACCCCCTATGACATTTATGAGACAAGAGGACTGACTTTTTTATTTTTTCTCATTGACATAAAATTGTGTATTTCTAATGATGATGATGATGAGGATGGCGACGAGAATCTCCTCTTAACTACCGACGATGATGAGTACCAATTTTAGGATGATTATCACCGTGATCGTCTCTCCCTGTAATCGTCAACATCTAATATCACGCGCCATTGCTCCAGGAATCCCAGCCATGTGACATTATTATTTCTCTTTCGGGAAAACTTCGGGAGGAAGGGGCCTGAACTTATGATTATTCCGAGTCCCCGCTCGAAGAAGAAGAAGAAGCAAGTAGTGTCTTGCGAAGAGTGGTGTAATAGCTGAGACTCTTCTTCTACTTCTATCCTGTGCGGAAAAATTCTGCAATTATCGCGATTTAGTCCGTGCAAGAAGAAGAAGACGACGACGGCGGCTGCTCCCTCAGTGAGAAGATGGTCGAGGAAACGTTTCTCCCTTCTTTCATCGAGTCAACTTTACAACAAATCCTGATTTTGTCATTTGACTGTGATACTGTCACTAGCTGGTGCGGGGCACACAAGCGCCAGCAGTCTGTGTCATGGGTCAGATGATGATGATAACGTCTTCTTCTCCTCCTTCCAACTTCTCCCGCGCTTTACGGGAAACGCGCTTTGCCCATTTCGAAATGAAACCTGATGTGGTGACCATTTACTACATTATTCCGATCGACTTCAATGGATAAGGACCTTGTGCTGCCAGGTTTGTTAAAAAAAAAAAAAAAAAAAAAGTGAAACGGAAAGAAGACATGCCCGATCCAGTTTCTGCCATTTCCGGGACTTCTGAAGAAGACAAAAAGCTCCAAGATCCTCCACCTTTCTGTCCCGCGCAGCATACCTGTCTTTATTCTTCCAGTTCCAAGCCCGACTTAACTCCTGGTGTATTTCCATTCTTATCCGCGTTTTTTTTATTACTAATAATATAACATACAATGGTGCGTTTCCACAGGAAATTCACCAAACACTGGGTCTGCTCTGCTTAAGAGAGTCAGACCGGAATATGGCACGGACAACGAATTTGTGGCTGGGGAGAAAAAAAAAAAAAAACCCACAGTGATCCCTGAATCGGAGAAGATTTACACACACGCACACACCAAAAAAAAAAAGATCAGTATGAACAAAAAAACAAAAAAGAGCTTCAGTTTTTTTTTTTTTTTCAAAAACAAACATACAAACAAGTTTGGAATATAGGGACGTGGCGACGTGATTGAAACTTACGCGCTGGATTTTTATAACCACCACTATTTGGATACGGAATCTACAACTAGAAGAGGGGGCACCTGTTTAATCTGACAACGACAACAACAACAAAAAAGAAATGACTAAAACTTTTCAAAAGCGGCAAACTTTTTTCTCTCCCCAACTCACAGAATCGTTAATACTCGGAATGATAACTTGCCAGTCAATGTTGTTGAAGCAGAAACTGTTAACACTTTCAAAAATTGTCTTGATAAACGGGCCAGATATGTGTCGAAGAAATATTGACTTGCATTTTTTAAACCACGCATGCGTTTTTTATGCGAGAATAAGACCCCAAAAGCTATTTCTCGCGCTCAAACCCGTAACATTGAGAAGGCTGAAAATGCCTAATAACGGCGCCGCCGATATGTTATGATGTGATATGAGAAAAGAAAAATGTAGCACACTCTCCTCCCCTCCGTCTTCTTCTTCTTCTTCTCAGGTCGACCTTCAACTAGAGGGGCCTGTTCAAACTAACAAAAATTTACTAAAACGTCAGCACACTTTTTCTTTTCTCCCCCACTAACAGAATCGTTAATACTCGGAATAATAATAACTTGCCAGTCAATGAGCACAAACTGTTCAGAACTTGTCTAAGGCTGAAAATGCCTAATAACGGCGCCGCCGATATGTTATGATGTGATATGAGAAAAGAAAAATGTAGCACACTCTCCTCCCCTCCGTCTTCTTCTTCTTCTTCTCAGGTCGACCTTCAACTAGAGGGCGCCTGTTCAAACTAACAAAAATTTACTAAAACGTCAGCACACTTTTTCTTTTCTCCCCCACTAACAGAATCGTTAATACTCGGAATAATAATAACTTGCCAGTCAATGAGCACAAACTGTTCAGAACTTGTCTAAGGCTGAAAATGCCTAATAACGGCGCCGCCGATATGTTATGATGTGATATGAGAAAAGAAAAATGTAGCACACTCTCCTCCCCTCCGTCTTCTTCTTCTTCTACTCAGGTCGACCTTCAACTAGAGGGCGCCTGTTCAAACTAACAAAAATTTACTAAAACGTCAACACACTTTTTCTTTTCTCCCCCACTTACAGAATCGTTAATACTCGGAATAATAATAACTTGCCAGTCAATGAGCACAAACTGTTCAGAACTTGTCTAAGGCTGAAAATGCCTAATAACGGCGCCGCCGATATGTTATGATGTGATATGAGAAAAGAAAAATGTAGCACACTCTCCTCCCCTCCGTCTTCTTCTTCTTCTACTCAGGTCGACCTTCAACTAGAGGGCGCCTGTTCAAACTAACAAAAATTTACTAAAACGTCAGCACACTTTTTCTTTTCTCCCCCACTAACAGAATCGTTAATACTCGGAATAATAATAACTTGCCAGTCAATGAGCACAAACTGTTCAGAACTTGTCTAAGGCTGAAAATGCCTAATAACGGCGCCGCCGATATGTTATGATGTGATATGAGAAAAGAAAAATGTAGCACACTCTCCTCCCCTCCGTCTTCTTCTTCTTCTACTCAGGTCGACCTTCAACTAGAGGCGCCTGTTCAAACTAACAAAAATTTACTAAAACGTCAACACACTTTTTCTTTTCTCCCCCACTTACAGAATCGTTAATTACTCGGAATAATAATAACTTGCCAGCAATGAGCACAAACTGTTCAGAACTTGTCTAAGGCTGAAAATGCCTAATAACGGCGCCCGATATGTTATGATGTGATATGAGAAAAGAAAATGTAGCACACTCTCCTCCCTCCGTCTTCTTCTTCTTCTCAGGTCGACCTTCAACTAGAGGGGCGCCTGTTCAAACTAACAAAAATTTACTAAAACGTCAGCACACTTTTTCTTTTCTCCCCACTAACAGAATCGTTAATACTCGGAATAATAATAACTTGCCAGTCAATGAGCACAAACTGTTCAGAACTTAGTCTCGATAAACGGGCCGGATGTTTCAAACACATATGGACTCTCGCGCGTGTGTGCTATTTATGCGAGAACAAGACCACAAAAACTATTTCTCGCGCTAAAACCCGTAAATTATCTAACATCGAGAAGGCTGAAAATGCCTAATGATAGGCCACCGATATGTTATGATGTGATATGAGGAAGAAAAATGTAGCACACTCTCTCCCGTCTTCTTCTTCCGAGTTTCGATCTCGTTGCGATAATAGCCATAGTTCTCTCTTCTTCTGTAAGGAATTTGCTGCTGCGGTAAACTGAACTTGTTCTAGGACAAGGAAACCAAACCATCCAACACTGAGCGGGCTGAAAATGCCTAACGTGCGCCGATATGTTATGATGTGATAAGAGAAGGAGAAACGTAGCACACTCCTCCCCCTGTCTTCTTCTACTCAGGTCGATCCACAACTAGAAGAAGAGGGCGCCTGTTCAAACTAACAAAAATTTTTACTAAAACGTCAGCAAACTTTTTCTTTTCTCCCCACTCACAGAATTGTTAATATTCGGAATAATAATAACTTGCCAGTCAATGAACACAAACTGTTCAGAACTTAGTCTCGATAAACGGGCCGGATGTTTCAAACACATATGGACTCTCGCGCGTGTGTGCTATTTATGCGAGAACAAGACCACAAAAACTATTTCTCACGCTCAAACCCCGTAAATCATCTAACATCGAGAAGGCTGAAAATGCCTAATAATACGCCACCGATATGTTATGATGTGATAGGAGAAGGAGAAACGTAGCACACTCTCCTCCCCTCCGTCTTCTTCTTCC
>CM065735.1:4076587-4094087 GCA_033310375.1 Conus canariensis
GTAATCACCACAAATGCGAGCTGTTTTATCTGACTTCACACAACAGTAACAACCAGTGCTGCCCAGTCTGCGATTTGCATCTATTCCGTCTGCTTCCATCTGATCTAGTTTTTCACGGACCTTCTCACGAAGTGCATAAGGGACTGAACGTGGTTGACAGTATCAAGGCTGCGCAGAAGGATCAACGAAAATGCTGGCTTTCGCACCTTTGATAGTGCCTCTGCCTTCCTGAAACACTTCCATTCTGTCCTCAAGAATTTTGTCCAGTTCTGAATTGCAGGTGGGCACTTCAGTTGAACAAAGGGAAAAAAATCCTTGAACCAGTCCAGTCGCAGATGCTTCAGCCATTCTCGTCCCAGCAAGCTATGACCTTCTTCTTTCACCACAATCATTTCCATTGTCAGTGGTGTACTGTCCTTGTACGTAACAGCCACATGGCACACACCTAACACAGGAATCTCATTTCCAGTGTACGTCTCGAGTCTTCTTGTGTACGTTCTGCAAAGGCAAATGTGTTCCACTCATGATATCTTTCAGTGTCTTGTCACTTACAACGGTAGAAGATGTTCCTGTGTCCAGCTCCATCTCCACTGGAACACCTTCCAGTTCAACACTCATCAGTTTAAGGCTTCTCCTTTGTCTGTGTTTTGAACACAGTGAACATCTCAGCATCATCTTTAGAGTCTCTTGACTACACCACCCTTAGTCTTGGACCGAGTCTGTCTATGCTTTGCCTTTCCAGCACGATACTGTGGACATAGTTTCTGTATGTGACCCTTGGCATGGCAAAACCAACGCTCAATGTTCCTCGCTGATTTGGTTTTCTTCATTATCACATTCACATCTTCAGAACCAGGGGTCCCTGCTCTGTCAATCTTATCAACACAATAACAGTGTTTCTGGCAGCAGAAGCCCCATCAGAAATGCTCGCTTGTATATCTGTAGCACTCTTCTCAGCTAACTCCATAGCTGTAGCAATTTCCAAAGCTTTTCAGCAAATGTAAGCTCTTTTTTTTTATAGCAAGCGTCTCCGGATACGGTCATTTTTTAATTCCACATACCCGTCTGTCTCTT
Organism: Conus canariensis; assembly: GCA_033310375.1. NCBI lineage: Eukaryota > Metazoa > Mollusca > Gastropoda > Neogastropoda > Conidae > Conus > Conus canariensis. The sequence continues at coordinate 4,077,662 of CM065735.1, forward strand.
AACATGGAATCCAATGACGCACCAAAATGACAGTCCTGGGACAAATGACGCGATTGCGTGGCGTAATTCGACACCGACTCTTGATCATGACGTACTCGCGTATGGAATTTAAAGCGCCGCACAATTTCTGATGGTTTGGGCAGAAGATGATTTTTTTCAGCTTCCTTCAGTTCATCAGAAGTCTTACCCCCTGGTTTGGCTGGCGCTAGAAGGTCACACATTAATTTATAAGTAGCACCACCACATGCGCTCAACAAAATGGTGTTTCTCTTGTCAACAATGTCATTTGCAGCAAAGCAATGCTCCATTCTTTCCATGTACTGACCGCAATCTTCTCCCCCTTTTGCGTCGAACTCACGTAGTCTTCCGAAGGAAGGCATCCTCGTCGCCAGATGGAGTAACACACGTAACTGAGTGCAGGCTAGGATTTATTCTTGCCGACTGCACTGCACAACCATCAAGCAGCTATTGCGTTCATTCGAGTGCATTTCCTTTGTACACTACGAATTATCTGCCCTGTTACAAAGGTAACATCCATCACCGTTTTGTTTGCTTGTCTGTTAATCTGTAAATCTGTTAGTCAGTAACTTTATAGAAAATATTAGGAATGAATTTTGATCTTAAAAGCTGAGAGGACTACACGAAGACGGAAGATTGCTGCGTCTCTAAATTGGCATACCACCCACACAAGAGAGAAGGAGGCACTTTATGTTGGAACTTCTACATTTTACGTGCAGATCCTAAACTTAAAGATCACTACCTCGATTCAGGAAGAGTCTTTAAATAATTATTTATTTTCCCTGACGAGCTAGTCATGGTGTAAAGAAAAAGCATCAACAACACAATGCTAAGCCATCTGTGTGGAAGAAAGAAATTCCCCTTTAAGCTTTATTCTGAAACGTTTTCACAGAGTTTATTTTCATTACCTAACGGTAAGTTGTAAGTATAAACCCTGAATCGCTGGACCATTTGTCTCACCATTTATCAGGACTGTTATACCAGAAGACTGTTAATGACAGCTTGCTACAAGTACGTGACATGTCGTTCGGTCATAAAAGCAGGGGCGTAAAGGTACTTTCATCAGATTCACTTCGAGGGTTTGTTTTTTTAAAAAGATTTTCTTTCTAGACCAGCTTCATACTGCAACATACCCAATATGTACTGTTTCTGAGGATTACTTAAAAGTTCTCCAGTTTCTAAGAAAAACTAATGGGCATCTGGAGGGTCGGTGTGCTGCATATAGTAGAAGTCCCTACCAGCTGGGCAACGATGTCAGGAATTCCCATTGCAATTGCCACTTTTTTTGTGCTTCTTCCGCAGGAGTAAATTCTGCCATTTCTTTCTCTCTCAAAGCTCATTTACAGACTTCGTGGGCTTTAAATGAGTTTTAAATGAATTGTCATCTGACAGTTTTACTAAGTTGTGAGTGACACCACGCTGCCTTAGCATAGGTTTACATTCTGCTGCAAGCGCTTCTGTATTTTTTTTTTTTTTTTTGGTAGAGGGAAAAGACACAGAAAGAGAAAGAAAAAATATCAATGTAAAATATAGATATACATCTTTGTACAGCGTCTTTACTGACATGATCTACATGAGGGAGATGAAAAACAACCCTCGTAATGTTAAAACAAAAAGTACACGGCCATTTTGAAAAATGCTTGTGCACCTGAAACAGAGCAGACTCTGATCAGTTTGGATAACAGCTGCTGGATTGTATTAATAAGCCATTCACTTCACATCTGGCACACAACCTATTGTTATACATCAAAAGAAAACGTGATCTTAGCAATGGGCGTGCAGTTGACTACATTCCAGGTCATAATATAGCAGCACTACACCTACAGAAACAACACAAGCAAAACGTTGGGAAACACAGTCTCGTTTACGTTGGTTTGGTTAGTATGACAACAGCAAAGTAGGGAGAAGGGGGTACTAAAATGACGCTCTTATTTTTAGTAGCCAAAGAGAAAACACGAAACATTCAGTTTATATCCAAAGTGAAAACATAAATCAACACAAAAAAGAAAAACAAACCATTCTACACGTGCTCGCCTCCATTTGACTGGGCATCTTCAGGAAATTCCCAAGTGTCAGAAAGTTCTCTCCCTTAGACCGTAGCGGGCTCATTGCCGTGGTGCGCATCTTGAAAAATAAAGTGAACAAATGAGCTCGATTTCTAATGATATAAAGCGTATAAAATGTTTTTCTTTACTTTTCCGCAGACTGACGTCTTAACTATCTGAGTATGTTCACATAATTGTTTGAAGCGGGTTTCCTTTGTTCTATGATTCATAACCCCCTCTCTCCCCCCGCCACCCCCCCCCCCCCCTTCTTTCTCTCTCGCTCTCGCTTTGTTTATATGTGTTGTGATGTGGAATTGGTAAGTATGAAAAGAATGCTATGTTTTCAAACCACACTTGCTAAAAGGTGCAAATATACTCAAACACGTAATGTGGCAACTAAATCTTTTTCACCAGTTAAAATTTCCAAGTATAGGCGCATGGTGATGGAGAGGAATCAAAACCGACACAAACCTGTGAACATCACTTTACCTACTGAGTCTAGCTTGTCACGCACGTATCGTGCTGACATAACTTTACCCACTGAGTCTAGCTTGTCACACATGTATCGTGCTACGTTGGGAAAATGTCAATCACACTTAGGCATTTGTTACAAAGACAGTTTTTGTTGGAGCTTAGAATCCCTTACATGAAAAAAGGTTTGAATGTCCCTTGGTAAGTTGTAGTGACGGACAATGACTGGTCTGGAATAGAAACGGCCGACGGAAAATTTCATTTTTATTGGAAAACATAATCGAGATCACGCAAAGATGGTGATGGTGCAGGAATATTTTGTACAGCCTGGTTAGTTTCTTGTTGCTGTACAGACATATTTTGTATAACCTGGAGAGTTTTTTGAGGCAAGCCCTGATACCACATGTCAACAGAAGGTGTACAGAGGATTCCTTGCGACGGTTGCAGCTGTTGTATTCCTTGCTGCTGCTGTTGTATTTCTTGTTGCTGTTGTTGCTGTTTCTGTTGGATCTGTAACTGCTTTGTTGAAAATCCAGTTTTAGACAAAAACAGTTTGATGAACCTTCGTCTTGCAAGAACAGAACACCGACGATACCCCTTGCGGTTTTTGGGTCAAATAATAAAGATTCCATGATTTTGTCCATGGCTTCCTTATCTGTTAATTTCACAAGGTCTTGTTCTCTCAATGGTTCTGGTAGTTTCGATCGACGAGAGTTCTTCAATTGGAAAATAGTTCTCAACTGTGCGCTTCGTAAAAATAACGAATGCTTACTTTTCAGTAGATCTAATCTCATTTCTGGGTCTTTGTTTGTTATATCTATTTCTTCTAGTTTCTCTATCATCGTGTCGTCCTCTTTTGCCAACAATATCCGATAGCTTTTCAACAAAGTCAAGTTGGCCATTTTATTTTTCCAAAGAGGGTACTAATACAGTGGAACTCTCCAGCGCCTAAATGTAAAACAGACAAAAAAGAAGAAACTGAAAACTAGCACAAAAAACCCCAACACATTACTGAAAATAATATTTTAAATCTTTAGCCCTGTTCTCCTAGATGAACAGCCTAATGCGAAAAGCAGCGTGTTGATTGTGTAGTTTTAAACTAACTACTAAACAAGAGTAATCATAATTTAGATAACCATAAACCTGTAACATCGTCATGAACTGAGTACCATTACAGCAGACTGGATTATCATATGATATTTAAATGGTAAATGTTCATTTATCTCTCTCTCTCTCTCTCTCTCTCCTCTCTCTCTCTCTCTCTCTCTTGTGTGTGTGTGTGTGTGTGTGTGTGTGTGTGTGTGTGTGTGTGTGTGTGTGCGTGTGTGTGTGCGTGTGTGTGCGTGTGTGTGTGCGTGTGTGTGTGTGTGTGAATTTTTACTTGAATACACGAAGGAACAATGTTTTCATAGATTATTTCAAATGTTGAATGAGAGAGAGAGAGAGAGAGAGAGAGAGAGAGAGAGAGAGAGAGAGAGAGAGAGAACATTATTTTAAAGCTTGATTATTTTTTAACCCCCGCTGACAGGTTTTACAGAGTGCCGATGAAAAATAAACGTCAGATAGAACTGAAAAACGAAAAGGACGTGTTTAAAATTCACATATTGGATGCGAGATGTGGGAATGATTGATCTGAATTCTGATATTTTTTGTCTAAACCAAATTTTGTTTCTCTCTTTTTGTTTTTAAAAGTATGTCTTGCTTCATCGTTTTGAATATTACACTTTTTATGATCAATTGTCAGAGGAGAAGTCTGTTGGTGATTCATTGGGTGGAGATAGTTCCTTTTCCATCTCACTATCCTCATTCCTGGAAGACTGTTTACTTTTTTTTCGAGAAGAGTAACAGGCGTTTTCATTTTTTGTCTTCTCACATCGTTTAGACACCTGTGAATTTGGATGTTCTCTGTTTAGAGAAGGGTTTTCATCATCACTATCTGTTCCTTTCTTTGGTCGGGCGAAACGGCGTTTTTTTTCTTCTCGCATATGTTCTTGATTCCTCTTGGGGGAGTTCCGAGAATCATCATCCTCTTCCTCGGAGCTATCACTTTTTGTTTCTGCATTACGTTCATTTTGCCAGACATGTCTCCCGGGAGGATTTTCATCACTGCTCGATTCATCTTTTTCTAGTGCTCGCTTCACGTTTTGAGACGGAGTCTTTTCTCTTTCTGTACACCCCTTTCTGTCTCTCTGGGGACTTTGTTGGTCCCTTTTATCATTCCTTACAGACGGTCGGACGGAACGGGTTTTTTTTTCTCTTCGCATCTTTTCTTGACCGTTCTGTGGCGAACTGCGGGAGTCATCATCTTCTTCCTCAGAGCTACCACTTTTTGCGTTTCCATAGCGTTTATTTTGCCAAGGACGCTTCTTTTTACCATTTTCGTCATCACTTCCTTGCAGGTTTTTTTCAGGCGCTCGCTTGGTGTTTTGAGGTGGACTCTTTTCTTTTTCTATGTACCTCTTTCTTTCTTTGTAGGGACTTTGCTGGTCCCTTTTCTCACGCCTTCCATTCGGTTCATTCTGTTTGATTCGTCCAAATGTGGAAGGTGGGACACTACTGTGCCTCTGAAATACCACTCTTTTTGATTCCCTGTCTTTATCATATATAGCCTGTACCATCCTCGTTAAGTCACATAGTGATGTACTAATATTTTCAAAGTACGTTTTCATCATCTCTGGATCCATGCTGCGAGGATGGAGATCGGTGTTGTAGACAGTGTCATAATCACGTTGTTCGGGCCTGTAGTCATGGTCAAAACCTTGTTGGTGGTGGTATCTGTAATCTGTACGCGAAGCAGATCTTTGACTGCTATTATTTCCACCACGAGCTCTGTTTTGGAGAGGAGCACCCCTTCTATTGTATTGAGGGCGATAATCTTGATCAAAATGACGACGTCTATCAGCATACTGTGAATACATTCCTGCGGGAGGAAAAAATAAATACGTTAATTATTTATGTAAGTACTCAGTGCGTGGTTTCATTGTAACAAAGGGGAAAAAGGGAAGAGGCATTGAGCAAAACGAACAGTAACATGTTTCTCGTTTATTTTTTTTCTTAACAACATTACATATAGGCTTACACAGCAATGTTGCAGAAAAGTGTAACCTTTGCTAGCAGGCCCTATGTAATCAGCTGAAAGAGTCAATGATTAGCAACTATCATCCTGTATGGAACTGAGCACTGAGAATTCCCATAGAAATTTTGAAACAACGTTCACTAATTTCGAAAGAAGAGGAAGGGTGAAGGGAAACTGGCTTATCAACAAAATAAAAAGCGGTTTTACAGGACATCCTCTGACATCTTAGAAAAGAAAATATTTGGAAATGATATTCTAGAACTCTATTTACAAGCACACACTAAGAAACTTGATTATTTCCACCCGATTTTCGTTTGTTTTGCAGAAACTTCAAGTTGCAACGAACAGTTCAAGACAGATATAGAGAGTCGGGGGTGTGGGTTAAATAAGCTGGTTTTCTTCCAGTCTGGGACAATCGAGTTTTAATCCAAATTATTACGATGGTCGCGAAAGTTGCATCAAATTCAAACAGCTCGTTTGACAATAGGTCTAGTTTTAAGTGACTAGCTGGGCCCTTGCCAAAAACTGAGCGAAATACAAAGTTCACTAGCCGTTTTTGTTCACAACAAGCGTTTATCCTTTCTATTAACTGTTTTTTAGTTTTCTGAAAAAGTTCCGGGTCTAAAGCGTCTTCTTTCAAAATTAAGATTCCCAAAAGACCCCAGGCCTGTATTGCCGCTCGTCCAGACGAAGAGTCTAGCAGTTTCGTCGTTCCAAAAGTCTGTAATATGGCGTCGCGTAAAATATCAGCCATTTATCCACTGTTTTGAAGATAAAATACTAAAAACTCGGGTAAAGGGATGGTCTTCTAAGCTTGGATGGAGTATTAATAGTAAAAAGCAAATACGTAATTGTCTTCCTTTTCCTCTACACACCTTACAGCCAACTGGGTGACTCTGTGTTCAGCTGTGTATTTATAGGCCAAGTAGATTATGTATTAGCGTTCAAAGTGTTTTGCATATGTAGATGAGCACAACAGTTTTTAGCAACTTTGACCCCCATCGCCGCTGGCGTGTGACAGGATGACATCTACTCTTTTATATGGACATTTTTGAAGGTTGTGAAGATGCCTGCGTAGTTCTCCATTGTACCTGTCCCACTTGCAAAAAAAAAAAAAAAAAAAAAAAAAAAAGAAAAACTGTGCCCCAAACCCCGATCTTGCGTACCTGAGAAGCTCCATCTGTTTTGGGCAGAGCTTCCCCACCCATTTTGTTGTAGAGGGTTGTTTTTTCTAATGGTAAACAATACTTGTATTACAGGCCTTGTCTGGATTCTCCAATACTGCTACCTGATGATCACCCTTCACGCCTGTCTCTTTGGGAGAGGCGTCAGTTTTGGGTATGACTATATCCTCCACCTGGATAGTCATTTTGTGGCAGACGAGACCTATTCCACGAAAACCAATCTCTACTAGCCGCTTAGGTGAAAAACGTCGATGGTCAGGTAAGTTCCTGCAAATTTCTTCTTTTAGGGGACTTTGAAAGCACTGAAGTCGGTTTCTGGTATAAGTGATCCAAGGGCTTGGTAATCTTCCCATCTGGCTGGTGGTGATATTGTGGTGGTAGCAATCTGTGGTTGGGTAGGTAAAGAATAGGTACTAACAAACCTAATGATGGCTTAATCAGAAAATTGCTATTTTCAGGGTTATTGGCCAATCTTGTCTATACTCAGAAGTGAGCTGCGCGATTTATCCCTGCTGTTTCCATGCAATATTGCATATGGTAAAGTCTCGCCAATGACGACTAACACAACTGAGGAACACAGAACGGAGAAAGAGTTCCGAACGTTTTTATGTTAAGGTTTCTTGAAACCTTAAATGACGTATAATGTGACCAGGGAAACAAATATAACATTAAAACGCAGTCACGGATCCATTGAAACGCCAGTATTGAACACGATACAATTATCCCACTTGTACACATATGCTATTCCAGATACGTGATGTGATCCCCAGGATCCGTACCCACTATAATCTGCCACTATCTGAACAACACATAGTGAAGAGGGGCACAAGGGAAGGCATCCATTTCTCCCATTTCTCTTTCCATGGACAGCGTTGGTTCTGCTTGTTTGTGGTCTACTTGATCTGATCCATCACTAGCTAAGACAGCGTGCTGAATCATGCTTCTCTGCAGTAACGAGAACGTCGATACTCTTCAATCCAGTATTCTTCTTTTCGGTTTTTTCCCCTCCAGCACTCTTCCGGACCTATTTCCCTTTCATTTTTTTCTGTAAGAAAGCACAAAATTTGTTGCTTTTCTGTAGCTTCGACACCAGATTTTGGCATCCTAGATTTAGGTTTCAATTTTACCTCTATGGAAATCAACGAAGATTTTTTTGGACCAGAACAAAATAAATATTAATAATAATGAGGACAATTTCTATAGCACCCATCCTAACAACGTAGGCTGCAGAGCGCTTTACAAGTTGTCATAATTCAACCTAAAAAAATATAGGCAGAAACACACACACACACACACACACACACACACACACACACACACACACACACACACCGGGAACATAATGTTGCATGCATAAACACACTATATAACCGGTGAACAGCTCATTTGTACACGAGCAAAGTGTGCAAATGACATGTAGTAATTTAGTAATATTTCAGGTGGTATCCTGCAACTGGCGTTTGAACAGATACGTTTTAAGTGCAGACTTGAAAGTCGGGAAGGAGGGGCATGATGTAGATGGAAAGGTAGTGAATTCCAGAGTATAACCGCAGAAAATGAGAATGCTCTAGAATCCATCGCCTGTACCCATCGTCAACATAGCGCAGGCCTCCAAGGGTGGTACAGGACTGCTCTAAAGGCAGGTGAAGACAGTGTTTCTCTGGGTCCTCCCCAGCACCTTCGGGTGTTTCTTTTTCTTCAGAGTATTGCCGCAGATAATGAGAATGCTCTAGAACCGTGCTGCTTTCGGTTATATGAGGGAATTCGATAAAAATCGGTCATCAGAGGAATAGTGGAGGGGACGTGTAGGAAAATATATTTCGAAGCCATCAGAGAGATAGATAGGCGCTTCACCTGTGATAACCTTATAACATGGACAGGCCAACTTGTACTGAATTCTGAGCTCGATTTTGAGCCAGTGTATTTTCTGCAAGAGATCCGAACTATGGTGCTGTTTGGGCAGCTTGAAGATAAGGTGAGCGGCTGAATTTTGAACACGATGTGGTGGCTGGAGTAAGGCTGCGGGTACACTAAGGAGAAGAGCGGTACAGTAGAAAGAAACTCGTGGAGAGCAGGGCAGCAGAGAGTCCTCAGAAGAGAAGCCCCCTTCAAGCAAGTGTTTCGGCCCTTATCTCCTGACACTCTAGGGGGGGTTGGGCCACACCCGGTTCATGACTCCGGATGTCCCTCTGCTACCCCCTTTTTTCCCGTCTTGGGACGAGCCATGACTGGGATTCGAACCCATGACCCTCTGGATATGCTCATTTTCCACTTAATAACTCGCACTCTAACCACTGAGCCACTGGGACACCTGATATTTGTAGGAAAGTTAAGCCTTATGAAGTTCACTTTTGTTCCTCTTTGACCGGGTCCAGCTTGAACACCTCTCTGCCGCTTCTGCCATTGCTTTCAGGGCTCTGGTTTTTCCCTCCCTGCAACTGAGAGCTGTTTCATGAGGCTGTATGGAGACGTTCCTACAAACCTCCTAGCTCCAATTTCTGCAGTGAGGACTTTGATCTGATAGCCTTCTCTCCTCAGGCTGTGTGCCCGATCAGCATACTTTTCAGTCTTGTAGATTTGAGCTGCCTCCATTCTGTTCTCATATGGCACCGTGAGCTCGATCATGATCAGCTGCTTGGTTGACTGAGAGTGGACTATTATGTCTGGTGTCATGCCACTCTTGCTGATGATCTCTGGGTGACTCTTCCATTCTGGGAGGTCTGCAGTGCACTCCCAGGCATCTGCCCCATCCAGCAGACTCTGCCTGCATGTTCCGAGTGGCACTGTTGTTCTTGGCCATGATTTGCGCCTCCTGCCGTGAAGAATGTTGCGGGTGCTTTTGGAGTCCTGATTTTCCCTTTTGTGGTGTTGGTACTAGCCCAGACTACTTGTACAATCTCTTTGAGCACTTGGTTGTGCCTCCATGTGTACCTTCCTTGAGCCGGGGCTACTTTACATGAGCTTAGGACATGCTCCACTGTTTGTTTTTCATGGCAGAGGGGGCATGCAGGATCGTCTGTTTTCCCCCACTTCACCAGGTTTGCATTTGAGGACAGAAGGTCATATGCAGATCTGAGAATGAAGCTGATCCTGAGAGGGGCCATGTGCCAAATGTCATTCCAAGTGAGACTTCTTTGGAGTGCATTCTCCCACGTTGTCCATTGCCCTAGCTGGCTCTGCTGGACTGCTTTTTGGTCTTTTTTGGTCTTCTTCTTTTCTCATCTCCTGAATCATCATGTCTCTTTTGGCTTTTCCTTTGGCCTTTGACCACCATTCAGTTTTGGTCACCCCCAGTCCTTGTCTGTTGGTCTGTGTGTGTCCTGTTATTTCTCTGATCTTGAGACTTTCTTTTGCAGAATCCATCGCCTCTTGAACTTTCCATTTTCTGCCTGTCTTCAGCTGGGGCTTGATTGCTTCTACCACCTTGTCTCCTGAGTCCTCCAGCATGCTTTGAAGTCTGATCTTCCCTTCTTTGTATTCCTCCAGGATGGATTTCAGTGGTAGTTTCAGCTTTGCTTGGCGACAGTACAGCGCTACGTCAGTCAGACAGGGTGGGACACCGAGCCATTTCCTTGTGGACTTGTTGATTTTGGCTTCCATTGCCTCCACTATGCTGGTGCAGATGTCGTATATCATCAGAGGCCACAGGAGCTTTGGTATCAGCATGAACTGCGGGCACCAGACCTTGTATTTGCCAGGGAGCCCACACTGGTCAATGGTCTCCAAGCCTTCTTCCGCCATCTGCTTGGTTTCTTTTGCTCTTTGTGTGTCTTTCAGCGTATCATCATACCATCTTCCAAGGCTCTTGACTGGTTCTTCTGTGACTGTTGGAATGGCCTGGTTGGCAACACTGTAGACCACAGATTCGGCCACTTTTCCTTTCCTCAGTGAGAGACTCCGTGATTTCTTTGGCTTGAACTTCATTCTGGATGAGGCAACTATGTCGTCCAGCCTCTCCAGCACATGACGTGTCTCGTCTTCTCTGGATGAAATCACTGTAGTGTCATCCATGAAGGCCTTGAGAGGAGGCATCTTGTATCCATCGCCAAGGTCTGTTTGTCTCGCGTTGTTTGTTGCTGCTTTCAAGATGAGTTCCATTGCCAGCACGAACAGTATTGGGGAAATTGCACAGCCCATTGCAATGCCCACTTCCAAGTTGATCCAATCTGTTGTGTACTCCTTGGTAGAGAACCGCATTGATAAGCCATTGAAGTACTTCTTGAGCATGTCGCAGATGTTCTTTGGCACATGGTGCATCTCAAGAGCCAACTGTATCATCTCATGGGGCCCAGATCCATATGCGTTTGCCAGATCAAGCCACACTACGTCCAGGTCTCTCTTTTCTGTTTTTACTTTTTGGATTGCGTCCCAGGTCATTGTGGCGTGTTCTACACAGCCAGCCACGCCTGGGATGCCACCTTTCTGGACTGACACATCCAAGTACTTGTTTTCCATGAGGTACTCGGTCAACCTTGCTGCCATGACAGAGAAGAAGATTTTCCCTTCGACGTTCAGTAGTGATATTGGCCTGAACTGGCTGATGTCACTTGAGTTTTGCTCTTTGGGGATGTACACACCATCTGCCGTCACCCACTGGCCACAATAATCTAGTCTTGACAGAATGCAGGAAGACGCCAATGTCTTCGTGGCCTGTTCTGTAAGGAAAGGTCTGACAGAGCTGATGCGACGGAGTTCGAGAAAGGATGCTTGGCAGATGTTGAATATGTCGTGTTTCAGGGTGAGATCAGAGTCGAGATAAAAGCCAAGGTCGCGAACAAATGGCATAAATGCGATGTCAGTGGAACCTAGGACTATTGACAGATGAAGACGGGGGACCTGAGCTTGTGAGTGTTTTGTAAATCCGATAGCTTCTGTGTTATCATCATTGAATTTCAGATTATTAGTAGACATCCACTGTTTGATATCAGAGACACAGCCTTGAAGAGTTTTGACAAAATTGTCATAGTTGTCTAGCGTGTCAGAATGTTCAAGTTGAGTGTCGTCGGCGAACATTTCATGATGAACAGAATGGCTATTAATGATCTCAGTCAGGGGCGTTGCGTACATTATGAAAAGTACTGGACCCAACACAGACCCCTGTGGAACGCCAAAGTTTGATGACATTTTAGAAGACTGTTTCTCGTTAATAAGGACGAACTGCTGTCTGTTTGACAGATACGATCTAAAATAATTTAGTGCAATGTCACATATACTAAAGTTTGAGCTTAGACGTGAAAGGAGTAAATGTAATATACAGACAGGACTTGACTAGACCTACACTATCCTACTCAACATTTACTAAGGACAAAAAAAAAAAAAAAAAAAAAAAAAAACGATGATGATGATGATGGTGGTCATCGAAAATAGTTATCACTTGCCATATCAATATTTCGCAGGAAAGTTCTCTCGTGCACTTGAAACTTCCATTCTACCTCTTAGTTATAAAACAAATGAGTGACAACTCCTAAATGATTTCATTTTTATTCAGTGGGCCCACTTGGTCGAGTGTCTGTTTCAGGGTTTACAAGAACAAACCGTGCTCGATGTCCAATCTATTATCCCCGGATAACACTCACAGTCTGGTAGCACCATCTCACACAGTGGATGGACCTCGGGTTTGTCGTCTAATCCGGCACGTTCTGTTCCAGCTGTGGGGTGTCTTGGAGTTCCCTCTGGGACTGACTATTAAAGACGGATTAGAATATAATCATCTTCAGATTGTTTTAACAGTGTTCAACTAAGTTTTTTTTTTCATTTCTTCTTCTTCTCGTTTGCCCGGGTCTACAGACCCAGACCAGCTCTTAAGATGAATAGCGTCATTATTTTTTCCAGGTCATGATGGCTGCCATAGAGCTTCGTTGAAGAAACGTTTCTACTGACCATACATAAAGTGATGGATCTTCCTCAGGCTAACCTTCCTCAGGCTAATCCAAGTCACATGAATGTGCAGCCAGGTTAGGTTTGTCGTCAGGGAGTGCCATGCTGAGCGCTGACTTTGTTTCGATTTTTGACCTAAAAACAAAAAAAGATACTTACCCACGTGTATCTATTGTAATAAAATAATGTCACTTGGGTGTTGGATTTGTTTTATATCCGAGAGGTAAAAGTAGCATTTTTCATAAACACCGACAGAGAGCGTTCCAGTAGAGTGCTTATCGTCACGTGATGACAACTTTAGATAGCCAAAATGAAGGTTTCCAAAGAATACTGCTTCCAAAACCACATTACCTTTAACAAATATTACACAAAACACGCACAGAAATGAAAAAAAAATTCCGAGCAGGCCTAATTACCCCAGCTGAGACATATACACAGTCATACAGAGCTGGTGAAAATAAACAAACACCAATATTAATATTTATCTAAGACTAGTGTAGCTTTTTGATCTTGAACATTGTCAAATATTTAATATGCGATGTTAGTTTTAGCACTAATTTGATCTCAAAGGCTAAATGGGAGGATCGCACTGAACTGGATTATCTAAAACATTAGAGTTTTACCACCCTTGTTTTAATACAGCTACAGAGAACATCAAAGTATCTGAAGCTGCTCATTTAAAAAGCTAAAATATGGTAAATCTGTATCTAAAATCATCAAGCTTAAGCCATGTTCTGAGCGCAGATCTCCCTCAACTGAAGACTTCCGATAAAATTTCTGTAGGACAATCATGCTGATAACAAGTCGATTCAACATCTTAGAAAAAAACCAAAGTGATAAAAAAAGAAAACCCGTGAGGAGTGAGGTGAGGAGTGGTTATGATTACCAGAAGCACTATGTACAGGACGTCCACAGGTTAACAACAATGTGAAAAACAAAGCTGAATTTTTTCCTGGTTGTTCTTGGTGGCTGTTTTTCTCTTTGTATTATACTCCGGTAGACCTTCTGATCCAGCACCCAAGGCACAGAAGACCAGACACGTACGCGTTGTACCCATCGTGGTCATGGATCAAACGAACACAAGATGATATGGATCCCGTCCCACGGATCACCAGGCAGTGGCAGTGGGGGAGGGGGGGGGGGGCCCTCTACTTCCGGAAAGACAACGCAACAGGAATCAAACGAATGGCAACATCAGAGGAAATCAATCAACCAACAAAGTCAGTCGGGAATTCCATCCGTTCCGTTAGTCTCCTTGCAAGAACTGAACAGCGCCATCAGGCAGCTAAAGAATTAGAAAGCTCCAGGAAAGGATGTCATAACAAATGAGATGATCAAACAACTTGGCAGTGACACCAAACAGAGGCTCCTGGACATTCATAACCAGTTTTGGAACAGTGGGACTTTCCCAGGAAAATGGAATGAAGCTATCGTGACATCGATACTGAGGACAGAAAAAGATAGGTACAACAAGAACAGTTACTGACCCATCAACCTTCTAAACTGCCTCAGGAAAACAACGGAGCGCGTGGTGAACGGAAGCCTGCGGTACCACCAGGAGAAGAACAGCCGCATCAAGTTTACATGGTCAGGTTTCGGGCAAAACCGAAGCACCGAGGATCAAATCGCTTTCCTCATCCAAGACAAAAACAAACTTCCGAGAAAAAGACGAAAAAACTCTGGCCGTCTTCGTAGACCTGACCAAAGCATGCGATAAAATGTGAAAAAAGGTCTCCTCCTCAAACTCCTCCAAAAATGAATGTATACAGAAACACGTTCTGGAGGATTCACAGGAATACAAACACCTGAAGGTGCTAGTGGAACCCAGAGAAGTACTGACCCCAGATGCTCAACCGTCTAACTAACAGAGCAGCCTTACATCACCCTCGAGAGCCCATGTTGTGTTACAAAGGGTGTAGGCACACACAGACTCCCACTAAGCCAGCAAGGGACATAGCTGCTCTTTCAACTACATCCTGAATGGCGATTACACATGCCGGAAAAGAAGTCTCATAGCAGTGGCCCCATGGGTGTAACAGCCCGTCTTTTCATGACTGCAGAGCCCACCAGCAAAAGACACTACCACTCATCAACTCACCAACATATGCTTGTGATCCCACTCACTTCCAGACCAAAGCAGAAACATACGCCCTTCTCACTGCAGTTCAACCACTAAAAATGAAAGGGACACTTACCAACACACACGGTGTTCCTCACATATTGTCGAGCCGTCCTTCAAAGCCTTCAGACGAGAGAAAGAGAGTAGATCATGTAGGAAACCAGACAGGAACTGTAGACGTTGAGCAGAAAGACAACATCTGTCCTGCACTGGATTCCCTCTCTATGCGGTGTTGCAGGAAATGAAGGGGGCGGACAGACCAAAGCTGGTATCCAGCAGTACCACACTACTCACGTTGTATCCTACAGTGAGGTGAAGATCATCATTCGCAGCCAGTTCAGGACAGCATGGAGGGAAAGACTGCACGCGGAGGTAGAGAAGGACGGCATCTTGAGCGTGCCGGATGAGTGCCCATGCGGCACTGGCTCACAGAACTCAGCCCACGTACATCTGTTCCGTCCCATCTAAGACAGCATGGGACGCGAGTTTTGGCCCAGTGCGGCGGAACTCCGAAAGAAACTATGGGGAACGGCAGACGCACTCACTCACCGGACTTTAGGTGCATTTTCCGACATTTACACCCTCTTTCAGAACGCACAAAGCGCCCACACCCACAATAATCATAAAAATCCTGATCACCAAAGAAAACTTTCTCTACAATAGAGGACACTCATTATCTACTAGACATTTTCATTTTACACCAACCTCCCTCCCCCCCCTCCAAAAAAAAAAGAAAAGAAAAAAAGCGCGCACACAAAGCTGGTAATTTCATTCAACAATTACCCTACTTTCCTTACTGAAGATAACTTAAGAATAAAACCTATGTCTAAATCTTCATACAACGAGTGTTTTTAAATATCATATATAACAAAAGATAATATGACATAACATAATGGAATTTATACAGCGCATATCTTGAACATAGGCGAATAATTGAAAGAGCTTGCCCACGTCATTTGTATGCGCATATACCATGACGATTTGGTATGGTAGAACAAACAAACACACACTGATATCGGACAGAATGGGGAGATTCGTACCGGGTTTTTAGTTCAGAGGCCACTACACAACCATATTGGCCACAGTGTTCCCACATCACAATATATACGTCATTAAACTTGCATTCAATGTAGGGAGATCGCGCGTGTACAGTTTATGATCGCACAACACACACTTGTCCTATCCAAATGACGTCGTGCAAAATTACAAACAGTGGACTTAGAAATATCCACGAAGTTCCATCGTGATTTGGACGTGCCGCAGACCCGATTCTGGCCTTCTATGTGTGTGTGAGCGTGCGTGTGTGTGCGTGCGTGCGTGTGCGTGCGCGTGTGTATGTGTGTGTGCGTGCTTGCGTGTGCGTGCGCGTGTGTGTACGTACTTGCGTGTGCGTGCGCGTGTGTATGTGTGTGTACGTACTTGCGTGTGCGTGCGTGTGTGTGTGTGTGTGTGTGTGTGTGTGTGTGTGTGTGTGTTTGCTCACACCGTCATCTTTCGGAAAGATTTACATTCTCGATGTTGCCATGTAATCTATTATCAAGTATAAGGCACTCGAAAATGATAACTAAACAGGGGGCGAGGTGGGGTGAAACTTATACCCTTTAACATCCAAACAATAACAGAAAGAAACAATACA
>CM065735.1:4099087-4106587 GCA_033310375.1 Conus canariensis
GCATGGTCACTGCTTCAGCCTTGATGTTGGTGGAGTACAGCCCGGTTGGGAGGGAGATCTTTGCTTCTCTGCCTCCTGAATACTTAATGTACATTCCCGCACCACCACTTCTCACTGCCTGTCCTGCACAGCCATCAGTATATATCTGAGTCCAGCTGTGTGATGGGTAGCTGTTCTGGATGTAGTCCATGCTGTAGGACTTCTTTTCAGCATCACCTTGCATGTCCTTCTTGCCGATACCGTGGATGCTGCACTGTATCAGGGGTCTGCTCTGTTCACTCCACCGAGGATGTTTGAGACAGCGAGGGATCTCTATGGGTTCATGGTCCAAAATGTCTTGGTGTCTCCTCTCAAGGATCCTTGTCTGATGAACGAAGCTCCTCCTTTTCAGCCTTTCCTTGGTGGGCTGAGACAGTCTGTCTTTCATTGTGTGGCGTGGGATTCTCTTGAAATTGGCCGCTGGGATCAGGAGCTTTGAGCCTCTCCTGTCCTCAAGAGGTTGAAGGCCTGTAGCAGTTTCCAGTTCCGGAATAGGCTTCGACCTGATGGCCCCTGTGATGATCCTGGTCGCCTGGTTCAGCACCTTGCTGACCTTATCAAAGTTGGCCTCCACCAATGTGTCCCATGCCATCACGCGATCAACAGCCACACCGTTCCTGCAGAAGACAATCCAACCTACCTGGGAGTTGCTTTGGACAGGCATCTGACCCGAGGGCTACAGACTGGGAATAAGATCGTCAGCGTAGATAGCACCTTGCTTACTTTTTGGAAGATCTCCAACAATGTCGTTAATGAAGACAAGGAACAGTGCTGGGCTAAGTACACCTCCCTGAGGTACTCCCTCTTTCAGCGTCTTCTTGCGGCTGTATGCCCCATTTACATGGATCCAGGTCTTTCTATGATTAAGGTACTAGGAGATCCACGGGAACATGCAGCCAGATACGCCGCTGTTTTGGAGTTTTAGTCTCAGTCCGTTCTTTCACACTTTGTCGAAGGCCTTTTCCGTGTCTACCCACACGGTCAGAGTGCGTTTCTTGTCCTGGGAATCATTTTCGATCTTCTGGGTTATGCAAGCCATTTGGTCTTCAGTTGCGCAGTTTTGCCTGAAGCCAGCCTGTTCTGGAATTATGCTATTTTTTCCTTTAGATGCCAGTTGAGTCTGGTGTTGATCAGCCTTTCCACAAGTTTTCCCACGCAACTGGTGAGGCTGATATCCCTGTAGATGTCCACCTTTGCACGACCTCTTCCTTTTATTGTGGATAGGTACCGTGTCTGCTTCTCGCCAGACTTGTGGGACGTGGCCTGTCTTCCAGCTGTTGTTGAAGATGGCCAGTAGTTTGTTCTTCGCTTTCATGCTAAAATGTTGTAACATCTCATTGGTGACTTGGTCTAGCCCAGGGGACTTCTCGTCGTGCAAGATCTTGAATGCGTCTTTAAATTCCCTCGTGTTGAAAGCTTTGCTCACGTGGTCCTTTTCCGACTTCACACTATTATGCGTCCTCCATTCTCTGTGGACATGATGTTTTCTGTTTTCAGGGATGTTGACGTTGCTGACCTGTTCATAGTTGCTGATAAAACAGTTGACCGCCCTTTATCCAGTCAGGGTCTCTTGATCATGATCAATTGGGGTGTAGGGGGCTCTGGATATGATCAATTGGGGTGTAGGGGGCTCTGGATAGAGGTATACCTTTGATGTCTGGCATGCTGCTTCCCGCTAGTTGGGATGGACGGGCATCACTGGTCCTCATCCACCCCCTAAATCTCTCACGTGTTGGCTCCAAGCGCCACACCCCGGTAAACCGCTTCAGCTGGCGGGCTAAACCACGTGAGGGGGTGGTGTTTACACTGCACCACTGGGCGGAAGAGCTTCAGCAAGCGGCCAACGGCCAGGGCGGAAGGGTCCCACGATGGACTGAACAGCTAAGTGTACACGACCGAGGGCGTACCACTCCTTATTCTGCGGACCATGGCTAGCGGTCCTGGCTTGGAGAGGAGATGGGCGCCGCCAAGCTTCAACAAGCCCACTGAAAGGACATGATGAGGAAGCAAAAGAATACCAAGCCGGATCGGTCGGGCCCGGATTAACAACGACCGCGCGTCCCACTGACTCACTTCAGGATGGGAGCGACAAGTGGGCTACTGGAGTGAAAAACGTCAATCTAACCACCCAAAGCACAACCATCTGAACATGGAATGTTCGCACCCTTTATGCCTGTGGCAAGCTACAAGAACTCACCCACGAACTGAAGCGCTATCGCTGGGATATCATAGGACTGTGCGAAGTCAGATGGACTGGCTTCAGTGAAACAACAACAGAAGAAGGACATAAGATCTGGTTCTCTGGGGAAGAGCAGAAACATGAGTACGGGGTGGCCTTCACCGTACGGAAAGAAATTGCAGGCAGCGTCATCAGCTGCACACCCATTTCAAGCAGACTCATTTCCATCCGTATCTCTGCAAAACCCCATAACCTGACGATCATCCAGGCCTATGCTCCAACGTCAGACCATGACGACGAGGAAATCGAGGAGTTCTACGAGCAGATTGACTCCATCATAGCAACAGTGCCAAAGAAAGATATGCTCATAATCCAGGGAGACTGGAATGCCAAGGTTGGCCCAGATGCTTACCGGAATTGGGCAGGAACAGCAGGAAAATTTGGCATTGGGGAAATCAACGACAGAGGCCTTAGACTGCTGGAGTTTGCCAAAAGCCATCGACTTACCCTAGCCAACACTCTCCACCCACACAAGCTGTCCAGAATCACAACCTGGCACTCACCAAATGGGCAAGTTCACAACCAAGTAGACTTCATTCTGGCCCCACAACGCTACAAGTCCAGCATCAACAAAGCAAAAAGAAGAACATTCCCAGGCGCCGACATTGGCAGCGATCACGATCTCGTCCTGGCAACCTTCAAGCTCAAGCTAAAATGTAAGAGTTGTCCAAAGAACCCCCGCATTCGCTTTGATCTAGAGAAGTTGAAGGACCCCGAAATTGCAGAGGTGTTCCAGGCTCGAGCAGGCGGGAAGTTTGCTCTCCTCAACTTAGTGGACAGCGATGTAGACACCCTTGCTAATAACATCAAAGAGGTGCTAACTACAACAGCTGAAGAAGTTGTGGGAAAGAAGCAGAAGAAGATCCAGCCTTGGGTTACAAACGAGGTCTTAGATCTATGTGACAAGAGGCGGGAACTAAGAGGAAAGAAACGCTCCAGTGACGAAGCCAGGATGCAGTACCAACAGGTGAACAGAGAAGTCAGGAAGAAGATGAAGACAGCCGAGGAAAATTGAATAGAGGAGCAGTGCGAAGCAATCGAGAAAGGCATGGAAGCAGGGAACAGCAAAGAAGCTACAACACACTCAAGACCCTCAATAAGACCAACCAGACAAGATCAGTGGTCATCGAAGATAAGGATGGCAAGCTACTGACAGAGAATGAAGAAGTCCTGAAGAGGTGGACAGAATACTGTGAGGGCCTCTACAATTACCAGCTCAACCCGGACACATCCATTTTGCAGGATAACCAACGACCCGCAGACAGCGAGAACGGTCTCCAAGTACTGAAGGAGGAGGTTGAGGCCGCGATACAGAGTCTGAAGCCAGGGAAATGCCCAGGAGTGGACAATGTCCCAGCTAAGCTTGTGAAATACAGAGGGAAAAAGACCACAGAGGCACTAACAATGCTTTGTCAGAAGATCTGGACAGAAAAGAAGTGGCCAACAGAGTGGACCCAGTCATTGGTGACTCCCTTACCCAAGAAAGGCAACCTCAAACAATGCCAAAATTACAGGACTATAAGTCTGATCAGCCACTCCAGCAAAGTCATGCTTCGCATCATCCTCAACCGACTGAAATCCAAGGCTGAGGAACTGCTATCAGAAGAACAAGCAGGTTTTAGAAGAGGGCGGAGCACTGTGGAACAAATTTTCAACTGCCGAGTCCTGATTGAAAAGCATCTACAACACCAAAAGGACCTCTTCCACAACTTCATTGACTTTAAGAAGGCATTCGACCGGGTGTGGCACAACGGCCTATGGCAGGTTCTCAGAGACTTCAACATTGATGTGAGGCGTGTCCAAGTCATCCAGGCCCTCTATGAACACTCCAGCAGCACAGTACTTCTCAATAGCCAGCAGGGCCAGTTCTTCCAAACCACAGTCGGAGTCAGGCAAGGGTGCCTACTATCTCCAGTCCTTTTCAACATCTTTCTGGAGAGAATCATGCAAGAGACCCTCGAAGAACACCACACCTCCATCAGCATTGGCGGCAGGCCGTTCTGCAACCTTCGTTTCGCTGACGATATCGACCTCATAGGGGGGCAGCAACACCGAGCTCCAGGATCTTGCAAACAGACAAGTGCCTACGGTATGGAGGCCAGCACGGAGAAGTCAAAGGTCATGGTCAACAGCACGACTAACAGCAGTGCCAGCATAACCATGAATGGTGAGCCCCTGGAAGAAGTGACCAGCTTCAGGTACTTGGGAGCAACCCTGTCCAAAGATGGCACCTGCAGAGCAGAAATCCGAATCAGGATCAACTCCGCATCAGCAGCGATGGCCAGACTGAACAGAATGTGGAAGAGCAACGTCAAATTCCACACAAAATTCCGGCTCTACAAGTCACTAGTGGTCTCCATCCTCTTATATGGTTGCGAGACATGGACACTGATGGCCGAAACAGAAAGAAGAATCCAGGCGTTTGAGACCAGGTGCCTGAGGAAACTACTCCGCATCTCGTACAAAGAACACAAGACCAATGATTATGTGCGGAACCTGGTCACTAACCTAGTTGGGCCCCACGAACCACTTTTGGCAACCGTCAAACGACGGAAGATGGCATGGTTTGGCCACGTCATTCGTCACAACACCCACTCCAAAACCATCCTTCAAGGTACCGTTGAAGGAGGGCGCAGACGAGGACGGCAGAGAAAGAGCTGGTCCGACAATATAAAGGACTGGACCAAAATGACATGCCAAATCTCCTCACGACAGCCACCAACAGAAGAGCCTGGAGAGAAACGGCGGCTGCCTCATCCCGTCCCCCCCAACGACCCCAGCGGTCAAGGGAATGACTGACTGACTGACTGATCCTGACTGCCCTCGGGCTCTCGTCGTTTAGGGACCTCACGAGTTTCTAGAGCTTGTTTCCATCTGCGTCAAAGTTGAGCTTTGTTTTCTTCCTCCAGCTTGATCTTACAGCTTGGATGTAGGCTCTTTTGTACTTGGTATAGGAGGCTGTGTGGGCAATGTTGGTTTCTGTGGTTGGATCTTTTTTTTTAACTTCCTGACTGATTCTGAAAACTTCATCTTCAAGCTCCTGTAACTCTTCTGTCCAGTATGGCCTGTAGTTCATACGAGCGCCACTGGAATTTGTTTAATAAGCAACTTTCATGATTGCTTGATTGAACCTTGCTGTAGATCTGTCAATATTTAATTCATCTCTCTTCACTCCTTTGGTGTATAGATTGGAGAGTGCTGTAAACATGTCCCAACTGGCCTTTCGGCAATTCCATCTGCGGAGTGTTTTGTGATTTTTTTGTCTGTACTGAAGATTGATAGCCAACTTCATAGATCACCGCCTCCCAAACTGACTTAATACCTCTTTGTTGGTTTTCTTGGAGGGTCATCAGTGGCACAAGCTAGGTCCGGAGTAGATGCAAAAACCCATCTATGTGAGTAGAAGGCAGGTGGGTCTTCTGGATTATTCAGCAGGATCATCTTGCTCTCGATCTGCCAATCCTCCAGTGCTTTCCCTCTTCCGTCTGTCTTCTCATAGCCCCAACAGGTGGAATGGCTGTTAAAGTCACCAATGATCAGACAGTTATCAACGGGTTTTCGGGCCTTGCTCAAGCTGGCAGTTCGTAAGGGACAAGTTGTACCCCTACCTGACACCCTGTCTTACAAAACAGGAGGTATTCCGGATGGGCTACGTCGTGAATAGGCGGAGGACTGGTTGCTAAAGCTGATCGACGATCTTCAAGGACGAAAACGGATAATAGATATTCTATCCAAACGGTTAGCTGACTATGAAAAGAAAGCTACAGTCGAGACTCTCATCGCTTCGGCAGAAAGAAAACCTCATCAAACCTGATCAGACAACTTTATATTCCGGATATGCTTTAAAATTTACGTTTTAGTATACAGTTGAGCGAGTTTGTGGTTTATGATATATTCTGCTCCGGGCGTTTACTCGCTTTTTGCTCCTTTAACTTCGAGTGTGTTCCTATCTTGGGTTTGTTCTCCAATCAACGCGGCACTGTTATGGTTTCTTAGGTGAATGAGGCGATTGTGGTTTATTTCTCCAATATGTTTCTTATAAGTGATTTTTTTCCAGTTGTCAAGTTTTGACTTGGAAAGTTAAAAACACTTTTCTGGGCATCCTGAATTAGTTCGATTTGTCCACAAAGGGTTGGAAATTGAATGAAAAGTTGTCCCTACGTTTTTCTTCGTAACGGGTTTTTACTGCAGGTGTGCGTGACACCACACTGGAGAGTTGTAGATTCCACGTGACGTACCGCCATATACGTACACGCATCGAGATGCGTATGTATGAGGTACGTGAATCTAGTTTAAGTTTAGATTACACATGCTTGCGGCTCACGTTCCCCAAGCCTCCCCCCCCCCCCCCCCCCCGACAAGGGAAGTAACACATGCTCTTTTAGCAGGGGAGAAACGTGTGGGGAAGGATAAGACAGGAATTTGCCATCGTTTTGCCACAGGCACATGATTTTCATGCTGACTGCGATGGTGGAGGAGGGGGGGGGGGGGGTATTCTTTTCTTTTGTACGTCTGAATATGTCTTCGTAAATATGCTTGTTAGATTAGATTTGTATTGTGCATTAGATAAATGTTATTGTACTTATCGGTTTTGTGTGTAAATCACTATTTGCGTTTGTAAGTAACACTGCAGGCTGTGTCAGTCTTCGTGCATGATTTAAGCATAAAATCTGGTGAAATTCTACACGGTTTCATGTTTTAACGATCATACGCACAAACGCATGCAGCTGCTAAAGTTTAAGTCTCCATTATGAGGAGAATGTCCATCCTTGGTAGAAAGTAAAATTTCCTCTTTTTCCCTTCTTCTTCGGCTGCCATCTGAAAACAGAGAGACATAAGTTATGTTGAAGTACATGTAAATGTCATGCAGAATACCACACACACACACACACACACACACACACACACACACACACACACACACACACACACACCTTATACATGCACACACACTCACACACACACATTCTCTCTCCCTCCCTCCCTCCCTCCCTCTCTCTCTCTCTCTCTCTCTCTCTCTCTCTCTCTCTCTCTCTCTCTCATGTTTGGATAAATCAAATCAAATCAAATCAAAAACACTTTATTATCTCTTTCGAGAAATTAAGAGCGGCCAATAAAAAGGTATGCTTGACAGCCTATTTTACAGATTACAGCAATAGTGCATATACAAACAAAAATTAATTACATACACACATAAGATCCCTCTGCCCCCCATGGGGGTG
>CM065735.1:4111587-4185516 GCA_033310375.1 Conus canariensis
TGTAAAATTCTGTTCAATAATGTATCTTACCATATCTTATTTCGCCACGTACTATAACTAGTGTATGCACATACTCTTTTATCTTCAATGTATGCGCGTTTTTTGTATGCGTAGTTTCTCTTTACCCTGATTTACATTGGTTCATTGATCTAAACCCCAATGTTCATTACTCCTCCCTTCTTTTCTCACTTTATTTAACTGTTTCGAAAATCAGGCTGTACAAAGCATGGCGTGCTTTTCCATCCCGGAATTTTTTTTCCCATGAATTTCTGGGTGACCATGCACAGGAACTGGAGGAATTTACTAGAAAAACGAGACTTACTCCTCTCTCTCTCTCTCTCTCTCTCTCTCTCTCTCTCTCTCTCTCTCTCTCTTCCCATAATATTAGTAATATTTGTTTACTTGTTACTCATTTTCAGCCGTGTTTTAGTTGTATATACTATTTTTTCACGGATTGTATTTCATTGTGCGTTTGCTTGTCGATATTTGCTTTCTGTGTTGATTTCGTTTAGTATATTTCTATGGATGGTGGTTGTTCTGTAAACTTATATTGTTTAAATTTTCACAATTCGATTGCGATTTTCTTCTTTTTGTTTAGTAGAGTATTCCCTGTAACGGGCGAGGATTGGATATTTTTTAAGCCAATTTTTGTTTATCAGAATCAAAGAATTTTTTGGGGGGTCTTGTCTCGTCTTGTCTACTATATTTATGAAGAAGTGTCGATCAATGGATGTCAAGTATGATTTCACTTTCACTTCATCAGCACAGTACGTATAGTCGATTTGTGTATTAAGGGCATAGAAATAAAGGCTAGAGAGAATCAAAAGTTGAGAGAACAATTAGTACACAAAGCCACATTCTCCTCCTCATAAGAATGAAAACAGCTGACTGTCCTGAAGAGGATTACAACGTTTTCTCATTTTTGAAAAGTGTAGTTGTTCTTTTTTTTCTCCCTCACACATATGTTTAGTGATTAACAACGCTCAACTCTTTGTTCACACACACTTACTGTTCATTACTTAGCCTACTAAGGAAAGAGAGCTTTGGATTGAAAGAAACATTTTTCACGACATGGGAAAGTAATCAAGCGAAAACTTGGATGAAATAAACGAGACTGGTAACAAAGAAGAAGAAAAAAAAATACACACAGAAAAATGAGAGGCCCACAATACAAATACACAGTGACTGCTGAACTAACTCCAGAATAAGCATTGGTCTGTGAAACCTACGAATTAATAGTAGGGGTCGCGTCGCCTCTTTGACAGATATCATCCACGAATAGGGGCAGGCCACTGAATCGCCCCTTTAACGGGAATGGGTTTGTAAGACCCAGGAAGCGCTAATCAACGGGCAAATGACGAACAGAAGCACGGTGAAGGTGAACAACGTGTACACATTCTTTTTTTGTGTGAAAATACAGAACGGAGATAAAGATGATCTGTCAGAGCGTGTTCTTTTTGTATCAGAAAATGTTCATTTTGTTTACATTATTTTAATAATGCTGGCATTTGTCCAACTGTGTGTGCAGGTGGGTGGTGGTGAAACTTGAAGATACAGGAAAAAAATTAATACACAATATACCAAGCCCTCAAAAAAGAAAGACTTGGCTGGCACTCCGGGTATTGCTGTGCTCACATGCGCTAAGAAAAACGAGAATCGCCCGTCATTTTAATTAGTTACTGCCCTGTTTCGCAGGGTCAATACTTGTGCCAAGAAACTGGATAAAAAAAAAAAAAAAAAAAAAAAAATATATATATATATATATACATCTCCTCTTCCCCCCCCCACGCCCCTCCCCCCCACCCTCCCCCCTTCCTCAAAGTATAAATCAGACTGCAGCCAGACACAAAAAGCCTCTACGAGCTTGAGGTAGTAGGGATGGATCTCGCTTCGGGTGAGGTTTCCCCAGGCTGTTGTTATCCGATGGAGGAGGCCGTGACAACTCTAGCCGCTGCTGCTCCTGCTGCTACTGTGAACTTGCCCTCCGAAAAATTCACTGCCACTGAGCATCTGCCTTTCGAAGATGAGGGGCCTCAGTTTCCTGAAATGAGCGATATTAATTTGCGCCTCAAAAATCTGTTGGCTTCATGGCCGAACGGTGGTGATCCGATTAAAGAAGCGCTCGCGGAGTACGCGCATCAAGGATTTTTTAAGAACGAGCAAGACCGCAGTAGTAAATTATTGACGTGTTTCCACTGTGGCTACGTAGTGCGAGACATTACGTCTTTGGAACTGCTTGCATTGAGACACTATGACGAAGCTACAACACCCTGTGCATTCAACTTGTTTTTCATTATCGCATTGTGGGAGTTGGTACCTGACTATTTGGACGATCCTTCTCGAAAGCATCATCAGCAAAACTTTTTGTTTTGCTTCAGAAACGAAGGACGGAGGTCGTGGTTTCGCAGAGCTCTCCTCATTCTCCTCCAAGGCGAATCGAAGAAATATGTCCGCACGAAGAACCTCAAATGTACCTATTTTGCGCTCGCCGAATTAAAAAACAAGCACCAGCAGTTCCATAGGAATACGCTCAAATTATTACAGGATTATGAGCGTTTAAAACTCGAGAAAAGGGAACTGGAATGCCAGAAAAAGGACATTGAACGGGTGAAAAGCGATCTTGCGACACAAATGGAAGCTCTTCATAACCAGAATAATACACTAAGGACGGAGCGAAGAAAACTACGATACAAACTGAATGAATCAGAGGCTATTTTATCGTCTGTTTGCGAAGCATCCTCGGTACAGGTACTAGATTCTGAGAAAGCGAAATGTATCATTTGTTTGGACGCTGTTCGGAATTCGCTCTACACACCTTGTCACCACCTCATATGCTGCTCGGCATGTTCTGACAGGTTTAACGCGTGTCCCTTATGCCGGACCAAAATTAACAGAAAACTTACGGTTCGTCTGTTTCTTTAATAACTCATTACGTTTTCATAACCGTTAAGCCCAAACTGCACGCACAAAAAAACAACTATGCAGAATTAATGCGATTCTTCGGATTACATGTTCCATCATTTTATTTCAAAGATATTTTATAAAATCAACAGTTACAACAAAACGTTATCGTAATGTTGTACTGTACCCCACGTTTCTTCTTCTTACGTTGGTTTGTTGCTTATTGTATTCGAGTCCTGTGAGGACGGTACCGAATAATCAATACTAATGTGCCCTGTTAATCTAAAATGAAGGGGGGTGCATTAAAAGGGGGGGGGGGTGTTTTTTTGTGTGTGTGATGTATACGTTTCTTTTACTACGGATCTGAACATTACTGAAAGAGAAAGAAGAAAGGAGAGACAGTTTTATTAGCTATTTCCACATTGTCATTCCGCCTAAGTTTGACCCTACACACACACATAAAAAATCCGTTCCTATACTACTACTTCGTGGCCAAGCCGCCTGAATGATAAAATGCCACCACCCATCCATATTAATGACGTTTTCTGGGAGACTGCACTGGAAAATGAATAACGGGGAAACTTCTTATTGTCGGTTAAAGAAGGGAGTGAAGGACGAAGAAAGACTACATTGGGTGTTTTTTTTTCCCCCATCTTAGATTCAAATGCCGTTTTTATTTTCCTCCCCGCTTTTTGTAACTGCTCAAAAAGTGGTGGCAGCGCTAGAGATGAAAGTTCTGAATGGCAAACTGTATCTGAGTGGGCCAATGTTATTAGGGAGTATGATTCTACTGTCTACATTTTTCTTCCTTACGGTTGTGGCGGTTGATGACTGCGATTTTAGCGGCGAAGTTCGGATGGAGACCCAGCGGGTGACACTGAGTTGTCGATGTAACGTCAGTGCGAACAAATGTCCACGCTGCACTATGAAAATCCAGGGACTGTACATCAAACCCTTTGTGCGGAAAGCCACGCCCTGGACAGTCGCTGAACTGTCCAGTACCCCAACAAGAACATCAGGAGGATATGTCAGAGACAGTACTTATGGAATCACACTCAACCAAAGTTACTCCTCCAGAGTCAGCCATCCTGCCGGAGTTACATTTGAGTGTATCACACACGGACTGGACTATTCCTATCATGCCAAAGACCATGACTATCTCTTGGCGATGAACTTTTCGGATTACTACAATGCAAACTTTTCCGATTCAAACTTTTTGACGGCTGTCACAGCAAACACCGCGGCTACGGTTTTAACCAGATACGTCACACCCGAAGAAGAAGTAACAACCGTTAATACAATAGGCAAACTATCTACTACCCGACCAACTAAAGTTCGTGTCGTACTCTTTTACCTCAAAACCTCAACTCTTTTGCCCCCCTTTCTGATGTTCTTTTGCCTAACTCTTTTATCCCTTCTGATCTTCTTTTGCCTGTTGTGGCATTAGGTTTTGGGTTGAGTTTTTTTTTTGTGGGGTGGGTGGGCTAATAAATCTATGAGAGAACACAAGAAGTAATGCCGAGTCAGTTGTTACATTTATTAACGAAAGGTTAGTTGCAAGTAGTCATATATAAACGGGGGCTGTGTCATCATCTGTCAGCCAGATGCTTCATCATCCTAAAACCACCCTCTTCGACTGGGCCAAGAGGTTTTTCACCACTAAGAAAAGATGGAAGGAGTCGTCACCACCGCCACCACCACCACCACCCTGAACTGCGGCGGGGGGGCTCGAGTGGCAGTAGTAATCGGTGATTGGGGCATCTTGGACCCGGAAGAAAGAGCCATAATGTGGGATCAGTTTGGTCAAAGCACGAACCTGCTAATACGCCTCATGCAAGAACCAACAATAAACAGCCTTTCCAAATCGCTGTCGAAGATGGAGAAACGAGAAGACGTAGAAGCTGTCCTCGTTTCTTTCAGCGCGAATGCCTGTTTTGGGGGAAGCGTTTTCACGAATCGCTGGCGACAGCTCATAAACAAACTCAAGTCCGCCTTTCCTAACGTCACTAAGATTATCTTCGGCACAGTACTGTATCCCTTTTACGGAGGAGTTCTGAAAAATTCGGTGACAGTTTCCAACACGAATCTGAAAAAGGTCGTTAACAAATTGCGCCAGAAGGATAATGATAAGGATGTCATTATCCGATTGATCAATCTCACAAAAAT
The DNA here is from genome assembly GCA_033310375.1 of Conus canariensis. Lineage (NCBI taxonomy): Eukaryota > Metazoa > Mollusca > Gastropoda > Neogastropoda > Conidae > Conus > Conus canariensis. The sequence continues at coordinate 4,116,655 of CM065735.1, forward strand.
CACCAGAAGATTCGCAGACAAAAGACCCTTGAGAACGATGTACCGAGATGCTCTGTATCCCAACACAAAATGCGTGGAACGACTCGCGGCTGAAATGTTCTCTGGGGTCATAGTAGACTACCTATAAGCAGACAGCAGCAGCGTTTGGGCGCGTGCGTTTTTTGTTTTTTGTTTTTTTCTTATTATTACCAGCCCGTTTGTTGCTTTGTAATTTACTTGAATGGCTTTTTGGGAGACTTCGTGGAAGGAACTGTGTGTGTTTTAAAAAAAAAATGTATTCCTTCTTCGTTGGGTTTTTTTTTTTTTTGCCCTCCCCCTATTATTTTAACACATTTCGAACGTTTGATTTTGTACATTATTTGCATTACATGCGCATTTGTTGCGATTTATTTTGACTCCCCCTAAAGAGTCTTAATGATAATAAAATCTTGTACAGCATCCCCGCTTCTTGGGTCAAACATGCGCCAGCAACATAATGGCTATAATCTGGGATGGAAAATGACCCGTTTGCCTCCTCGATTCTTTTTTTTTGTTGTTGTTTTTGTTGGTGTGTGTTGGGTCGTCATTAAGAAACACCCACGTTCTTATTAAGAACGAATGTGTAACGGGGGACATTAATTGTTGGTGTAGTGGTGGTGGTGTTTTGATGGTGGACAGTTATTCAGTTTGTGCGAATGTTCAAAACCCACAGTGGCCACGAGTCTCACCACCTTAAGTCCGGGTCGGAGAAATCTTCCTTCCCCTCCCTTCCCTCCCCCCACGGCTACTGTACTAACTCTTTACTGAGAAGAACAAAAAAAAGGAGGAGTTCTTTATAATTTTAGAGCTTTCTGGGGGAAAATAAAATCCAATTTTACAATAACAACAGCAGCATCAGGTAGTTGGGAGGAGCTTTTTTTTTTATTCTAAGTATAATTTCTTTGATGCGATCTAAGAAAACCTCCAGTATATTCCACTTTGTAGTTATTTGGTCCGACTTCATACGCCCCAAAAAGAGAGTAAATATATTAGCTTGCAGTTGTTGTTTTGTTTTTTTTACTATCAGGATTGCTGCGGTGTGTGTGTGAGGCTTGAGACTCCCTTCCCCCCTCCTTTACATATTTATACTACTACTACTACAAGAAAAGGAAGAAGGGGAGTGTCTGCTGTCAGCCTTTTTTTTTAAAGAAATAAAATGAGTCATCATCGGGGTGTTTTCTTCTTCTTCGACGGATTTCTGCCACCCTCGGATTTTTTTTTCTTTGATGAAATCGCTCAGTTGACGATTGTCGGACTTACTATTCTGAAGATAACTCGGCTTTTTCGATCGCAGGTGCCATCGGCAGGCGGGGAAACTGTCCTCCTCGGGATACTAGACCTTCCTGACCGCTTAAAACAAGTTGAACAGCCCGAAGAAGAAGAAAAAAAAGAACATTAGCAATGCCTTCGATACTAGTTGGTGTAGTTGCCCAGGAAGCTAACTCCTCTTAGCTACAATAACTTTGAAACAACAACAACAACAACAAGGGGATTATTGACAGGCGTTGTTTGAAAATGTAAAGGAAAAAAAAAAGTGTTGCGCCGCCACTGCAGAACTGGACAGGGCAGCAGCAATTTTTCCCGGGACATCATGGAGGAGGAAATAGCCAGCGCGGCGGCGGGTGCCTCCAACCAGGTGTCTCGTTTGGGTCTAGAAACGTTACCCGAGCTCGTGTTGCTGATGATCTTCAAGATGCTTCCACTGTCGGACCGGGCTTATCTGGGAAGCGCTTGTAAAAGGTTCAACTCTCTCATGTATTACCCTCCGTGTGGAGGGACATCAGCATCCGGACGACCCTACAAGAAGGATACTCCGTATTACACGGTCGTGTCGAAGCCGCTGGTCTGTGCAAAAGTGACAAATTCATGATCAAGAAATTTGATAAGTATTTACGGAATGTCAGTGTCTACATTAACAGCTGGTTTCTAAAACATTCGCTTTTTGACATGCTCATAGAGCTTGCGCAGAAAAGACACCTCAAAAGACTGGTCTTTCGAGGGGCTCAATCTGTCCAAGAACCAGTAGTAGTAGCATCAACTACTACTACTACCTCGCTGTTCGTGGCCAACGATCTCCTGGCGACAGTGACTGACTTTCTGCACACACTCGATCCTGCAACGACGGCCATCGAAATACATCTAGTTCTCGACAACGGTGGAGGTGAAAGTTATGAGATGTCATCTGCAAACCCATTGGCGACGAAATTCCGCCATCTTTGGACTATACAAAAAAGGTAGTAGTTGTTGTTGTTGTGCCTCTGAAGAAGAAGAACGCGCATGCGCACACACACTCCCACTGCTTTTTTTTCTTTTTTTTTTTCAGGATGGTTTCTTCCATACTGTGTGTTACGGCTAGTAATCAGAGGGAAGGCGCTAAGGCTGTGTATGAGAAAACGTTTATTAAATGTTTCCCCCTCCCTCCCCAACCCCCTATGACATTTATGAGACAAGAGGACTGACTTTTTTATTTTTTCTCATTGACATAAAATTGTGTATTTCTAATGATGATGATGATGAGGATGGCGACGAGAATCTCCTCTTAACTACCGACGATGATGAATACCAATTTTAGGATGATTATCACCGTGATCGTCTCTCCCTGTAATCGTCAACATCTAATATCACGCGCCATTGCTCCAGGAATCCCAGCCGTGTGACATTATTATTTCTCTTTCGGGAAAACTTCGGGAGGAAGGGGCCTGAACTTATGATTATTCCGAGTCCCCGCTCGAAGAAGAAGAAGAAGCAAGTAGTGTCTTGCGAAGAGTGGTGTAATAGCTGAGACTCTTCTTCTACTTCTATCCTGTGCGGAAAAATTCTGCAATTATCGCGATTTAGTCCGTGCAAGAAGAAGAAGACGACGACGGCGGCTGCTCCCTCAGTGAGAAGATGGTCGAGGAAACGTTTCTCCCTTCTTTCATCGAGTCAACTTTACAACAAATCCTGATTTTGTCATTTGACTGTGATACTGTCACTAGCTGGTGCGGGGCACACAAGCGCCAGCAGTCTGTGTCATGGGTCAGATGATGATGATAACGTCTTCTTCTCCTCCTTCCAACTTCTCCCGCGCTTTACGGGAAACGCGCTTTGCCCATTTCGAAATGAAACCTGATGTGGTGACCATTTACTACATTATTCCGATCGACTTCGATGGATAAGGACCTTGTGCTGCCAGGTTTGTTAAAAAAAAAAAAAAAAAAAAAGTGAAACGGAAAGAAGACATGCCCGATCCAGTTTCTGCCATTTCCGGGACTTCTGAAGAAGACAAAAAGCTCCAAGATCCTCCACCTTTCTGTCCCGCGCAGCATACCTGTCTTTATTCTTCCAGTTCCAAGCCCGACTTAACTCCTGGTGTATTTCCATTCTTATCCGCGTTTTTTTTATTACTAATAATATAACATACAATGGTGCGTTTCCACAGGAAATTCACCAAACACTGGGTCTGCTCTGCTTAAGAGAGTCAGACCGGAATATGGCACGGACAACGAATTTGTGGCTGGGGAGAAAAAAAAAAAAAAAACCCACAGTGATCCCTGAATCGGAGAAGATTTACACACACGCACACACCAAAAAAAAAAAGATCAGTATGAACAAAAAAACAAAAAAGAGCTTCAGTTTTTTTTTTTTTTTCAAAAACAAACATACAAACAAGTTTGGAATATAGGGACGTGGCGACGTGATTGAAACTTACGCGCGTGGATTTTTATAACCACCACTATTTGGATACGGAATCTACAACTAGAAGAGGGGGCACCTGTTTAATCTGACAACGACAACAACAACAAAAAAGAAATGACTAAAACTTTTCAAAAGCGGCAAACTTTTTTCTCTCCCCAACTCACAGAATCGTTAATACTCGGAATGATAACTTGCCAGTCAATGTTGTTGAAGCAGAAACTGTTAACACTTTCAAAAATTGTCTTGATAAACGGGCCAGATATGTGTCGAAGAAATATTGACTTGCATTTTTTAAACCACGCATGCGTTTTTTATGCGAGAATAAGACCCCAAAAGCTATTTCTCGCGCTCAAACCCGTAACATTGAGAAGGCTGAAAATGCCTAATAACGGCGCCGCCGATATGTTATGATGTGATATGAGAAAAGAAAAATGTAGCACACTCTCCTCCCCTCCGTCTTCTTCTTCTTCTTCTCAGGTCGACCTTCAACTAGAGGGCGCCTGTTCAAACTAACAAAAATTTACTAAAACGTCAGCACACTTTTTCTTTTCTCCCCCACTAACAGAATCGTTAATACTCGGAATAATAATAACTTGCCAGTCAATGAGCACAAACTGTTCAGAACTTGTCTAAGGCTGAAAATGCCTAATAACGCGCCGCCGATATGTTATGATGTGATATGAGAAAAGAAAAATGTAGCACACTCTCCTCCCCTCCGTCTTCTTCTTCTTCTTCTCAGGTCGACCTTCAACTAGAGGGCGCCTGTTCAAACTAACAAAAATTTACTAAAACGTCAGCACACTTTTTCTTTTCTCCCCCACTGTCACCGATCGGCGGTACTAAACCAGTATGTCCATGTGGTAAGAGTAGTGGTGGTTCAAGATAGAGAGCGTGCGAGCGTGCATGTATGTGTGCTTGTGTGTGTGTGTGTGTGTGTGTGTGTGTGTGTGTGTGTGTGTGTGTGGTGTGTGTGTGCACGCGCGCGCGCGGGGTAAGACTGGGGTTTAGTTAGCTGGGGTTAGGCTAAGTTCCTCGGGGTTAGGTAGTAAGGTTAGGCTAGGTAGGGGGGCTGGGGAAATAGGACATACAATATTCTTTCATTCCAGTCTTCACTTATTGAAGGAATGGAATGGAAGCGGGAGGTTGGTTTCATTCCCGATTGTTACCCTTTTGTTACTTTGGTTCTATACCAGAGAAGGCGGGGCAGGATATCGGTTGTTGTTGTGTTGTCAAGTCTGTGAGTTGTTGTGGTAAATTGTCGTGTTGTTGCACGAGCAACAACTAGTCCGTTGGTCAGGCGTGTCAGCTCTGCGGAGGGATACACTTCTCTGACCAATCGTTGTTTTGTGTGGTGAGTAGAGTTCGCTTGATTCCGACCAGGGCGGAATGTGTTGGGGTAGCTTCACTTCGGTCCCTGGTGTTCGTCGGAGTGGACGTACTCCTTGTAGGTGCGGCGGCAGCGCCGTTAGTTTTGAAGAGTGACTTCGAGTCATAGTTAGTGCCAGGTCCTCGTCGGGGTTGGGTGCCCTTGGCCTGTGCTGAGTCGGTGTCGTCCTTGTTGGCAGCCACTGTCAGCCAGTTGCAGAACTGGTGTGGTTGATCGTCTGTATGTCCAGGTTGGTGATCTGTTAGGTTCGTTGTGCTGTAGTTCGTTGTGTTGTCTTGTATTATGGCGAGTTGTACTGTAGTTGTCTCAGGTTGGGATTAGTTGTATGGTGTTCGTTGCGTATACTGGTTGTCTGGTATGATGTTGTCTTGGTTCGGCGATTGGAATTTGTTGTCAGCCGGTTTGAGTTGTCACCTCTTTCCTGTATATTTTTGTAAGTAATGTACATAGTGGTTCCTGAGTTCGATTTTTCCGGACAGTTTGGCTAGACAATGTGGGTTCAATATAATGACCGTTGATGGACGGTGATGTAGATATCGTTTGTGGTTAGTTCGTGTTAATGTCAGTGGGTTCAATAAGAGGGTAGTACGAGGTTGCATTGGTTGAGGATCATAATATGAGTCAGGTGCAGATGTGTCTGCGTGAATCATAGAGGGGTTTGATGATTGTGCTCAATCTCAATTGTAAATAGTAGGAGTTCGTTGAAATTGATTAACGATTTCGGAGTTGACCTGCACAGCATTGGAATCGGTTAACTGTGTAGTAAAGCCAAGGCCAATTTGTGGTCGAGTGGTTTATACTGGAGTACGGTCGTGACTATTCAACTTATGTTGGTGTCTCGTCACTTTCGTCACGAGTCAGGGTTCTCGACGCGGGTGTCGTGCGCGTGCGGACTGTATCTGTGACGTTCGCATTTGGTACAGGATAGTGAGTCCATAGGGTAGAAGTTTTTGTAATACAAGTGACAGTCGTCACACATGCAGGGATGTATGTGTTTGTGACAGAACGGGGTTAGAGAAAGATGTCTTAGGTTGTGGGGAGACAGTCCCATTATGAATTTTAGTAGTCGGAAAGAAGGGAAAGGTAAAGTTTAAGGCGAGTAGCTTAGCAGTCGATAGGATAAAAACGGATGATGTGCAGCATGTAATATTGTATGAAGTGTGGTTGTGTTGGCATAACAAGGATTAACCACTGGGTTATCTGACAAGAGATGACATGAGAGCGAGGTGCTGGATGGAAATTTTGGCGAACACAATCATGTTTTTGATATATGATTATAATTGACAGTGCAAAGAGGGGTAATAATGTGAAGGATTGTGGCTGCGAGCCGATTCTCTTGTGTGAACATGCTGGAACTGTGAACCGCTAAAAATTGATAAGTTTTTTTTGTTTTGTTTTTTTTTTTCCTCTGAGAGATGTGTATTACTACTGGTAAATGTGTGGAGACATTTCCTTGTGAAATTGGCCATTTCCTAGATTATTTAGTATGTCCTAAGGGGGCCCATGGAGTCCGTGTTGGATCGCTTAGATTGGTTTATTTCTCCGAGATTTGGGTGTGATTCATAATTTCATATGTAATAGCGTGGATTGGCTCAGAGAGAATATTGTTTTACTGCTGTTGTAAGGGTTGGCAGGAAATGGGTCTGATAACCCCAAAGTGAGTAATGGGTTGGGGGGTGTATTCGAAATTCAAGGGGTCACTCTCATGCCCGAGTGGGAAGTAGGCAAGGGAGATGGAGAGTTAAAGCTTTACCAAGTAGCCTATGTGCCTTGATGACTCGGGTAGTAGCAACATTACAGTAGGGGCCTACAGTTGTGTCAGCAGGTATCCTGTTCCGTCCTGAGGCTGGGGCCAGATCACCGCAGTCTATTGCCGCGTGCCGGCAGGTGAGCGGCGCTTTCCAGTGCCTGTTGTTTTCCCGGGAGAGGGAGACCACCCAGGCCGTCTGCCTTCTGTGGGGCAGCTCTCCTCCGGCTACCGGTACTCTTCCGGGAGTTCTCCGGCACTGGTTCCTCGTCCCTGTTTAGGCGTCCTGTGAGAGGGCGCTGCACCAGGCCTTTTCCACCCTTGGTGTCCGGCGGGGCCTTCAGAGGAGGAGGCGTCCTACGAGCCCCGGACCCGTCGAGAGGGCGTCTGGTGTGTGTGCGTTGGGTGTCGTGCCCATCGCGGGGAGGAGTCAGACTGCGGGAGGCCACGGTCAGCGCCGGGGTGCAGAGTCTTCGGGGAGGGTGTCGGCCCGCGGAGGAGCCACGGACAGCGCCGGGGTGCAGAGTCTTCCGGGGAGGTGTCAGCCTGTGAGGGGCCACGTACAGCGCCGAGGACTGGAGCTTTCCGGGCCGGGATGGGTTGTCCCATGTTTGTGATAGAAGGGGTGTAGCGTTAGGCAGTAGGGTTAGGGGTGTTAGCTACTGCCTCCTTTTAGGACGTAGTGGCCGGTTCAGTGTAGGGTACTTGTCGTTGCCTCCCTTAGGGACGCAGCGATCAGTTTGGTAGTGGTCCTGGGTTAAAAGAGAAGGGTGAGTCCTGGGGAGAGGTGTGGGTGGTAGCAGTCGTTAAGAGATTAGAGTCCCTTTGGTAAATCCTTGTCCCTATTAGTTAGTCACCACGTGTGCGGGCTATCGCTGTGTCCCCAGGTCACAGTGATATACTGTAACTGGTGTTTTAGGTTAGGTTAGGGTCTTCTAGGTCATTATAGTAGAGTAGGGTGAGTCAGCGGGAATTGGGATACTTGTGTGCAGTTGTGGATGTGCGTGAGTGGTGGCGCCATGGAGTGTGTGTGAAATAAAGAAGCGTGCGTGATTGTAAAACTGTGTTAGTGTGCTGTGTTGTCTGACCTAGTGTGTGATAGGCGTGGGTAAGGGTGGTAGGGCCGTCCGGCTTAGCGACCGTGACACTTTGGTGGAGATGCGGGGTACATAAGCGGTTCTGGGTAGGTGATAGGTAGCTAGGAGGGAGGTAGGGGGGTGTTGTGTCCGGGGTGTACGTTGTGTGAAATGTAAGTGGGAGGTTGGTGGGAGCGTACCAGTACCCTGGGAGGTGGTACGTAGTGTCCCTGTTCACTTCAGGCAGGTTTCCATTGGCATTGGGCAGGGCACTTGTGTTGGTGTGAATGGGTTGGCGCTACCGTGTGAGTGAGGTATGAATGGTCAATAAACATTGAGTGGTTGTTGGAAGTGTGAGTGATTACACCGTACAGTGTAGGTGAGGTGCCGGAGGGTACCAGGTGTCCTTTGTGTCCCTTACATGTGGTATAACCCCAGTGAGTAGGTAGAGTGGTACCCGGCCCGTGACTGTGCACGCTGTGTGCTCGGATATCCTGTGGGGATTAAGGGCAGAGTAAGCCCAGGTGACTGTGTGTGGGAAGCACAACGGTGCGCAGTGTTGTGGCATAGGGTATGCTGTGAGTGCACCTGGACTTGAGGGGTGCAAGTGCACTGATCGTGTAGGTGTGGCCTACCAGAGACAGTGAGGCCTGTGACTGTGGGTAACTGGTGCGCATGCACAGTGGACGGTGGACACACGGTGTCACGTGGTTCAGTCCGTGACCAGACAGTGCATTGGTAGTATTGTATGGGTTGGAGCCCATGTGGGTATATGTATGAAGTACGCAAGTGTGGGTGGAGTTATGCTTGGTGCGTGACACATTGAGAGTATTGTATACTTGTGCTGAGTTGCTTCCGGGGCTAGTGCGTAGTCAGGAACCTCCAGTTGCGCTCAGATCGCATACTGTCCGTTGCTAGCTCTGTGGTGGTAGGGGTACCCTATGTCTAAACACACCCGAGCCCATCCGCAGTACGACCCCGATAGTGTCATGGATCCACAGGCCCCTATGGCGGATACCAAACCTAAGGTTAGTGACCAGGGAGCGGGGGTGGATCAAGAACAGGGGACGGGGGCTTATGCAAAGTTTGCCAAGTTGGGAGCGGCGATGGGTTTAGCTGGGGGAGACCTCGCCAAGTTCGTCACAGACTCAGTACGTAATGAGGATGAGAAGACGGCGAGAGAAGCAGAATTGGAGCTCCGGATGGAGGCAGAGGGAGCTAGAAATGAAGCAGAAGAAGATCGAAGAGGAGAAGGAAAGGTTAAAGCAGAAGGATGAAGAGGAGAAAGCTGCTAGGCAGAGGGAACTGGAGGTGAAGCAGAAGAAGATCGAAGAGGAGAGGGAAAGGTTAAAGCGGAAGGATGAAGACGAGAAAGCAGCGAGACAGATGGAACTGGAACTGCAGAGGAAGAAGATGGAGGAAGAAAGGGCAATAAGGGAAATAGAAGTTCAAGCACGGCAAGCCGAGTTAGATCTCAAGAGACGAAGGGATGAAGCCGAGTTAGAGGCAAGAGAGCGAGAGCTAATCATACAAGAGAGACAGGCCTTAGATGAAGCAGCGCATAGGAAACGCTTGATTGAGGTGGAGGAAACGAAGCATGTCCACCTTGAGCCGTTAGGAGAGAACGACGACGTGGACGCTTTCATCGCCCAATTTGAGCGTGTAGCCCAGATGTGCAAGTGGAGCAAGACCTCATGGCCCACACGTCTGATGTCTCTGCTGAGAGGAAAGGCTAGAGAAGCGGTGATGCGGTTAAGTGCGGATGAGTTAGGCGACTATGATCAGATAAAGGGCGCCCTGTTAAGCCACTTTAGGCTAGATGCTGAGGCCTACCGAGAAAAGTTCAGGAGCATCAAGAAGGACGCTGCTGAGACTTTTGGCCAGATGCTGGGAAGGATGAAGCGGTGGTTTTCCCTCTGGTGTGCGGCAGCGGGCAAGGATGAGAGTGTGGCAGAGGACGTAAAGGATCTGCTGTTCCAGGAACAGTTTTATCAGCTATTGTCTCCAGAGTTCACAACTGAGGTGCGGAAGACATGCCCGAAAACTGTGGAACAACTTGCAACGGAAGCTACTGTTTTGGCAGAGGCCAAAAGACTGGGGAGGAAGGCGAGGCAAGACCGAACAGTTAACCAGCCCAACCTGGGTAATACACGTGAAACAGCAGGGAGCCAGCCAACAGGGAGGTCCCAACAAAGTGATGGTGCACTACAGCAGCTGAACAGGAGATCAGAAGGGCCTAGATCGACCATAGTTTGTTTCAACTGCAAGAAGCCAGGCCACATCGCTAGGAAATGCCCTGAGCCCCATTCTGTTGGAGCTGTTCATTGTTGTGACCAGCCCCAAGCTCGAGTAGTCCCTACGTTGTGTCGCCCATGCGCTGAGCAGCGGTACGAGCCTGCGTGCATTGTAGAAGTTAACGGGTCTCCGGCCAATGGATTACGGGACACTGGTGCCGGACACACCGTAGTGGCTAAGTGGTTAGTACCGGCAGATGCGTACACAGGAGAGACAGTGCCAGTAGTGTTGGCCGAGTCCAGATGTAGGTCTGTGTTACCTGTGGCGGTAATAGAGTTGAAGTCGCCATTCATCGCAGGGAAGTTGGAGGTTTTGGTCATGAATAGCCCTGTGCAGGAAGTCCTGATCGGAAACTTCGCAAAGAGAGTAGGGGATCCCGGTTGGACACGTGTGCCTGTATACGCAGACCCGGCGTTGGTAGGGGCAGTGCAGACACGCGCGCAGAGAGCCAGGGAGCAACAAGAACCTGTACCACTGCCCGTCGAGGAATGCATTCTGAACACCTCTACCCAGCAGTTAATTCAGATGCAGGACCAGGATGAAACCCTGAGGAAGGCTCGGAGTGCGTGTGAAGCAGGGACGCACTTCCACACCAAGTTTGGACGAGTCGTGTACGCTCGGAAGTCTGGTGTACTGGTCAGGCGGTTTGAGGGTCCCAAGGACGTAGCGAGTCAGATCTGCGTCCCAGCTGAACTACGGACCACGGTGATGAAGCTAGGCCACGAGGTACCCATGTCTGGTCACTTAGGTACCACCCGAACCAAGGAGCGAGTTGGTCGCCATTTCTATTGGCCAGGCATGCATGCTGACATTCGTCGGTACTGCCAGTCATGCTTCCAGTGTCAGCGTACTGTGGACAAGGGAAGAGTGTCAAGAGTTCCCCTTGTAAGGATGCCACTGATGCGCAGGCCCATGCAGATACTGAGGGATCTGTGGTTGCAACCAGAAAGGCAAGAGCTCCGCACAGCGGCAGAGTACGTCGTTAACTTGAGGAACAAGGTAGCTGAGACGTGTGAGTTGGCATAGAAGAACTCGGCAACAGCAGCTTGCAGGTACAAGCGACATTTTCATTTGAGGGCAAAACCCAGGAAGATAGCTGTAGGGTCTAGAGTACTAGTGGGAGGATCACAAGGTAGGCACTGCAGCTGCAGCCATTTCAGTTTACGGTGCAGGCAGTGTCTGGAAAGGACAATGTGGCGGCAGACTTCTTGAGTCGCTTGCCGTAGAGAAAAGAGAGAGAGAGAGAGAGAGAGAGAGAGAGAGAGAGAGAGAGAGAGAACCTTAAGTTCCATTTACGTGAGTCATGAGGGGTTGACATTATTGAAGCTATGCATATATCTTTGGAAGAGAATGACGTAGCAAAGTGTTACTGAGGGTGTGGTATTTGTAGTACGTGTTGCATAGCAGTTGTGCGCAATCAGAGCAGCCTCAGTTATAAAATTCATAAGTGGTGCGTAGTGTAACGGCTGCCCATAAGTGCCTGCGTTAAGGTCGTGCGAGGCAGAGTTAGTCCAGGTTGATTAATGTAACCTGTGGTTGTTGATGTATTTAAAAGGTGATGTTGTTGGGATGGAAGTTTTGGTGTGCATCAAAAGTAACAGTAGGACAGAATGAGTGATGGGGAATTGGATTGTTATAGGTAGAGTGTGGCTAAAACGCCGATCGAGTGAGAAGTTGTTGTTGGTTTTAACCTGTAGTTAAAACTTAGGCAGGGGGGTATGTCACCGATCGGCGGTACTAAACCAGTATGTCCATGTGGTAAGAGTAGTGGTGGTTCAAGATAGAGAGCGTGCGAGCGTGCATGTATGTGTGCTTGTGTGTGTGTGTGTGTGTGTGTGTGTGTGTGTGTGTGTGTGTGCACGCGCGCGCGCGGGGTAAGACTGGGGTTTAGTTAGCTGGGGTTAGGCTAAGTTCCTCGGGGTTAGGTAGTAAGGTTAGGCTAGGTAGGGGGGCTGGGGAAATAGGACATACAATATTCTTTCATTCCAGTCTTCACTTATTGAAGGAATGGAATGGAAGCGGGAGGTTGGTTTCATTCCCGATTGTTACCCTTTTGTTACTTTGGTTCTATACCAGAGAAGGCGGGGCAGGATATCGGTTGTTGTTGTGTTGTCAAGTCTGTGAGTTGTTGTGGTAAATTGTCGTGTTGTTGCACGAGCAACAACTAGTCCGTTGGTCAGGCGTGTCAGCTCTGCGGAGGGATACACTTCTCTGACCAATCGTTGTTTTGTGTGGTGAGTAGAGTTCGCTTGATTCCGACCAGGGCGGAATGTGTTGGGGTAGCTTCACTTCGGTCCCTGGTGTTCGTCGGAGTGGACGTACTCCTTGTAGGTGCGGCGGCAGCGCCGTTAGTTTTGAAGAGTGACTTCGAGTCATAGTTAGTGCCAGGTCCTCGTCGGGGTTGGGTGCCCTTGGCCTGTGCTGAGTCGGTGTCGTCCTTGTTGGCAGCCACTGTCAGCCAGTTGCAGAACTGGTGTGGTTGATCGTCTGTATGTCCAGGTTGGTGATCTGTTAGGTTCGTTGTGCTGTAGTTCGTTGTGTTGTCTTGTATTATGGCGAGTTGTACTGTAGTTGTCTCAGGTTGGGATTAGTTGTATGGTGTTCGTTGCGTATACTGGTTGTCTGGTATGATGTTGTCTTGGTTCGGCGATTGGAATTTGTTGTCAGCCGGTTTGAGTTGTCACCTCTTTCCTGTATATTTTTGTAAGTAATGTACATAGTGGTTCCTGAGTTCGATTTTTCCGGACAGTTTGGCTAGACAATGTGGGTTCAATATAATGACCGTTGATGGACGGTGATGTAGATATCGTTTGTGGTTAGTTCGTGTTAATGTCAGTGGGTTCAATAAGAGGGTAGTACGAGGTTGCATTGGTTGAGGATCATAATATGAGTCAGGTGCAGATGTGTCTGCGTGAATCATAGAGGGGTTTGATGATTGTGCTCAATCTCAATTGTAAATAGTAGGAGTTCGTTGAAATTGATTAACGATTTCGGAGTTGACCTGCACAGCATTGGAATCGGTTAACTGTGTAGTAAAGCCAAGGCCAATTTGTGGTCGAGTGGTTTATACTGGAGTACGGTCGTGACTATTCAACTTATGTTGGTGTCTCGTCACTTTCGTCACGAGTCAGGGTTCTCGACGCGGGTGTCGTGCGCGTGCGGACTGTATCTGTGACGTTCGCATTTGGTACAGGATAGTGAGTCCATAGGGTAGAAGTTTTTGTAATACAAGTGACAGTCGTCACACATGCAGGGATGTATGTGTTTGTGACAGAACGGGGTTAGAGAAAGATGTCTTAGGTTGTGGGGAGACAGTCCCATTATGAATTTTAGTAGTCGGAAAGAAGGGAAAGGTAAAGTTTAAGGCGAGTAGCTTAGCAGTCGATAGGATAAAAACGGATGATGTGCAGCATGTAATATTGTATGAAGTGTGGTTGTGTTGGCATAACAAGGATTAACCACTGGGTTATCTGACAAGAGATGACATGAGAGCGAGGTGCTGGATGGAAATTTTGGCGAACAAATCATGTTTTTGATATATGATTATAATTGACAGTGCAAAGAGGGGTAATAATGTGAAGGATTGTGGCTGCGAGCCGATTCTCTTGTGTGAACATGCTGGAACTGTGAACCGCTAAAAATTGATAAGTTTTTTTTGTTTTGTTTTTTTTTTTCCTCTGAGAGATGTGTATTACTACTGGTAAATGTGTGGAGACATTTCCTTGTGAAATTGGCCATTTCCTAGATTATTTAGTATGTCCTAAGGGGGCCCATGGAGTCCGTGTTGGATCGCTTAGATTGGTTTATTTCTCCGAGATTTGGGTGTGATTCATAATTTCATATGTAATAGCGTGGATTGGCTCAGAGAGAATATTGTTTTACTGCTGTTGTAAGGGTTGGCGGGAAATGGGTCTGATAACCCCAAAGTGAGTAATGGGTTGGGGGTGTATTCGAAATTCAAGGGGTCACTCTCATGCCCGAGTGGGAAGTAGGCAAGGGAGATGGAGAGTTAAAGCTTTACCAAGTAGCCTATGTGCCTTGATGACTCGGGTAGTAGCAACATTACAGTAGGGGCCTACAGTTGTGTCAGCAGGTATCCTGTTCCGTCCTGAGGCTGGGGCCAGATCACCGCAGTCTATTGCCGCGTGCCGGCAGGTGAGCGGCGCTTTCCAGTGCCTGTTGTTTTCCCGGGAGAGGGAGACCACCCAGGCCGTCTGCCTTCTGTGGGGCAGCTCTCCTCCGGCTACCGGTACTCTTCCGGGAGTTCTCCGGCACTGGTTCCTCGTCCCTGTTTAGGCGTCCTGTGAGAGGGTGCTGCACCAGGCCTTTTCCACCCTTGGTGTCCGGCGGGGCCTTCAGAGGAGGAGGCGTCCTACGAGCCCCGGACCCGTCGAGAGGGCGTCTGGTGTGTGTGCGTTGGGTGTCGTGCCCATCGCGGGGAGGAGTCAGACTGCGGGAGGCCACGGTCAGCGCCGGGGTGCAGAGTCTTCGGGGAGGGTGTCGGCCCGCGGAGGAGCCACGGACAGCGCCGGGGTGCAGAGTCTTCCGGGGAGGTGTCAGCCTGTGAGGGGCCACGTACAGCGCCGAGGACTGGAGCTTTCCGGGCCGGGATGGGTTGTCCCATGTTTGTGATAGAAGGGGTGTAGCGTTAGGCAGTAGGGTTAGGGGTGTTAGCTACTGCCTCCTTTTAGGACGTAGTGGCCGGTTCAGTGTAGGGTACTTGTCGTTGCCTCCCTTAGGGACGCAGCGATCAGTTTGGTAGTGGTCCTGGGTTAAAAGAGAAGGGTGAGTCCTGGGGAGAGGTGTGGGTGGTAGCAGTCGTTAAGAGATTAGAGTCCCTTTGGTAAATCCTTGTCCCTATTAGTTAGTCACCACGTGTGCGGGCTATCGCTGTGTCCCCAGGTCACAGTGATATACTGTAACTGGTGTTTTAGGTTAGGTTAGGGTCTTCTAGGTCATTATAGTAGAGTAGGGTGAGTCAGCGGGAATTGGGATACTTGTGTGCAGTTGTGGATGTGCGTGAGTGGTGGCGCCATGGAGTGTGTGTGAAATAAAGAAGCGTGCGTGATTGTAAAACTGTGTTAGTGTGCTGTGTTGTCTGACCTAGTGTGTGATAGGCGTGGGTAAGGGTGGTAGGGCCGTCCGGCTTAGCGACCGTGACACCCACTAACAGAATCGTTAATACTCGGAATAATAATAACTTGCCAGTCAATGAGCACAAACTGTTCAGAACTTAGTCTCGATAAACGGGCCGGATGTTTCAAACACATATGGACTCTCGCGCGTGTGTGCTATTTATGCGAGAACAAGACCACAAAAACTATTTCTCGCGCTAAAACCCGTAAATTATCTAACATCGAGAAGGCTGAAAATGCCTAATGATAGGCCACCGATATGTTATGATGTGATATGAGGAAGAAAAATGTAGCACACTCTCTCCCGTCTTCTTCTTCCGAGTTTCGATCTCGTTGCGATAATAGCCATAGTTCTCTCTTCTTCTGTAAGGAATTTGCTGCTGCGGTAAACTGAACTTGTTCTAGGACAAGGAAACCAAACCATCCAACACTGAGCGGGCTGAAAATGCCTAACGTGCCGCCGATATGTTATGATGTGATAAGAGAAGGAGAAACGTAGCACACTCCTCCCCCTGTCTTCTTCTACTCAGGTCGATCCACAACTAGAAGAAGAGGGCGCCTGTTCAAACTAACAAAAATTTTTACTAAAACGTCAGCAAACTTTTTCTTTTCTCCCCACTCACAGAATTGTTAATATTCGGAATAATAATAACTTGCCAGTCAATGAACACAAACTGTTCAGAACTTAGTCTCGATAAACGGGCCGGATGTTTCAAACACATATGGACTCTCGCGCGTGTGTGCTATTTATGCGAGAACAAGACCACAAAAACTATTTCTCACGCTCAAACCCCGTAAATCATCTAACATCGAGAAGGCTGAAAATGCCTAATAATACGCCACCGATATGTTATGATGTGATAGGAGAAGGAGAAACGTAGCACACTCTCCTCCCCTCCGTCTTCTTCTTCCGAGTTTCGATCTTGTTGCGATAATAGCCATAGTTCTCTCTTCTTCTGTCAGGAATTGGCTGCTGCGGTAAACTGAACTTGTTATAGGACAAGGGAAACCAAACCAAACAAAACGAACGATGATGACTGTAAAATATGTTAGTTCGACTTAAAAAAAAAGTTTCTATCTGTTTTGAGCGTGTTCAACTGGTTCTTGAAAAAAAAAAAAATCCCGACAGACACCTTGTGTGTGTGTGCTGTTAGAAGATATTTTCGTTTCAGGGAATTATTATTATTAGGCGTCTCCTCTATAATGACGACCTCCTCTTCTTGATAATAACTCGAATGATGATGATGATGATGAGCATGAGTAAGTAGTGGGCTTCCTTCTTTTTACTACTACTACTAGTACTTATCAAATTGTTTTTGTCCCGAGGATGGTGATGATCGGTAGCTTTCTCATGATACGGGCTTTTTACTTTTCCCGGGGGGATTTAAGAGGTAATTCCTGGACTTACTAGCGGTGGGCTGGTCTGCTACGAGTCTCCTCTCTATCATGATGACGTCCTCCTCTTAACTCGAATGATGATGATGATGATGATGATGATGAGTATGAGTAAGTAGTGGTCTCCTTCGTTTTACTACTACTACTTATCAATTTTTTTTTTTTTTTTTTTGGTCCCCGTGGTGATGATTGGTAGCTTTCTCATGATACGGGTTTTTTTTTTACTTTGTAATTCCTGGACTTATTAGCGGTGGCGGGCGGCGGCGGCTTAGTAAGTATATATTGCCGGTACCCTCGGGAGCGGGTGGGGTAGACTCGGTTGGTCGTGGTCGGATCGTTACCTCCTCCTCCTTTTTAAAAAAAAACCGAGCAGCTAAAAAAAGTTCGGCATGAAAAAAAAAAAAGGGTCCTCGATGATAAGAGAACGGTAATAATAATAATAATATCATCGTGGACCCGGAACTAAAGAGGATGAACTTTATAAAGCGAATGGTTTTACTTTCTGACTTGGGAAGAAGGATAAAACGACCACGCATCTTTTTGGATTGTATAAAAGCGAATGGTTTTTTTTTTTTTACCTTTTTGACTTGGGAAGAAGATATAAAGCGAATGGTTTTTACTTTTTGACTTGGGAAGAAGGATAAAACGACCGCGCATCTTTTTGGATTGTATGAAAGCGAATGGTTTTACCTTTTTTACTTGGGAAGAAGAATAAAACGACCACAACTTTTTGGATTGTATAAAAGCGAATGGTTTTACCTTTTTGACTTGGGAAGAAGATATAAAGCGAATGGTTTTCACTTTTTGACTTGGGAAGAAGAATAAAACGACCACGCATCTTTTTGGATTGTATGAAAGCGAATGGTTTTACCTTTTTTACTTGGGAAGAAGAATAAAACGACCACAACTTTATAAAGCGAATGGTTTTACTTTCTGACTTGGGAAGAAGGATAAAACGACCACGCATCTTTTTTGGATTGTATAAAAGCGAATGGTTTTTGAATGGTTTTTACTTTTTGACTTGGGAAGAAGGATAAAACGACCACGCATCTTTTTGGATTGTATGAAAGCGAATGGTTTTACCTTTTTGACTTGGGAAGAAGAATAAAACGACCACAACTTTTTGGATTGTATAAAAGCGAATGGTTTTACCTTTTTGACTTGGGAAGAAGAATAAAACAACAATATGGTTTTTACTTTTTGGACTTGGGAAGAAGAATAAAACGACCACGCATCTTTTTGGATTGTACGAAGCGATTGGTTTTACCTTTTTTGACTTGTGGTGGTGGAACAACAACAACAACTTTTTGGATTGTGTGACCCGTGTAAGAGAGTAATAGTAATCTACTATTTTTTTGTATATTCGGTTCCTATTTGTTGTTGATTTACCCTTTTGACTTTGTAGAAAAAAAATATAAAGCGAATGGTTTTTACTTTTTGGACTTGGGAAGAAGAATAAAACATCTTTTTGGATTGTATAAAAGCGAATGGTTTTTTTCCTTTTTGGACTTGGGAAGAAGGATAAAACGACCACGCATCTGTTTGGATTGTATAAAAAGCGAATGGTTTTTTTTTTACTCTTTTTGACTTGTGGTGGTGGAAAAAAAACAACAACTTTCGTGTAAGATAGTAGTAGTAATCTACTATTTTTTTTTATATTCGGTTCATATTTGTTGTGGGTGGTGTTTAAACCCTTTTGACTTTGTGTGTGGGTAGAAACAAAAAAAAACAACAAAAAACCGCAACTTTGGTTTGTCTACTTTTTGATATTCGCTTCCTATTGTTGTTGTTGGTGGTGGTGTTGTTTAAAGCGAATGGTTTTATCCTTTTGACTTTGTCGTAGAAGTAGAAAAAAAACAAACAAACACAAACCTTTGTGAGGTTTATATTCGGTTCCTATTGTTGTTGGTGGTGTTTGTTCTTCGCATCATCATATTCGAAAGACTTCTTCTTCACACACAGAAAGAAAAAAGATGCTTGAAGAAGAAATAATTAGTTTACCACCCTTTGGACTTAAAAAAAAAAAAAAAAAAAAAAACCAAAACAAAAAGGATTGTGAAGTATTAGTAATCTACTTTTCATATTCGGTTCCTATTGTCGTTGGTGTTGGTTAGAGACTTCGTCGAAGAAAGACTTCTTCGCACGAAAAAGGAAAAGCAAAAGAAAACGGATGCTCCAACTTGCTGCGAGCAAATAACACTTTGGATTTTGTGAACGGTTGGTGTTGCAACTTAAGCGAATGGTTTAAAAAAAAAAAAAAATTTACCCTTGGGAAGGACTGAAAAAAATAAAAGATGCTACAAAACTTGAAATAATAAAGCGAATGTTTTTGTTTTTTTGTGTGTTTTTTTTTAAAGGAAAACAAACAACAACAACGACGTTGGATTGTGAACGTAAAGTAAAAACAGTTGTGACTTGGCATCATCATATTCGAAAGACTTCATGAAAACGAAACGACAAGATGCTGCTGCGACTTTGAAATAATGGTTGTTACCCTTTTTGAACTTTAAAACGAACTCGGGGATTGTGAACGTGAGGTGTTGTGACTTCGCATTGTCATATTCGAAAGTCTTCTTCCTCTTCACACGCGCGGGGGGAAAAAAATGAAGATGCTGGAAGAAATAAGTTTACCACCGCCACCACCCCTTTGGACTTGGAAGGAAAAATAAAACTGGGATTGTGTGAACGTAGTAAGCAGGTAGTAGTAGTAGTAATCTACTTTAGTTTATAGTCGGTTCCTATTGTTGGTGTGTGTGTGTGTTTTTTTTTTAGAGAGACTTCTTCACACAGAAAGCGACTTGAAGAAATCTAAAACGAAGAAAAAAACCCTTTTGGACTTCTTGAGAAGGTTAAATAAAAAGAAGTTGTTGTTCGTGGTGGTGTTGTTTCCGTAAAGCCGGTGGTTTTTTTTTTTTAACCCCTTTCGACTTTTTTTTTGTGTGGGGAGAAAAAAAAAACTTGGATGAAAATCTACTTCTTTCTAGTAGTATATTCTTCGGTTCCTTTTATCGTTGTTGTTGTGGGTTTGGTGGTGGAGGAGACTTCTTCGCATCATAGTCGAAAGACTTCTTCTTCTTCTTCTGCTTAGAGCGCGAGTGGTGGTGGTGGGGAGGAAAAAAAAACAAGGATGCTGGAAGAAATAAGTTGACTACTACCACCCTTTTGGGACTCGTAGTGAGATTTCTTCACACACATACACACACACGCAGCAAAGTCGTGGAAAAGAAGAAGAACAAAAAATGATGATGAAATAAAGCGTATGGAATTTAACTACTACCGCCCTTTTGAGGAGTTGTAGTTGAGAGAGAAAAAAACAAAAACTTGGATCGTAAACGCGATCTATTCGGTTCCTATTGTTGAAGGTTAGAGACATCTTCGCCCGAAAAGAAAAAAGATACCACCGCTGTAACTTGAGAGGCCGCGGTGGGAGGAGGAAGAGGAGGAGGAGCTATATATATGCCACTGACACCCTGGGGGTTTGTTAGAGTCACTGCCACCGCCACAGCAGCAGCAGCAGCAGCATCAAGACCTACCACCACCACCACCACGGCGTGGCGCAGCAAGACAATGATGATGCACTACCCTGGTGCTGCTACTACAACATTCTCTGCCCAGGAGGAAGAGGACACCAACATGGAAGTGGTGAAAGAAGACGGCGGAGAAGATCTGGCTGCTATGGATGATCTGACTACCGACTCCGCCGCAGTAGTAGTCAAGCGGCAATCATCATCAAAATCATGGAAACCTCCCCTCCCGCAGCCGCGGCCGCGAAGTTTGGTCACCACCGGCACTATCTTCAACAGAAACAAATACGTGTTGGCTAGCGTCCTGGCGTCCGATATCAAACGCGTACTGAGGAAGGTCTTGCGGGGACTGGAGGGGTACTCTCGCTGGAACAAAACGTTTTCTGGGCCCCTCGTTCGAGCCAACGCCTTGCTGTCGCTGATAGAAGAACCTAGGCCGGAGTTACTGATCGCGAAAAGTATCATGGACCGGGTGGAAGAGGCTGACTGTTACGACCGGTTCCTGACGAAACTGATCCAGAGCGGGGCGATGTCGAGTCGGTTGAAAAACAAAGTGGTGGATATATGCCGCAACAAGTACCTGCCTCCGGTGCCCAGGTTTATGATCCAATTGGTGCGAAACAGAAATGTGGCGGATCAGGAGAAGCTGCTGAAAGCTTTGGATGTGGGACCGTACTATGATGATGAGTACGATGACGACGACGATGACGATGACGAGGACTTGGAAGATGATGAAGATGACAATGATGATGATAGATTCGCGGAGATGATGGTGGTGAAGAAGTACTTGCGAGATGACGCGACGCTAGAACGCGGTCTGTCCAGGTGGATTTTGAAAAAACAACGATCCAAAGACTATAACGCTCATTGCGATACGCTAGGGCAGGACTCAACGCTCTCACCGATTTTGAGCGGGGTATTACGAAGACGGCCAAAATGCCTCTGTTGAACCTGAGCCCGAACGTTGCGCGGGCCATTCGCGATACCTGCGACCGGGCGAAACTGCGCCAGTTAGTGCGCAAAATGCGTCAAGATCTAGGAGGGGCTGTTTCGGAGGAGGAAGAAGAAGAAGACGGCTTTTTCTTGGGCAATGCAGCCGGTAGTCGCAGACGCTTGGGTGGTTTGATCGCCGACTGGCTTTTGGCCAGGCAAAGACAGGGTCTCATTTCCAACCATTTAAATTGTGAGATAATGTGCTACGTCTACGTGCTGGAGTTGGATAAAGCCTTGGGCCTAGCCTCATCGACGACGAGTCAGCGGCGGGACGATGATGACGATGACCGTGATGATGAAGAGGAGCGGCAGTGGGTGCGTGGTGAACCGCCAAACTGGAGGAGATTCCACTGGGAGGACCTAGAATGTCGCGTTCGGTCTTTTGGCAAGGAATGGGCACGACGCCATAATCAGTCCGCCCTGAGTATGGCTCAAAGCGGGTTTCGCTTGGCGTCTTTGAGGCCCGAAACGAATCCCAGCCAGGATGTGGTAACGTGCTACCAGTGCTGGATCGGCCTGAGAAAGTGGCGAGACGATGACGATCCCGATCTAGAGCATCTGTGGAGAACGTGCGAAGACCGACGGTCGTGTCCTTACCTGCTCAACAAACTCGGCCGTCCTATGGTGAACTTCATCGAGGGTCTGCAAAAGGTGGGTGACCCGAAACCGCAGGATATGAACCATGCCAGAGAACTCTACGGCGCTCAACTGTTTTGAGAGTCCGTATTGACGAATATGATAATGAGGAGGCGGGGTCGGTCGCTATAAAGAGACCCCTCTCCAGTCGTTTCGTTTCATTCTCCCGCTGGCACTCTCCCTGGCAAGATCTACTCCTTGCCCCGAAAGATAAAGGCTAGCCTACTCAACCAACAACCCCGACATGTCAACTGCAGTCCCCCCCGCTGCTACTTCTAACATCACCCACAAGGGGTCTCTCTTTCTCGTTTTTCCTCCTCCTCTTCCTTCTCTTCCTCCTCCTCCTCCTCCTCCCATGCCACTCTCCACTCAGCAGCAGCAGCAGCAGCAGCATCTGGTAGAGGAGGCCGGTACCACCACCACCACCACCACCGCCGACGATGGTGACGACTTTGGTAAACCGCAGCAGCAGTCAGAGGCCACTGATGATTCTTGTCAGTCAGATCATGAAAATTGTCAACAGCAGCAGCCGCCTCTTTCTTCTGCTGCTGCACAAACCTCGGCTTCAGCCGCTGCAGCATCCACCAATACCACCGCCACCGCTACTACTACTACTACTACTATTACAACCGCGGCGTGTGATGATGGTGGTACTTCCACTACTTCGGCCATTGCCGTAGTTATTGGAGATGGGGAGATAGTGGGCGAGGAAGGAAAAGCGACCATTTGGCGCAGTTACACGCGGAACTCCAATCTGAAGATGTACTCTATCCAGCAAGCCTCCACGAGCGCCTTGAGGGTTTTCCTGGACCCGGGAAAAAAGGACTGTAACGTGAAACTGGTCGTGGTTTGTTTTACTGCTAACGTCTGTGTGCGCGGGACCATTTCCGAATACGAATGGAAAAGTCTTATCCAGATGCTGAACGAGGCTTTCCCTGAAGCCAGAATCCTAATGGGTTCTGTGATCTTCCCTCTGTATGGAGGAAAGTTGAAGTATCGTATCCTTGAGTCCAACGACAATTTGAGAAAGGCTGTTCGAGAAGCTCGCCAGGCTAAGGCCGCAGTACGATTCATTAACCTCCGACACGTCACTCGAAAAAGGTCGTCTAGAAAACTGAAAAGCCACATGTATCAAAACGCCTTGTTCCCCAACACAGAGTGCGTAAGAAGATTGGGGGCCGCTCTGTTCACGAAGTATCAGCTGTCGTCTGTCTACCACCACGCTGCCTCTTCGTAGAGGATAACAAAAAGGAGCAGTTGGGCATATCCCTGTCTTTTCCGCCACCGCCGACTACTACTACTGCAACTGCTACTTCTTGTTTTGAAACGAAAACAAACAAACAAACAAACAAAAAAAACCCCAACCACTACCAGCGTGTCATAGGTATTGTCTCTACTCTGCGTAATATACCAAAATGAGTGTATAGTACAGAAACATCTGTCAAACCCCTCCCTTTCAACCCTTTTCTTTTTCTCATCTTCGATATGTCATCATCATCCATGTTGTCTCAGCAGCCGTGTACTATGATATAAATGGTTTTAATAGGGATCTGTCAACACCCCCCTTGCCACCGCTTCTCACGTTTTAACCCTTTTTTTCTCTCTCTTTATCTCTCAAAACTTCGATCCCTATCGTCCATATCACAAACGTTTTCAGTGATGAATACTTGACAGGAAAAACATTCCACACCCGAGACTCTTCTTCTTCTTCGTCCGTGACATCTTTAAAAAATACACCCCATGAATGTTTTCGTGTTGGAAAAGGAGTGATTTCTCGAGATATATTGTACCTTTTTCTAAATCTCTTCCGATCCCTATTGTCGATGTTTTCAGCGGTGGTGAATACTTGCCAGACCCACCCGCCTCTCTTCTTTGTTATGAATGTTTTCTTCATGTTGAGAAAGGACGGAATTCTCACAACCAAGATAACTCACTTGATGTTACGTACCTCTATTGTGGGTTTTTTGTTTTTGTTGCTGTTGTTCTTGTTGTTGTAAGCAAATAAAGGAGGAAAAAAAAGTCTCACCCTCTTAAGTGTGTGATGCTGGTCATGGATATCTCTCTCTCTCTCTCTCTCTCTCTCTCTCTCTCTCTCTCTCTCTCTCTCTCATCTCTCTCTCTCTCTCTCCTCTCTCATCAATGTGTGTGTGTGTGTGTGTGTGTGTGCGTGTGTGTGTGTGTGCACACGCACACGAGTGGATTTGTATGTGTGCCTTATGTGTACCCTTATTAACGCGCACATGGACACACAAACACACACACACATATTCACACACGCACACACATACATACATACACGTACATACATACACTCACGTACACACGCACACACACACATGCACGCACACACACGCTCGCATGCATGCAGAAGCAAGCAGACACACACACGCACACGCGCACACACACACACACACACACACACGCGCACACACACACACACACATACAGAGCTCTGACCCTTTTTCTTTTATTTACCAAAATGATTATGATATAACACATTAAAACCATACTGACTAAATGTCTTTTAGACCGTATGGTATATTTATGGTAAAATTTTCCATACGGCCGGACATTAACCATACCGCCTGTAACACACACACTATATATATATATATATATATATTGGGTCGACCGACCCCTACTGTCCCTGTACTATTTTGTAAATAATTAATGATTGGTCAAAACACCAAATTTTCAGAATGTATATCCAGATGAGTACTAATTTTGGAGTAAATGTTTCATGAACCATGTATGTAAATTGACCTACCAGTCAAACTATAAATTTCACATTGCGTGACGTATGTGGGCGTAGTCTAAATTCGTTTTAAGACTGGTATATATACGGCTATAACACAGATTTCGATTTGAATATAGATTTTAATTTGGATGTGACATGGACACCGATTGTGAATTGTCCTGGTTTTCGACTTGAGATAGTCATCAACTTATACGTTTTGAGGTGTTCATGAAATATGAAGATTAACTAGGGTGATAATTGATAGTAAACTTAAAGGCGAGTTAACTGGATATGATTTGGAATTCTATCTCAGATCTTTTGATTTGTGGCTTATGCACTTCTTAATGATAATTGTTGATTCTAATTTGATTTGATCTAATTGGTTGACTGTGGATTTAATTCTGATTTGAATTTAATTTTGATTGGACCTAGTGGGATACTAAATGATTTTTTCTCTTTAGATACAAATAAGGTACATAGATAATGGACTAGTCAAGTAATTGCTTTGTTGATAAATGTCGATTCAACTTGTTTTGATCTGATCCATGTTGATGATGTGACTTGATTAATTCAGATTTTTTTTAATTTTTTTGTTTTTACGATTTCTGAACAACGTTGCGTGACTCATGTGAAAGGCACGGCGTTGGTGCGCGTCAAGAGTATTCTCCCCTCTCAGGCTATCTATTCTCCCCTCTCAGGCGATTTTTTCTCCTCTCTCAGGCTATCTTTTCTCCCATCTCAGGCTATCTATTCTCCTCTCTCAGGCTATCTATTCTCCCCTCACAGGCTATCTGTTCTCTCTCTCAGGCTATATTTTCTCCCTTCTTTCAGGCTATCGTTTCTCCCCCCTCTCAGGCTATCTTTTCTCCCCTCTCAGGATACCTTTTCTCCCCTCTCAGGCTATCTTTTCTCCCTTCTCAGGCTATCTGTTCTCCCCCTCTCAGGCTATCTGTTCTCCCCCATCTCAGGCTATCTGTTCTCCCCTCTCAGGCTATCTTTTCTCCCCTCTCAGGCTATCTATTCTCCCCTCTCAGGCTATCTATTCTCCCTTCTCAAGCTATCTTTTCTCCCCTCTCAGGCTATATTTTCTCCCCTCTCAGGCTATCTTTTCTCTTCTCTCAGGCTATATTTTCTCCCCTCTCAGGCTATCTTTTCTCCCCTCTCAGGCGATCTTTTCTCCTCTCTCAGGCTTTTCTCCCCTCTCAGGCTATCTTTTCGCCACTCTCGGGCTATCTATTCTCCCCTCGCAGGCTATCTATTTTCCCCTCTGAGGCTATCTTTCTCCCCCCTCTCAGCTATCTATTCTCCCCTCTCAGGCTATCTATTCTCTCTCTCAGGTTATCTTTTCTCCCCTTCTTTCAGGCTATCGTTTCTCCCCCCATCTCAGGCTATCTTTTCTCCCCTCTAAGGCTATCTTTTCTCCCCTCTCAGGCTATCTTTTCTCCCTTCTCAGGCTATCTTTTCTCCTATCTCAGGCTATCTTTTCTCCCCTCTCAGGCTATCTTTTCTCCTATCTCAGGCTATCTTTTCTCCCTTCTCAGGCTACCTTTTCTCCTATCTCAGGCTATCTTTTCTCCCCTCTCAGGCTATCTTTTCTCCTATCTCAGGCTATCTTTTCTCCCCTCTCAGACTATCTTTTCTCCCCTCTCAGGGTATCTATTTCTTCCCTCTCAGGCTATCTCATCTCCCCTCTCAAGCTATCTATTCTCCCCTCTCAGGCTATCTATTCTCCCTTCTCAAGCTATCTTTTCTCCTCTTCAGGCTATATTTTCTCCCCCTCTCAGGCTATCTTTTCTCCCTCTCTCAGGCTATATTTTCTCCCCTCTCAGGCTATCTTTTCTCCCCTCTCAGGCGATCTTTTCTCCTCTCTCAGGCTATATTTTCTCCCCTCTCAGGCTATCTTTTCTCTTCTCTCAGGCTATATTTTCTCCCCCTCTCAGGCTATCTTTCTCCACCCTCTCAGGCTATCTATTCTCCCCTCTCAGGCTATCTATTCTCTCTCTCAGTTATCTTTTCTCCCTTCTTTCAGGCTATCGTTTCTCCCCCCCCTCTCAGGCTATCTATTTCTCCCTCTCAGGCTATCTTTTCTCTCCCTCTCAGGCTATCTTTTCTCCCCTCTCAGGCTATCTTTTCTCCCTTCTCAGGTTATCTTTTCTCCTATCTCAGGCTATCTTTTCTCCCCTCTCAGACTATCTTTTCTCCCCTCTCAGGGTATCTATTCTTCCCTCTCAGGCTATCTCATCTCCCCTCTCAAGCTATCTATTCTCCCCTCTCAGGCTATCTTTACTCCCCTCTCAGGCTATCTTTTCTCCCCTCTCAGGCTATCTTTTCTCCCCCCACCAACCTCTCAGGCTATATTTTCTCCCCCCCCCACCACCCCTCTCAGGCTATCTTTTCTCCACCCCCACCCCCCTCAGGCTATCTTTTCTCCCATCTCAGGCTATCTATTCTCCGCTCTCAGTCTATCTATTCTCTCTCTCAGGCTATCTTTTCTCCCCTCTCAGGCTATCTTTTCTATCCCGTCTCAGGCTATCTTTTCTCCCCTCTCAGGCTATCATTCCCCCCCTCCCCCTTCAGAGGTATCATTTCTCACCTCTCAGGCTATCTTTTCTCCCCTCTCAACTATCTTTTCTCCCCTCTCAGGCTATCTATTCTTTCTCTCTCAGGCTATCTATTCTCCCCTCTCAGGCTATCTCTTCTCCCCTCTCAGGCTATCTATTCTCCCCTCTCAGGCTATCTTTTTCTCCCCTTTCAGGCCATCTTTTCTCTCCTCTCAGGTATCTTTTCCTCCCCCCCCCCCCCACCCAGGCTATCTTTTCTCCCTCTCAGGCTATCTTTTCTCCCCCCTCTCAGGCTATCTATTCTACCCTCTCAGTCTATCTTTTCTCCCCTCTCAGGCTATCTTTTCTCCCCTCTCAGGCTGTCTATTCTCCCCTTTCAGGCTATCTATTCTCCCCTCCCAGGCTATCTGTTCTCCCCATCTCAGGTTATCTGTTCTCTCCCTCTCAGCTATCCTTTCCCCCTCTCAGGCTATCTATTCTCCCCTCTCAGGCTATCTATTCTCCCCTCTCAGGCTATCTATTCTCCCCTCTCAGGCTATCTTTTCTCCCTCTCAGGCTATCTTTTCTCCTCTCGCAGGCTATCTGTTCCCCCCCCTCTCGGCTACCTATTCTCCCTCTCAGGCTATCTTTTTTCCCCTCTCAGGCTATCTATTCTCCCTCTCAGCTATCTATTCTCCCTCTCAGGCTATCTATTCTCCTCTCTCAGGTACCTATTCTCCCCTCTCAGGCTATCTTTTCTCCCCTCTCAGGCTATCTATTCTCCCTTCAGCTATCTATTCTCCCCTCTCAGGCTATCTATTTCCCCTCTCGGCTATCTAATCTCCCCCTCTCAGGCTATCTTTACTCCTCTTTCAGACTATCTGTTTCCCCCTCTAGGCCATCTATTCCCCCTCTCAGGCTATCTATTCTCCCATCTCAGGCTATCTATTCTCCCTTTCAGGCTATCTATTCCCCCCTCTCAGGCTATCTTTTCTCCTCTCTCAGCTATCTTTTCTCTTCTCTCAGGCTATATTTTCTCCCCTCTCAGGCTATCTTTTCTCCCCCTCAGGCGATCTTTTCTCCTCTCTCAGGATCCTTTTCCCTCTCAGGTACTTTTCTCCCTCTCAGGCTATCTTTTCTCCTTCTCAGGCTTTTTCTCCCCTCTCAGGCTATCTGTTCTCCCCTCTCAGGCTATCTTTCTCCCCTCTCAGGCTATCTTTCTCCCCTCTCAGGCTATCTTTCTCCCTCAGGCTATCTATTCTCCCTCCAAGCTATCTTTTCTCCCTCTCAGGCTTATTTTCTCCCCTCTCAGGCTATCTTTTCCCTCTCAGGCTATATTTCTCCCTCTCAGGCTATCTTTCTCCCCTCTCAGCATCTTTTCTCCTCTCAGGTTTTCTCCCTCTCAGGCTATCTTTTCCCCTTCGGGCTATCTATTCTCCTCCAGGCTATCTATTTCCCTCTAGGCTATCTTTCCCCCTCTCAGGCTATCTATTCTCCCTCTCAGGCTATCTATTCTCTCTCTCAGGTTATCTTTTCTCCCTTCTTTCAGGCTATCGTTTCTCCCCCCATCTCAGGCTATCTTTTCTCCCCTCTAAGGCTATCTTTTCTCCCCTCTCAGGCTATCTTTTCTCCCTTCTCAGGCTATCTTTTCTCCTATCTCAGGCTATCTTTTCTCCCCTCTCAGGCTATCTTTTCTCCTATCTCAGGCTATCTTTCTCCCTTCTCAGGCTACCTTTTCTCCTATCTCAGGCTATCTTTTCTCCCCTCTCAGGCTATCTTTTCTCTTCTCCTATCTCAGCTATCTTTTCTCCCCTCTCAGACTATCTTTTCTCCTCCTCTCAGGTATCTATTTCTTCCCTCTCAGGCTATCTCATCTCCCCCTCTCAAGCTATCTATTCTCCCCTCTCAGGCTATCTATTCTCCCTTCTCAAGCTATCTTTTTCTCCTCTCTCAGGCTATATTTTCTCCCCTCTCAGGCTATCTTTTCTCTTCTCTCAGGCTATATATTTTCTCCCCTCTCAGGCTATCTTTTCTCCCCTCTCATGGCGATCTTTTCTCCTCTCTCAGGCTATATTTTCTCCCCTCTCAGGCTATCTTTTCTCTTCTCTCAGGCTATATTTTCTCCCCTCTCAGGCTATCTTTCTCCACCCTCTCAGGCTATCTATTCTCCCCTCTCAGGCTATCTATTCTTCTCTCTCTCAGCGTTATCTTTTCTCTCCCTTCTTTCAGGCTATCGTTTCTCTCCCCCCTCTCAGGCTATCTATTCTCCCCTCTCAGGCTATCTTTTCTCCCCTCTCAGGCTATCTTTTCTCCCCTCTCAGGCTATCTTTTCTCCCTTCTCAGGTTATCTTTTCTCCTATCTCAGGCTATCTTTTCTCCCCTCTCAGACTATCTTTTCTCCCCTCTCAGGGTATCTATTCTTCCCTCTCAGGCTATCTCATCTCCCCTCTCAAGCTATCTATTCTCCCCTCTCAGGCTATCTTTACTCCCCTCTCAGGCTATCTTTTCTCCCCTCTCAGGCTATCTTTTCTCCCCCCACCACCTCTCAGGCTATATTTTCTCCCCCCCCCCCCCCCACCCCCTCTCAGGCTATCTTTTCTCCACCCCCCACCCCCTCAGGCTATCTTTTCTCCCATCTCAGGCTATCTATTCTCCCCTCTCAGTCTATCTATTCTCTCTCTCAGGCTATCTTTTCTCCCCTCTCAGGCTATCTTTTCTATCCCGTCTCAGGCTATCTTTTTCTCCCCTCTCAGGCTATCATTCCCCCCCCTCCCCCTCAGGTATATTTCTCACCTCTCAGGCTATCTTTTCTCCCCTCTCAAGCTATCTTTCTCCCCTCTCAGGCTATCTATTCTTCTCTCTCAGGCTATCTATTCTCCCTCTCAGGCTATCTCTTCTCCCTCTCAGGCTATCTATTCTCCCCTCTCAGGCTATCTTTTCTCCCCTTTCAGGCCATTTTTCTCTCCTCTCAGGCTATCTTTTCCTCCCCCCCCCCCCACCCAGGCTATCTTTTCTCCTCTCAGGCTATCTTTTCTCCCCCTCTCAGGCTATCTATTCTACCCTCTCAGTCTATCTTTCTCCTCTCAGGCTATCTTTTCTCCCCTCTCAGGCTGTCTATTCTCCCCTTTCAGGCTATCTATTCTCCCCTCCCAGGCTATCTTTCTCCCCCATCTCAGGTTATCTGTTCTCTCCCTCTCAGGCTATCCTTTCCCCCCTCTCAGGCTATCTATTCTCCCCTCTCAGGCTATCATTCTCCCCTCTCAGGCTATCTATTCTCCCTCTCAGGCTATCTTTTTTCCCCTCTCAGGCTATCTTTTCTCCTCTCGCAGGCTATCTGTTCTCCCCCCTCTCAGGCTACTATTCTCCCCTCTCAGGCTATCTTTTTCTCCCCTCTCAGGCTATCTATTCTCCCCTCTCAGGCTATCTATTCTCCTCCAGCTATCTATTCCCTCTCAGGCTACCTATTCCCCTCTCAGGCTATCTTTTTCTCCCCTCTCAGGCTATCTATCTCCCCTCTCAGGCTATCTATTCTCCCCTCTCAGGCTATCTATTCTCCCCTCTCAGGCTATCTAATTCCCCTCTCAGGCTATCTTTACTCCTCTTTCAGACTATCTGTTTCCCCTCTCAGGCCATCATTCCCCCTCTCAGGCTATCTATTCTCCATCTCAGCTATCTATTCTCCCCTTTCAGGCTATCTATTCCCCCCTCTCAGCTATCTTTTCTCCTATCTCAGGTATCTTTTCCTTCTCTCAGCTATTTTTCTCCCCTCTCAGGCATATCTTTTCTCCCTCTCAGGCGATCTTTTCTCTCTCTCAGGCTATCCTTTCTCCCTTCAGGCATCTTTTCTCCTTCTCAGGTATCTTTTCTTTCTCTCAGGCTATATTTTCTCCCCTCTCAGGCTATCTTTTTTCCCTCTCAGCGATCTTTTCCTCTCTCAGCTATCCTTCTCCCTTCAGGCTAATCTTTTCTCCATCTCAGGCTATCTATCTCTCTCCAGGCTATCTGTTTCCCTCTCAGCTATCTTTCTCCCCCTCTCAGGCATCTATTCTCCCTCTCAGGCTATCTTTTCTCCTCTCTCAGGCATCTTCCCCCCCCCCCTCTCAGCTATCTATTCTCCTTCTCAGGCTGTCTGTTCTCCTTTGAGGCTATCTCCCTCCCCCTCTCAAGCTATCTATTCTCCTCTTTCAGGCTATCTATTCTCCCCTCTCAGGCTATCTTTTCCCCTCTCAGGCTATCTGTTCTCCCCTTTCAGGCTATCTTTTCGCCCCCCTCTCAAGCTATCTTTTCTCCCCTCTCAGGCTATCTTTTCTCCCCTCTCAGGCTATCTTTTCTTCCCCTCTCAGGCTATCTTTTCTTCCCTCTCAGATTTCTTTTCCCTTCTGGGCTATCTTTTCTCCCCTCTCAGGCTATCTATTCTTCCCTCTCAGACTATCTCTTCTCCCCTCTCAGGCTATCTCTTCTCCCCTCTCAGGCTATCTCTTCTCGCCTCTCAAATCTATGTTTTCTCCCCTTTCAGGCTGTCTGTTCTCCCACCTCTCAAGCTATCTTTTCTTCCGTCACTTTCACATCCACCTGTTATTTCTGCACTCCGCTTCCTTTTTCTCCCCATCTCTTTGCTAACCACAGCAACAGAGTTTGAAGTGTCATCACTTTGACCAGCTCCGTGCTTTGTGTCATTACTCAACGGACACCTGCACCGGGGATTTATCTCATCAAGTTTCCATCTACTCTGCACGGGGTGAAACGTTCATGCCAATGTTCTAGTTCCATCAGTTTGGGACCAGTTCCTCTCTTCGTCACTGGCAAGTCGCAAATTTATTCCCAATGTACATCATCATGAAATGTTTGTAAATCCAATATGGCGCGTAACGTTCATGATGCCTTATTGTATTTGTTGTATTCATATATTTCCCATGATTATACCTATTTTCGTTCGTTTTAGAAACATGTAAAAGTTTGACACTCTCATTGACTTTTTGTAAAGATCTATTATTGTTGAAGCGTATCTCTACTTTGTCTATCTCTGTTTTATTTATTTATTTCTCTTTTTTTGTTACATTGTGACACCATATAAAATTATGATATTCTCCAACACATTTTTGTCAAGATCGGTTCATGCTGAAACATATGTTTATTTTATATACCTTAGTTTTACAATTAATGATATATTTATGTTCTATCTGCACTTCTGCTTGGCACAATCGTCCTATGCTAAATAGTTGGAAGTTGGGCATCTTGGTAAATGTTCTGACTTACGGGAATAGACCAAAGCATGTGCAAACACGTCTTTTTTTTAAGTGATTAATTGTCGTTGTTCCTGCAAACACTAACATCTCTCTCTCTCTCTCTCTCCTCTCTCTCTCTCTCTCTCTCTCTCTCTCTCTCTCTCTCTCTCTCTCTCTCTCTCTCTGAGGAATACAGCTGAGGAGGAAATGTGAGTGAGTGCCTTCTTTGGAGGTTGCCACCACATCCACCCAACGACAGTTCCCCAAACATGCTAGAACCGTTCACTTTAATACCAACTCAGCGTAGGCGTGGACATGGTGAGAAAATTAAAGGAAGATCACTATGAGGGTAGGCATGGAAGACCAAACCATTTTAGGACTATTCTTGTTCTGACTGACGAGGATTAGGATGATGAAGACGATATTGCTATGCTCCATTTTGGTGAAATACTATATGATAGGGATACACTTCTTGCTTCTTTTTCATGACCTATCCCGGAGTCAATAGGCCCCAAGAGATACGGCCACCTGCTGTGGTGGTCAGGAAATCTGACCAACACTCTCAGACACACATCTATTCAGACTGAAACTCGTTGTGGAAGTTCCACTCTTGATTTTTGAAACCACAGCACACACAGATCGAGGCAGGAACTGGCCAGGGGAAATAACAATGTCACTCAAAAATGCCTCAGAAGTTTTGGAAAAAGATAGGAAGATTTGTTGTTAGAGCCCTAAATGCAAGTTTCAGGAAGGGGGAACTATCTTGTGCACAGAGGGAAGGTATCATTATGTGCATTCCTAAAGGTGACAGGCCAAGACAATACATAAAGAATTGGAGACCTATCTCACTTTTAAATGTCATTTATAAAATTGGATCTTCTTGCAATGCTAATCGTTTGAAAAATGTACTACCACATGTTATTAATGAAGACCAAACAGGATTTATTAGAAATAGAAACGTAGGTGATAATTTGCGATTAATCTATGACACAATAGCCCACTTAGATAAACACAATTTACCAGGATTATTACTGAACATAGATTTTGAACACGCTTTTGATTCAATTAATTGGGAATTTATGTTTAAGGTATTAAAAGCTTTTGGATTGCAAGAAGATATATGCAGATAGATAAGTGTGTTTTATAACAATATAAAATCATGTGTCATTGTAAATGGTCAGGTATCAGATTGGCTGGAAGTTAAAAGAAGATGCAGACAAGGAGACCCCGTATCCCCCTATTTGTTTGTACTTTGTGTCGAGGTGCTAGCTGTAATGGTAAGAGAAAATCCAGATATTCACGGGATCAGAATGAATACAAATTGTCTCAATACGCTGATGACACTGAATTCCTGCTTGCAGGGGATAGAAAGTCTTTTGAAACATGTATTGATGTTGTTGTTCGGTTTGAGTGTGTGTCAGGCCTCCATATGAACAAAAGCAAAACTAGCGCTATTTGGTTGAGAAGCAGAAAAACTAGTGAAATCCGTTACATGGAACATTTGGGAATGGACTGGAATCCATCAAAATTTAAAATACTTGGAATGTGGCTTACGAACGGTCTTAGAGAATGTATTAACATAAATTATTCGGAAAGATTAACAGATAAAAAGCATTTATTCAAAGTATGGGTAAAACGTCAGATAACTCCTCTTGGCAGAGTTGCCATACTAAAATCAATTATTCTTTAAAAATTGACTCATTTGTGGTTACTTTTACCGCACCCACCTGATATATTTTTTCAGACATGTCAACGCATCTGTTACAAATTCGTCTGGAATAATAAGACAGATAAAATTAGCCGCAAAATTTCACACAAAAGTATTACAAATGGTGGCATTGGTATTCCTGACTTAAAGATATTTGTTTTATCTTTGAAGCTGTCTTATATTAGGAAAGCGGAAAAATCAACTCATAAATGGAAACATATTTCGTTGAAAAACTTTCCCAAATGGCCTCTGATTAATAAATTTGGTCCTGAGTTTGTCTCCAGTTTTGCAAAATACAATCACTTTTGGATGGATGTCTTCGAGGCGATGAATGTTTTCTATTATAAATGTACACCTAAGAATTCCACGGAACCACTTGCCGAGCCGATTTTTTACAATAAGCGAATTCAAGTAGGGAAGAAATTTATTGTTTCCAGAGAGCTTACTAATAAAGGTATCTACAATCTTGCACAGTTTTTTTTTTATAATAATGGGAAGATTTTGCAGCATATGCGGTTCAAAGAAAAATATAATGTGAACATTGACTTCGTTACTTTTGCTGGTTATACATCGGCAATAAACGACTGCGTAAAAAAGTATAATATTACGATCAAGGATAATAAACATCTAAACGAATCACTTTGTTTTAGGAACACATTTGCAATTAACATAGGCTCAAAAATGTACTATGCTATACTGGTAGAAAATAATCTGAGACCAAAATGCTGTTACAAATGGGACTTAAAGCTCTCAACAGTCCATGACTGGAAATCGTGCTTCCACTATATACATAAAATAAATGACGTAAAGCTTAAATGGTTTCAGTTGAAGATTGTACATCGATGCCTAGGTACGAACATTATCCTAAGGGAAATTGGAATAGTTGATCACGATACTTGTAATTTCTGTGGAATGCACAAGGATAGTATTGATCACATGTTTTGGAAATGTGACATCGTACAGGTTTTTTTTGAACAATCTCAATGATTTAATGAAAGAAAGGTGTATAAATGCAAGAAATGTACGATTAATAGAATCATTTGTGTTGCTCGGTTATGACAGTAACATTTTTACAGACAGCATCTTTTCTTTCTTAATATTGTTTGCAAAATACTATTTGTACACTTGTAAACTAGTGAAACAAAATCCACAGATATCTGTCTTCCTGAAAAAAAAAATTAAAATTCAGATATAAAATCGAAGAATATAATGCCTGTTTACAATTAAACCAGGCAAATTTCTCTAATAAATGGATAACATACACACCATTATTATCTGACGACTAATCAATCAATAATATACTTTACAAAATACAGTTATACGTATAATAAACGATTATATCGGATTGTGTCAATTCATTTGATTCGCCTGACAACCATTATCCTTTGCCCATCTGTTCTCTGTATGATCAGCATACACTTAATTTCAGGTGATCAATTTTTTTTCTTCTGAAAAATGGCTACTTTTGTTCCCGCATGTAATCAAATATTTCATATTTGTGTGTTACACTACATATGGTTGATATAGGTCTTGTTTGCCCATGTGCTCTCCACTGTGTTTTACAGCTTGTTTGTCCAACATCCAAAACTTGATTTACAACATGTTACTGAAAGCATTTGAGGTCACGCACAAACCCAATCCAATCTATCTCCCCCCCCCCCTCCCTTTCTCTTTCTGTCTCTCTTACTTTTTTTTCTAGCTTTATGTTTGATTCACTTACTATGATTATGATTTCTTTTGTGTATTTGTTATTGTCATTTTGTGTAAAGCAATTAAAAAGTTTTAAAAAATGTCTCAGAAGGATCGCACCTTCGACTTCCCTGCACGCACACCCAATGTTAGCCACCGAGACACGGCGTCTGGTCCTAATATCAGATGACAATTTAGTGCAGTTTGATTATTTACAGTCAGCTACATCTATATTCAACACAACATCCGGCATGTTTCACGCCTCTGCCCATTTCTAACGTGCATGATTTTTGCAACGTTTTCGACTAACAACGTTGCTATGATCATTTCCCTGTAGATGAAAACCATGGTCTATAAAAAAAAAATTACATGATCTTTTAAAGATATATTTCCTTTTCATTCTTTCTTTTTCTTTCTTTTTTTTTTCTTTTTTTTAAGCGTTGCAACACTTGCTGTCAGAAAGTCACGTTCAGGCCATTTTTTAGACTGACACCACCATTTTCCCTTCTGCACTCCCTGTGTAAAATTTGACAGCAGCAAAATTCAAAACAGCATCCATCTAATGAGAAAGACCAGCAGCCCCAGAGCCAGGAGCCACAGCAGGAAGTGATGCTGGCCTGCAGAAGGAGGGAGAGGTCGGGTACTGAGCGGGTAGCGTACCCTGTCCATGGTGGTCAGGATGGCGTCCCGGGCCCCCTTCCACTGGCCAGGGCCCATCAGGCGGTATTGGCAGGGAGTGCAGGGACCGAACAGCACGTGCAGAGCCAGCTTGGGGTCTGTCTTCAGCAGGGACACTGGGACACAGACATATACAGCAGCTACAATAACAGACCACGGCAAAACCAACCAGCCAACCAACCGAACCAACCAACAAACAAACACATTTAGAAACCAAGCAAAAATATCCTCTCAAATTTTATGGGAAAATCCACTGCAGCGGATACATACAACACCACCCATCTGACAATGTCACGACCTCAGCACATTTTCACTTGTTGGTCCTGCTGACTTATTTTTGAGGAACAATGCAACAGTGACAGTACTCCTGGAGAAAGTTTTCCTCTCTCGTTTTCCTCTCTCATACCTGCTTCTCCTTTAAATGTATGTTTTTATTAACGTTAAGGAGCTTACCTTGAGCACACTTTGATGTGTGTTTCACCTCTTGTTTGGAACTAAAGACAGGTGAGGCTAGGTATTATCGTCACTTCTGTTTGCATGCCTGTATCAAACTGTCAGCTCTTCAAGTTTGTGGAGCGCTGTTCAGTCTCTTCATTTGGGATTTTCTAAGAATAATGATATTGACCGGTATTGCAGATCCTTAGTCGCTGTCTTTTTACATTTCCGCCTTTTGTTTGTTAAGATAAATTTCATCGATCATCGACCTTTTCAATCTTAACAACATGCACCCAAATTAATGTGTCTATTACTTAAATCTGCGTTATATACGATGAAACTCCCCTCCCAAATGTTAGGTACTAAACCTGACAGATGACGCAACTTTCCACTCTCCTACATTTTCCTGCCCCTTTGACAGTTTCGTTCTGCCATGTTCTGTTGGATTTGTGCGCTGATGGGTAGGGACAAAGAGTAATGTCTGGTGGTTTTATAATGCTGAAAAATGCTGAAACACAACTATGGCAGACATGAAAGGTCAGCAGATTTAGGTTGGTTCATAAAACAACACGGCAGACATGAAAGAAAGATCAGCAGATTTGGTTGGTTCATAAAACAACATGGCAGACAATAAAGGTCAGCAGATCAACTATGGCAGACATGAAAGGTCAGCAGATCTGGTTGGCTCATAAAACAACGCTGACTCAGTGCCACCCTTTCCTGATGGGAGGATTGAACGGGGGCTGGTGACACTTCTCCTTCCCCTCCTGATGGAGGATTGAACGAGGGCTGTTGACACTTCTCCTTCCCCTCCTGATGGAGGATTGAACGAGGGCTGGTGACACTTCTCCTTCCCCATCCTGATGGAGGATTGAACGAGGGCTGGTGACACTTCTCCTTCCCCATCCTGATGGAGGATTGAACGAGGGCTGTTGACACTTCTCCTTCCCCATCCTGATGGAGGATTGAACGAGGGCTGTTGACACTTTTCCTTCCCCATCCTGATGGAGGATTGAACGAGGGCTGTTGACACTCCTCCTTCCCCATCCTGATGGAG
Organism: Conus canariensis; assembly: GCA_033310375.1. Taxonomy (NCBI): domain Eukaryota; kingdom Metazoa; phylum Mollusca; class Gastropoda; order Neogastropoda; family Conidae; genus Conus; species Conus canariensis. The sequence goes on from CM065735.1 coordinate 4,154,608, forward strand.
GATTGAACGAGGGCTGTTGACATTTCTCCTTCCCCATCCTGATGGAGGACTGAACGGGGGCTGGTGACACTTCTCCTTCCCCATCCTGATGGAGGATTGAACGAGGGCTGGTGACACTTCTCCTTCCCCTCCTGATGGAGGATTGAACGAGGGCTGGTGACACTTCTCTTTCCCCATCCTGATGGAGGATTGAACGAGGGCTGGTGACACTTCTCCTTCCCCATCCTGATGGAGGATTGAACGAGGGCTGGTGACACTTCTACTTCCCCATCCTGATGGAGGATTGAACGAGGGCTGGTGACACTTCTCCTTCCCCATCCTGATGGAGGATTGAACGAGGGCTGTTGACACTTCTCCTTCCCAATCCTGATGGAGGATTGAGCAAGGGCTGCTGACACGTCTCCTTCCCCTCATTTTTCTTCTTGTTTTTCTCCCTGTTCGCTGATATACAGGTAAAGCAGACTGCCCCTTGAAGGATGCGAGACGGAACTTCAAGAGGTAAACATCGGTCAAACTGGTCATACGTCGGCCTCCTCACCTGGATGTTCTCCCTGTGGTGGATCCCTCCTCACACCTGTCTCACTGTCCTTTGATTAAAACAGGTAAGTAGCAGCTTTGAAGGCTGCACTACATGTGGACAAAGTAGAACACTCCTCACACTGGTCCTCCTCACACCTGTCTCACTGTCCTTTGGTGAAAACAGGTAAGTAGCTGCGGGAGGATGTATTACATGTTGCACGTGCAGACACTGGTTGACCATGGCATGACATTACATTGACACACACACACACACACACACACACACACACACACACACACACACACACACACGCCTCCTTGGGTGATGAATAAGGAGCAATGATGAAAAAGCATTCGGATGGGATGGGAAAGCTATGTGGCATGTCACCATTAGGGAGGATTTCCGTTTCTGTTGACCTGCCACATTAGCTATTACCTATCGTTCGTATTTTTTCACACATTTATGCAACAATACAATACTAGCACTAACCAAGATCTGGTTTGCATCCAGTCAGTTCTGCCAGCTCATCCATGAAGCGGACATAATCCACCCGACAGGCATTGCACAGAGATTTGACGAAACGTTGGGCACTAGCCGTCTCCCTGGCGCGGATATCTTCCCACATTTGGGAGGAAGATGGCAACTTAACATCACCCTGAGTGAAAAAAAAACCCCCACAAATATATAAATGTGGTAACATGTTAAAACCTTAGTGGAATACAATATGGTTTGTTTTGTGCTGACTGTTAGTTCTAACCAAGACCCTGAGGTCATCATGTTGTCCATGGAGAGCGCAGCGGGAAGATGACAGGACGAAGAGACAGGGAGTGGTTGGGGAACGAGGGGGAGGGGGCGGAAGCATGTATCCCGAATTCTGGAGCACAGCTAGTGCCTGGATATTTACGGCACCGCCCTGTCCTACATCTGAAATCTGCATGGATTCTCCATGGCATGATGGTTATCTTCCTCTTACTCAACAATCTTTCTAAATGTTATACAATTCAGTACATGCATATTGCGAATCCTTATGTAAGAAAGGTTACATATAATGACTCACGACTGTAACAAAGTGAGTCTAGGTCATCATAATGTCTGTGTATCATGTAAACATACGTTGTGTGTGTGTGTGTGTGTGTGTGTGTGTGTGTGTGTGTGTGTGTGTGTGTGTGTGCGTGCGTGCGTGCGTGTGTGCGTGCGTGCGTGCGTGCGTGTGTGTGTGTGTGTGTGTGTGTGTGTGTGTGTGTGTTATTCAGTATCAGCCAATATTCATACACAGACCTATTTCAGCAATTATAATCTATGTCCATATAGGGATATAGAAGTCTGCAGTACCTTGGTTCTGTGAACCGCATGAGGTAGTTGGTAGATGACTGACCTTGAACACGCTGGTAGCCGAAGGGGACTGGAATTCAAAGATTGGTGGAATGACTGACCTTGAACACTCTGGTAGCCAAACGGGACTGCATTTCAGAGATTGGTGGAATTCCTCCCAGTGGGTCCATGCAGCCGATGAGAGCCAGGGTGGGGTGCTGGAGGTCAGGGTGAAACATGAACTTGAAAAAGGGCAGTCTGTTCTCCTTCACGTCCACCACAGACTTGTCCAGGAAGGGGAAGGCATACTGGTAGCCTGTGGCCAGAATGACCTGGGGGGAAATGGCACCGAACAACACACAGTTACTGCAACCATTAGTTGTATCACTAACAATACACATTTACTGCAACCATTAGTTGTATCACTAACAATACACAGCTACTGCAACCATTAGTTGTATCACTAACAATACACAGTTACAGCAACGATTAGTTGTATCACTAACAATACACAGTTACTGCAACCATTAGTTGTATCACTAACAATACACAGTTACTGCAACCATTAATAATAATAATAATAATAATAATAATGAATACTTATATAGCGCCTATTCTCGGCTAGAGACCAAGCTCTAAGCGCTTTACAATCCACACTCGTTTACACAACGGGCTGCCTACCTGGGTAGTGCCGACTGAAGAGCTGCCAGCTGGCGCTTCATTCAGTCGTTTCCCGTGTCATACAGTCAATATCGTCCACTATCGTTCACTCAATATCCTTACTTCCTCCATTCTTTCAATTTCTCACGCAGGGTGCATGCTATGTGTAACGTGTCATCCATACCAACGGCCAAACTGGCCTTCTCTTCCGAAAGTTGGTGATGGGATTTTACGTGTGTGCAAGATGTTATGCGTGCGTTCACACACGGAACCTCGGTTTATAGTCTCATTCGAAGGACTGTATGGGGAATGGAGTCAGAACCAATGTTAACTCCGAGGGAAAAATCCCCCTGTACCGAAATTCGAACCCGTAACCTCAGGATCACGAGTCCGGCGCTCTACCAACTGAGCTATTCCGGCCCCCATTAGTTGTATCACTAACAATACACAGTAAAAGCAACGATTAGTTGTATCACTAACAATACACAGTTACTGCAACCATTAGTTGTATCACTAACAATACACAGTTACAGCAACCATTAGTTGTATCACTAACAATACAGTTACAGCAACCATTAGTTGTATCACTAACAATACACAGTTACTGCAACGATTAGTTGTATCACTAACAATACACAGTTACTGCAACGATTAGTTGTATCACTAACATTACACAGTTGCTGCAACCATTAGTTGTATCACTAACAATACACAGTTATTGCAAAGAGTATTTTATCACTTTGTGACTCCTCTCTGAAATGTACCATGCGGTGAGGTCAGGATAAGCAGGTTTTCCCCAAATTCCAGATCAACATAATTGCAGACTTACCAGTGCCATGTTTAACTAGTACCAACACGCACAGTAAAGTTGGAATATATCTCTCCAGCACTCTGGGGCATACCAGTCAGAATGTGTTCACTGCTGGGACATCATATTACACCTTGTCTAAAAACAATCCAGAGGAATACAGTCGTACAGAAGCAAATGACCAAATGTATGCAAACGAGGGAACGCCGACAGAATCTGAGGGGAAAAAATAGTAAAGTAACGTCAGCTTTGTACACAAATGAGTGATAATATAGATGGTTTATGAAAACAGTATGAAATCACTATCTTCGAACCTAAGATGGCAAAACCACTTTACACGTATGTATGACATCTTTCGATTGAATATGAATAACATAAACCATTAAAACATTAGAATTCAAAGCCACTGAGTGTATGGGATAAGAACAAGCTGCCAGGCGCCTTTGAAACCATGTTTGAAACATGATCCATCCACCACTCACTCACTACCATGTCGGGAGGAGCCTAACATTATTTGGAATTAATTGTGTGTCAGTATCTCGTATTCATTGATCAGTTATAAACAAGGGAAAATCTCACCAAATCAATTTTGTCTTCAAAGGACCCGTCAGCAAAATGGACACCGGTGACGGTGAAGCGAGTGACGTCAGGCTTGACCCTCACACTGCCACAGGCGATACGGGTCGCCAGGTCGTTGTTGATGGCTGGAGGCTGAGCCATCAGGGACCTCGTTGGCCTCAGGCAATCCACGTCATGGTCTAGGAAAGGATTCAACTGTTTGGTGATGAACCAGGTGAAGACAGCAGGTGGAAGGATGGCGCTGATCACATCATTGACTCTCCGATTCAGAACCATGTCAATGATCGTGCCCCTGGCGCCCGTTTTGTGCAGTATCCAAGCGCCGTGCCTGGTGCTGAGGTACACCTGGAGGCAGTAAAAGGTAGATTGAACCTTCACACATACAGAACATACCGGTAATCAGACGGCCCCCTCCCCCTCATAGCCCCGTTCTGGCATATTTCCTGTATGCCAGGATAAAACATTCACAGACATCTACATTGATGTCATATAGAGAAAGTTGCCCCTGGCTCTAACTGTAGTCATTAACAAGCGTCTCTATCCAGTGTCATAACTCCGGCACACAGCCATCACAAGCTAACAACTACGTCACTCATTCTTAGCAGACAATGGAAGTTGAGGAGTGGGTATCATCATAGACAGCTGATTGCAAACTTTGAAACAGAAAAAAGTCATCCAGGCACCCACTTCAAACTTTCATTTCAGACAGGACAATTCCGAAAATCCTTTTTTTTTCCCTTACAAACAAAAAGCTCTGAAAGCTTATTTAAATGCATGTTTTAAGGACGGACTGGTTTCTTTGACAATTATCACATCAAAAGCTACGAGTGAGTAGTGCATTTTCTTTTGTTGGGAGACTAGGTCTAACTTCAGGTAGCAAATATCACATCGTTTTCCAGTTTTGCCAAACTGTTGCTTGCACGTTTAGTTTTTTTCCTCCATAATTGGCAAACAGATCAGCAATCCTAAGGAATACTGCCATGACCTCATGGCCATTGCTTGCAATAGCGTCATCGCATGATCCATGCACCTCCCACCTGGATTACCTGCAATGAAGGGGAGTGAACTGTTGTTCTCTTTACTTTTACAGTATTTTACCTTTTCGACAGGTCCAAATCAGCTTCTTGCTTTTCTGTGTTAATCTCCGACTATAAAATGCCCACCAGCTTTGAGAGATAGACGTGATAGTTGGTAAGACCATTTTTAATCACGACATTAATATTGTTTTACACACACACACACACACACACACACACACACACACACACACACACACACACACATGTGTCAAATTTGACCCTCAGGGCCAAGTACTGAGTTCATACTTATTACTTGTGCATGTTCTTTACAGCAAGATACTTAAAACAATATTGTGTTCTTTAACGTCAAAGACGGAAAAGATCTAGAACGGCACACACCCACCTGTCCAATTCGGCTGAGTTCCACTGCCGCATCACACGCTGAATTTCCAGTGCCAATGACGACAACTCGCTTCCCCACATAACCAGTGGGATCCCTGTAGTCATGGGAATGAAGCACCTGTCCCTGGAAGTCGGCCAGACCCGGGAAGGAAGGCTGGAATGTGTTGCCATGGTGACCAGCACATACCATCACGGCATCGAACACCTCTGTGCTGCAATCCCCACTCTGGTGGTCCTGGACTGTCGACACATTTCGGGTCAAATTTGTATCTGCACGAGTCTCACCGTTCAAAAGGTCACTGCTCTTAGCGTGACAGGTCTTCGGTCATTCCAGAATGAAAGCACTGTCATCCTCTTTAAAAGAACGCGAAGAAAGCTTTATGAATACCCCAGAGAGTAGGGGGTGAAAGTGAAGAAAGCTTTATGAATACCCCAGAGAGTAGGGGGTGAAAGTGAAGAAAGCTTTATGAATACCCAGAGAGTAGGGGGTGAAAGTGAAGAAAGCTTTATGAATACCCCAGAGAGTAGGGGGTGAAAGTGAAGAAAGCTTTGAAGACAGCCCAGAGAGTAGAGGATGAAAGTGAAGAAAGCTTTAAAGACAGCCCAGAGAGTAGGGGTGAAAGTGAAGAAAGCTTTTAAAGACAGCCCAGAGAGTAGAGGATGAAAGTGAAGAAAGCTTTAAAGACAGCCCAGAGAGTAGGGGTGAAAGTGAAGAAAGTTTTTAAAGACAGCCCAGAGAGTAGAGGATGAAAGTGAAGAAAGCTTTAACCCGTTCGCTGCTTGAAGCTGCTTGAAAATGTTACAAACAAAGGCTTTCCCAGTGCCAGGGAAATCTAATGATTTGGGGGTAATAATTAACAAAAAATTCTAGCTCAGAAACTACAAAAGATATAACAATGAAATATATATGATTTTTGAAGGAAATTGAATGAAGATTTTGAATCTGGGCTTCTTTTGTTTTAATTTTGATAATAAAAAAGTATTTAGACAATTAGATTTGGATAGATTTTTTTGCACGATCAAAAGCATATGTATTTACCACTACATCTTCACATCCAAACAAGAACACAAAGCAAAAAAGTTGAAAATAAAGTTTGTATTGTCATGCTACACCTGTAAATGAAAGTAAAACAGTTTAGAAGTCTATCAAGACGCTCACACTCTATGCAGACAGGTCAGTCCACGACCACGCCCCCCTCTCCCCACCACGCCCCCTTGCTGGACTTCAACCCTCTCTTTCACTGCTCCTCTTCCCCTACCTTTCCCTCTGCCCTGTGCCGCGCCGCGAGCAGGCCGCGCTCCCCTCTTGCGCTGACTATCACGTCACTGACCACTGGCACGCAGTGCAGAGTACATACTAGGCGAGCTCGTTCGACGCTGGCAAACCAGTCAGCTGAACACACATTGAGGTCACACAGCCCGACACAATAACTGACGAATACGGTTGGCAATTCCATCACTATCATCATCTCACCTTCATGCTCGAGTGAGTCGTTGAATAAAAGATTATTGTCTTTGTCAAAAATCATTAGCAGAGCCTGCTCAGCTGTGTAAATACGTTGATTTGGTCGCTGCGCTTGTCGAAGGTTGCGCCGCCATCTTTGCAAGCGAGACGAAGTGCTGGCTGGTCATCCAGTCAGTGATGAGAATAAATGGGCTTTCCCCTCACGTGTGGTCATTTACATATCATTTTAATACTACAGACATATAAGGCTTACTACGCACACTCTATTTAAGTCCGTTGATAGAAATAGTAACGAATGAAAATTCAAGAAAAATGCATGACGTCAGTGGACGGCCCATAGGCACTGGGAAAGCATTTTTAATGCGGCGTCAGCTGACGGCTTAAAGGCACTCTACGGGTTAAAGACAGCCCAGAGAGTAGAGGATGAAAGTGAAGAAAGCTTTAAAGACAGCCCAGAGAGTAGGGGGTGAAAGTGAAGAAAGCTTTGAAGACAGCCAGAGAGTAGCAGCTAACATAACTCTGAATTGCCTATGTCCATCAATGCTTTCATTCCCTGTTAAAGAGTAGCAGCTGACATAACTCTGTATTGCCTATGTCCATCTGTCCTTTAAAACCCTGTCAATATAAATATAAAGGACAAATCATATAGCAGCTGACAAAACTCTGTATTGCCTATGTCCATCAATGCTTTCATTCCCTGTCAGATATAAAGGACAAATCATATAGCTGCGAACGAAGCGAGTTCCTCACTCACTTTCAAAATCACTTAGAAAAAAAACCTACATAAACATAGCAGCTGGCAATGTACAATACCTAGAGAAGCTTAGGACTGGGAAAGGGAGAGGAGAGAGAAGCCGTGGGAGGATGCGAGAGAAATTTGTATTCACAATGGTTCAAAAAAACGTTCTTGTTTCACTCGATTTTGCTCAATTGACAGACACCTGCTCTCACAAACGCACACATAAACACCAAAGTCTTCTTGACTCTACACGCCAAGAGACTTGTTTAGGTCTAAAACCAACTACTCGCGAGAACCTTATGCGAATATGATTCGATCAGCTTCTACAAAACAACCTCGAACATTCGGTAATACACTAGCAACTTACGGAGACCTGGTAAACATTCTAACATAATCTCGAATATTCCAGTCCCATTATCAATCGATCCGAAAACAGAACTGAGCAATTAGGCATACGTTAACTTTCCACTAGCAGTAAACTGACCGAAAATACATAGACCTAAAAGCGGTAAGTAAAAGGAGGCTTGCAACTCGTCATTATTGCTGTGGCGTCTTTCGTGAAAGTTCCTCCTCTTTTGTCTCCCTTATAAATTGTGACATTCACCTTTTATATAATGTGATGACAATGGAGTTCACCTTTTATGTTATAATGTCATAATAATGGAGCTCACCTCTCACATAATGTGATGATAATGGAGCTCACCTCTCACATAATGTGATGATAATGGAGCTCACTTCTCACATAATGTGATGATAATGGAGCTCACCTCTCACATAATGTGATGATAATGGAGCTCACCTCTCACATAATGTGATGATAATGGAGCTCACCTCTCACATAATGTGATGATAATGGAGCTCACCTCTCACATAATGTGATGATAATGGAGCTCACCTCTCACATAATGTGATGATAATGGAGCTCACCTCTGACATGATGTGATGATAATGGAGTTCACCTCTGTCATGATGTGATGATAATGGAGCTCACCTCTGTCATGATGTGATGATAATGGAGCTCACCTCTCACATAATGTGATGATAATGGAGCTCACCTCTCACATAATGTGATGATAATGGAGCTCACCTCTCACATAATGTGATGATAATGGAGCTCACCTCTCATATAATGTGATGATAATGGAGCTCACCTCTGACATGATGTGATGATAATGGAGTTCACCTCTGTCATGATGTGATGATAATGGAGCTCACCTCTGCCATGATGTGATGATAATGGAGCTCACCTCTCATATAATGTGATGATAATGGAGCTCACCGCTCATATAATGTGATGATAATGGAGGTCACCTCTCACATAATGTGATGATAATGGAGCTCACCTCTCACATAATGTGATGATAATGGAGCTCACCTCTCACATAATGTGATGATAATGGAGCTCACCGCTCATATAATGTGATGATAATGGAGGTCACCTCTCACATAATGTGATGATAATGGAGCTCACCTCTTACATAATGTGATGATAATGGAGCTCACCTCTCACATAATGTGATGATAATGGAGCTCACCTCTCACATAATATGATGATAATGGAGTTCACCTTTCATATAATGTGATGGTAATGGAGCTCACCTTTCACATAATGTGATGATAATGGAGCTCACCTCTGACATGATGTGATGATAATGGAGTTCACCTCTGTCATGATGTGATGATAATGGAGTTCACCTTTTATATCATAATGAGATGATAATGGAGATCACCTCTCACGTGATGTGATGATAATGGAGCTCACCTTTTACATCATGACGTGATGACAATGGAGTTCACCTTTCATACAATGTGATGATAATGATGACAATATGACAGTGATGACAATGATCACAATAGCAAAAGTTTCCAGACCATTTGAGACATCTCTACAAAACTGCCATCGCTCCAGAGTTTGGAAGACACTGTCGAGAATGGCTAGAAGGCAAAACCAACGCAGATATTCAGATGTAGGTAGAAGACCTTTGCACAAAAGATGAATTGTAATATGCACTGACAGTCCACCCCCCGGCTACAGTTGTGATTGTCTCTTCTGAAACAAGCTTAGGTTTTGTCCAGAGTCTGAATGAAATGACGTGGTCTAGTGGGCCACATCTTCAACCAAGATGGGATCAGACCATTCGCAATGTAAATGATCCAGCCAGTAGACCTGTCATGACCGAACAGGGCTCGCCTTGATCTGTCAATGATTCTGAAACCACTGAATGATCTTCTGGGACAGGGCTCAATGCTTTTGGAATAGACCCAGAGCTGATGGAGGCAAAAAAGGGAGAGAACCTTACGGAAGCACCGGCTCTTGCACTCTTGCTCAGACAGGTCAAACTTCAAGGGAAACATTCTGCTCTAGTCAACGGGGCTGGAGCTCGATTTCGGGGACTGTTGCGTTAATTGGAATGATGTGCAGTTGTAGTATTCTACATTGTGTTTTATGTTCCCTTCCCAAGCTGCGTTAGATGCGTTAGTGTCACAGAAGTCACACCATCTGTTACTCTACGCAAGAATTATATTGCCTGATTATGTTACCTGTGTAACTTATGAGATATTTACACACCAGTACCAGCGGTGCTACTGCGCTTCAGCATGAAAAGAGGATAAACTCACTGTAAATACGAAGATTTTTAAATTGTTGTACGTATAAGCAATGAAGAAATTGTTTCAGCTAGGATGAAGTTACAACTAAAAAAAAGGAGTGTCCACAAAATCAGCTGAATCTGGGGAATATTGCACTCCTGAAAAGCTGGTGAAGAAAACGGATTAACTCCAAGAGGCAAAAGATTTTTATTTAACCCAACTTAACGTCAGAATGCACACATTAACCTGTGTGCATGTTTAACTGCCTGGCATACAGACTCACCCTGAACGGTTCACCTGCCTGTGGTGAAACTGCCTGACATCCAGACTCACCCTGAACGGTCCATCTGCCTGTGGTCTGGTAGTCTGAGGTACGTCTGACCCTCTTCACCTCCATGTTGTGACGGATGTGCTGCTGCAGCTGGAAATGCCTGGCGTAGTCCTCCACGTATTTCAAGTAGAGAGAGTTATGCATGAAGATGGGATACTCTTTGGGCATAAGGAAATCGCTGAAACACATCAACTCCTTGCTGACGTTGGTTTCAGTGGATTTCATGACGCAGGCCTGGCCATCACTGACTTTCTGGGTGTATCTCCACAGGCCTCCAATGCCGTCGGTACGTTCAAAGCACACAGGTTCCAGCCCCTCGTCCACACAGCATTTGATGGCCGCCAGACCGCTGCACCCAGCTCCGATGATCGCCACTCGCTTGCAGTCCCTCATCATTTAAGATCCCTGCCTCTGGATAACAGATTTCAAAGGAACTCCAGATAGTACTTACAAATCACCCCTGGACAATAGCTAAAGAAAGTGCCAGCTGCCGTGGCAAAGTAGTTAGCATTGCAGATTCCTGGTTGGGAGGTCGTGGGTTCGATTCCCATCAGAGCCATGTGGGATTTTTCTGCCCCGACCAGCTCCTGCCTAGAGTTGAGTTTGCTACGGGCTCAGTTGGGAAGACTGGGACCACACAGTCAAGTTCCATCCAATAAATGGATGCGTCTCCGAGTGTTGTTCAATTTCCTGACCAACACTGCAGGTTTCTGTATCTCTCGGACCTGGTTGACGCCGGGATATGTTATGAAAGTAAGCGCAGAGTACAGCCCTGTTGTGCAGTCTCAGACCGGAATGGAAATCCGTAGCACCTTCATTATCCTCATTCTCATCGATCAGCAGAAAAAAGTCTCTGAATCTGTGGCCCTTCATGCCCTGTTGTCATGGTGACCTCAGTCAGGCACCACTGAATACCACCGAAGTGACTCGGCAGCAGTGTAGTGTTTACTCCAGTGAGTTGGCTCTTCACGCCTTGAAATTGACTGCTCTCTGTGGATTGCCGGTGCTGGGACTGTGGCGGACCGGGCCGGGCTGTGGCTGTGGAGATTATGTTGGAATGAGCAGCGTGGGTGCATTACCGCCGAGGTGGCGCAGAAGATGGGACAGCAAAACCAAACAAACAAACAAAAACCCAAACAACCAACCAAACAAAAGTGCTGAATAAGTCAGATGCTGGTTCGTTTAACTTGAATCTGGCACAAGGTCGGTCAGTCGACCTAAGCAGCAATGGTAAAAACACACATATGCTGTACGAGCCTGGAAGCCCATTTTTTGCCACATGAAGAGAGAAAAATCACGAGAAACGCACGAAAACATTTAACAATTGATGAAACTCTTTTCATACTGATAATGTAAATGAAAATAAGCGTAAAGACCAAGAGAAGAACAGACTGGAAAGGGAAGCTTCAGGCGATGTGTCTTTGCAGTGACCAGTTAATTGCACAAAAGCATGCATGGCGGTGAAAAACTCATCTAGTACACGTCTTAATTTAATATTCAAGAGACTAACAGTCATGCATGAAAGTGACCCCCCAAAATTGCAACTCAGATTTTATCCCAACAAGAACAAACAGTTTAGTGGAGGATTGTTTTAGCAAGATCATTGGATCTTGTTACAGGGACATACCAACATATGTTTCTTTTCTTGACTGATGTGAGCAAACCTTCATATGGTCCAATGTGCTTCCTGATGGTTTGATGTATGGTTGATCGGTCATATGATCAGTGAATCCAATGTTTAATATCTGTCAGTAACATTCATTTCCATGGCTTGGATTCGCTTGTCCAGGTCTGCCGTAAAGGTCCATGGCTCGCGTGCATATAGGAAAAACGTAAAGGTCCATGGCTCGCGTGCATATAGGAAAAACGTAAAGGTCCATGGCTCGCCTGTATATAGGAAAAACGAATATGCCAGCGCAGGCAGGAGCTTGATTTTTTGTCTCGTGTGGATTATCTTGTCCTTCCACACAGTTATTAATCTGGGTAGTGATGTGGTTGTCTCCTACTCTTGAGAGGATTTAGGTTTGTATGGCTCACTGCTAATGACTGATCCAGGTACAGGAATTGTTGAACAGTTTTTAACTCGTGACCATGGACAATTGTGGTTTACCATCAACTTGGTCTTCTTGGTGCTGATTTTCATGTGCACTTGTTGATGTTTCATCCAGTCGCTCAACAAGATTGGCGAGTTCTTGTTCTCTGCCTGCTAGGTCATTGATGCCATCTGCAAATCGAAGCTTTGTGGTGGTTCGTCCTCCGACAATGGCTGTACTGACATTATCTTCAAGTGCATCAGTCATAATGCGTTCTAGAAATAAACTGAAAAGTGAAGCATATAAAAGACAGTCCTGCTGAACTCCAACTAAAGTATGGAATCTTTCTATAGCAGCATCCTTCATGAGCGCTGCACCAGTCGCTTGGGAATACAATTGTTGGATGGTGTTGATGAGGTTCTGCACGATGTCAGATTTCCTCATCGTGACTCATTGTGCCTCCTGCCAGAATGTCGAACGCCTTCTAAAAGTCTATGAAGATGTGGCAGAACTTCCTCTGGTGCTGCAGCTGTTTTTGTTTGTTTTTGTTGTTGTTTTTTTTGTAAAGGTTAGGGAGGTTAAAGACCTGTGCAATGGTACTTCAGCATGTGTGGATTTCAGCCTGTTCTTCGTCAATGTGGCATCCGCTTGCAGCTGTGATCTAATATGAATTATTTTGAGCATGACTTTGCTGGCACGGCTGACCAAACTTATAGTGCAGTAGCTCTGGCGTGTTGGGGATTTCCTTTCTTTGAAAGAGTGACGACTGCTACAATACACTGATCAGCAAAGCACCTTCATCACCCAGCGCAGACACAGTTCCAGAAGTATTAGCCTTTTCCACTGATGCTGTTTTCAGACATCTGGAGAGTCAGGTCACTGTGCATTGGGTCTTCTACTTCAACATGCACATAGACATTCTATTTCTACTTCAACATGCACACAGACATTCTATTTCTACTTCAGCATGCACAAAGACATTTTTTTCTTCTTCATCATGCACACAGACATTCTTTTTCTTCTTCATCATACACACAGACATTCTTTTTCTTCTTCATCATGCACACAAACATTCTTTTCATTCTTTGTCTACTTCAACATGCAGACAGACATTCTTTTTCTACTTCAACATGCAGGCAGACATTCTTTTTCTACTTCAACATGCAGGCAGACATAGTTTTTCTACTTCAACATGCAGGCAGACATTTTTTTTCTACTTCAACATGCAGGCAGACATTCTTGTCTTACGTCACCATACAGGCAGACATTTTTGTCTTACGTCACCATACAGGCAGACATTCTTGTCTTACTTCACCATACAGGCAGACATTCTTGTCTTACTTCACCATACAAGCAGACATTCTTGTCTTACTTCACCATACAGGCAGACATTCTCGTCTTACTTCACCATACAGGCAGACATTCTTGTCTTACTTCACCATACAGGCAGACATTCTTGTCTTACTTCACCATACAGGCAAACATTCTGGTCTTACTTCACCATACAGGCAGACATTCTTGTCTTACTTCACCATACTGGCAGACATTCTCGTCTTACTTCACCATACAGGCAGACATTCTTGTCTTACTTCAACATGCAGGCAAACATTCTGGTCTTACTTTAACATGCAGGCAGACATTCTTGTCTTACTTCAACATGCAGGCAGACATTCTTGTCTTACTTCACCATACTGGCAGACATTCTTGTCTTACTTCACCATACAGGCAAACATTCTGGCCTTACTTTAACATGCAGGCAGACATTCTTGTCTTACTTCAACATGCAGGCAGACATTCTTGTCTTACTTCACCATACTGGCAGACATTCGTGTCTTACTTCAACATGCAGGCAAACATTCTGGTCTTACTTTAACATGCAGGCAGACATTCTTGTCTTACTTCAACATGCAGGCAGACATTCTTGTCTTACTTCAACATGCAGGTAGACATTCTTGTCTTACTTCAACATGCAGGCAGACAATCTTTGTGTTGCGCCGTCAACAAGGGGCAAAGGAACAGGTGATGAACTAAATCGGCATCAGACGCCTTGTGTGCTCCCATCTGTGGCCATTGCCCGCCCTTCACATTCGTCTGCGCAGGTACAGACAGCACGAGCGACTAACAGAACTCTGTCGTTGGAGGATAATGACCGAGTGCATAAGCACCTGTGTAGAAGCACCAGGCCAGGTAAAGTGGCATAGTTCAGGCCTAAGACTCGAATGTAGAAGACACCAGGATTCTAGGATCCAAACTGTCCACATCCATATACTTTGAAAGATGATGCTCAGTGTAAAGCAGTACACCATTGCCTACTGATATGCCACAATGAACACTCACTCATATAAAAATTAACCATCGCCTTGGATGATACCTGAACAGGGGGATGCTGCACGTCTTTAAATCAAATAACATTTGGATTTATCAATGACGTGTCTATAAAACAAAGAAGCAGATGTCCTGTCGGGATACTAAGCCTGTCGTCGACACCTGTGATTCAAGCTGCTATGGAAATTACCTCCGGGAATTGGTGTTGGTGGGTGTAGCACTGTGCTTGTCCTGGACACAAAGTGATGGTGGAGAAATATGACTGTACGCTGTATCTTTTGTACCTGCCTGTCAGCATTAACTGGGTGAGTGCCCTGTGTAATGATATAGGTTAAAAAAAATACCATAAAGTACCGAGTATAAGCCCACCCCCCCTCCGCACGAATTTCGGACAAAAGTGGGGGGTGGGCTTATACTCGGTACTTGACCCTATGCACAAACATATTCGTCATTGCAATGGAGACATGATTCATATAATGATACTATCTGGTATGTAAAATGTTATGTTTGTTCAAACTAAAGCAAATGTGAAGCAACATTAAGATATTTTGTGTATTATAAAATTGTTAAACTCGCAGACAGACATACGTAAGGCTTACACACCATCACTCGTAAATGAACATATTGAAAGCATGTCTATTCAGCAAAAACGGCTTTTATTCAAAAACAACTTGAAAAACTTGAACTTGAAATTGAAAATTGAACTTGAAAAACAAAACAACTTGAAACTTTCAACAACAATCGTCAACTGTCTACATTGCTTCATCAGAGTCTGAAGCAGGTGATTCTTCATCACTAGTCAGACTGGCGTCGCTTGCGCTCTCCTCGGCAGCAGCAGCAGCAGCGGCGTCGCCGTCGTGAGGAAGTGCCACCCCGATCTCCTGCGGGAACCACTCCAGGGTCTGATCGTCTTCGCTGCCGTCCAGGGCATTGGACACACCGCACCTGAGGAAGGCCTTGGTGATGACGTTACGTCCAACGCCGTCCCAGGCTCTCCCCATCCAGTTGACGACGTCCTGGCGGGTAGGTTGCCTCAGGTTGCCTGCAGCAGTGGGGGGTCTGGGCTCTGCCATCCACGTTACCCAGCTGTCGCGCACCCGATCCTGCACAATCAGAATCAGGAACAGCCGTCAGATCTTCCGTTGAATGTCAAAGAAAAATTATGGAGCAACAATGGTCATTCCACTGCACAACTCCAAAAAGATGACCACACACACTCACACACACACATACACACGCACACACACACACACACACACACACACACAGACACACACACACACACACACACACACACACACACACACATACACCACACAGCCACGCACGCACACACGCATGCACGCACGCACACACACACACACACACACACACACACCACACACACATACACACACCACACAGCCACGCACGCACACACACACACACATACACACACACACACACACACACACACACACACACACACACACACACACACACACACACACATTAAACTTAAAGTCTCATTTACCTTGAAAGGCTTGACGATGCAGATGTCGATGGGTTGGGCGAGGGCTGTGCAACCAGCAGGCACGAGCACAAGATCCACGTCCTGCTCGTCGAGAGCTGCTCGAACATCAGCTGTCTTGTGAGCGGCGTAGTTGTCCAGCAGAAGCAGGCGCCGAGTCTCTGAGGGGCCAAGCACACGCTCTGTCCAGGACAAAACTTGGTCCCGTGTCATCCAGCCATTCCGTGTTGCTGTGACGCGGACGTTGGCTGGAATCTGGAGGTGCTGGCGGACACGGGGAGGAATCTCTCCAGTGCGTTCTTTGAAGATCAGATACGCTGGCAGTTTGCTGCCGTCAGCAACGGCACAGAGGGCGACTGTAAAACCCCTCTTCTCTGCTTTCGTTGTCTTGATGCGCACCCGCTTCGATCCTTTGATCTCATTTGTGCGGTTGGGTGGCATGTCAAACCTGAGAGAACTGTATAATAGGCATTCTGGCTCACCCACCTCTGCCAGCTCCAACCGGCTGAAGCCGGTTTCGCTGTTGCTCCGCCGGCTTACCCAGAATGCCTATTATACAGTTCTCTAATAGTAAACACTTTACAAACATACATAATGTGTAGGATTATCTGTTTTTAACACTAATTTAGAAAACTTTTGAGACTTAAGTTTTTGCTTAATCCTTCGTTTTTCTTGATCGTTTTCAATAACATCATTTTCTTTCATACATTCATCAAATGCGTCTCTATCTTTCATGTGAAATAAAACTACAGTCTTTAATTGTTCTCTAAAGTCTTTTAAAACTGAGTTATATTTTTGACATAAAATCCACACACTTATCCCAGCATGTCTTCCACTGAAAGCCAGTTTTGACAAAGCGTTTCTTTTTTTGACTATATCCTTTTCTGCCGAACAGTCATCTATAATAAATAGTGTCTGCGTTCCCTCAAACTGTCTATAAAAGTGTTCTAAACACTCACTCAGTTTATTGCTAGGATCAACTAAATAGATTTCATCATCTGTCCATATAAACCTTCTGTCGTGATATGCTTTGTTCCACTTTAATGTTGGACAGAAAATTACAATATGATCAAAATTATAACTATAAACTGTTTGTAATAGGTCGAGGACAAATATTGTTTTTCCACAACCAGTCTGTCCACAAATCAATGAACAATGAGGGGTTTTTGTCATAAAGTTTAACATCGGCATTGACACCAAAGTCGTCTGCTCCATAGTTTTAAAACATAATTTAATCTAATCCAGTTATTGTTTTTATCATACTCTCTGTCAAAACTTGTTCAGTATAATAAAACCCTATAAGGCCCAAATGTGTAAGATTAATCCAGTTCAGTTCTGTAAGATCGTTTCTATTTAGACTAATATCAATTTTGTTGCTTGTTGTTATGACCTTAATATCCTCGCCATTGTAAAGAACGACGACAGTAACTTTAAGTTTGTCAACGTCTAAGTTTTGCCAGCTAATAAGAATTCCTTTCATAAGATTGTCACTGACGCCCAGAGCTCCATTTCTCGCCTCATCTTTTAAGACAGAAATTTTAAATATCATTGTGAACGTGTCTCCTAATTTTGTGCGTGGAATGAACTGTAATTTTGTAGAAGCTTTCTTTAAAACCGATTCTCTTCTGTGGAGGATGTACTGTTTGTCCCCAAACGGTTTTATTTCGATCTCTTTCCGACTGTTGTCCTCTGGCATAAGACTTACATGTAAAGGGCCAGAGTTCAATGCTTTTCTGAAACTTTTTTGACGGTCAAAAAATGTAAATGGGCTTAAGAATTCAAATTTTATGTCCCATTCTAAATATGGTTCTAAGTGCCATTTGTTGTCAGTTTTTCGAACTATTTTATATTCATACTGACCCGCATTATTTGCTTCTAGATTGCGTAGTTGTTCTAGTTTAGGAAACTTTTTGTTGTCGCCAACCTCTTTGCGCTTATAATAACCATCTTTACTGTACTGAAAACCATACAAAGTGCCTATCTCACCGTTTTGTTCAAAGTCCTCAACGTCTGCAAGGTCTTTTAATTCTAAAGTTACACACCTCTCAGGCGCTAATGTAACTCCCGATTCTTCTGGTCCACGTGACATTTTTTAAAACAACGTATTATTTTATTTCTAAAACAATGTGCAGGTTATCACATTTTACGACTTTCCCTGTTTTATCTGTGATCTTTATATTAAATGATCTGACACTCCCACAAGCTAATCTTTTAAACTGTAAATTAGGGAATTGTATAATTTCATAATCGCAATATGCAGCTTTCCCTGATGGAAGAGCTCTTAAAACAGTTGAGGGCCTTCCATCATATAAGTTTTCATCAGTGCTCAGCTCGTCCAAATGAACATAGAGTAATGAATGTAATGCAAGATCGAGCGGATATTCTCCCTCATAAGTAGTTTCGTCTGGTGCAACTCTAAAAGTATAAATGGCTTTATCGCCAGTTGCAAAGCCTAACATTTTAGCTAGCTCTCCATCAAAATAGTAACCTACTTCTTCTTCTTCAGGTTTGAATGTCAACATTATTTTCAAATTTGTATTGTTAAGTTTGAGAGTAATGTTGAAGTTACTCATTGCTTCTTTTAGCGAGCAAAACCCGTAATAACCATCAGGTATGGTTAACTGGCTAACTAAGTTTCCACTATTGTCAAATTTTTTAATCTTATTATTCTCCTTGGATTCAGTTATATTAAACCATACGACTTTGTAAAAAATTTCATGGAGTGCGACCCTTTGACCCCCGCATTCGTTATCAATAGCATATTCTAAAAACGAAGGACTGTCTTGAGTTGTTATTGTTACAAACATTTTTAAAACAAGTTTAAAAATGAGTGCATTCAAATATACTAATGCAAAATATTCTGTCGGGCCGCACTACAATCTTAAAAATATAACAACTGATACCCTTGACATTTCTGTGACTCAGACTGGCGCCTTTCAAGTAAAGGTTAGTACTCCAATGAACAGATATCTTAACCCTCCTATTAAAAACGACTACATCCCGAAAGTGTGGTTTAGTCATCCGATGCAGTTTTATCAGAACCAGTTAAACTTTGCTGTGTTTTGCGCATCAACTGGGTGTGGAGTGTCATATGCTGATCATTTAAATCATCCTGATCCTTTGGTGAGGTCAGTGTATAGATTTCATTTTTATTACACCTTCAGACGTATTTTATCTGAACTGCAAGCGCCATTACCAAATGACAAAACGTTTAATCCATTCAGCAACAGAATAGATTACAAGGCTTTTGAAAGGATCTGTAACGAATTTGATATTGACCCAAAGACAGACTTTAGACAAAAGTTGGATCTTAATCATGGTTTAGGCACCCCTTATTTTTGGGGCGTGCACAGAAAGTATAACTATGATTGGGATCCTCCTTACACATCTTTCTCTTCAGGCACAACTGTTCACCTCGGGTCCATAGAGCAAGAGCATAAAACAGCATGGACAACATTTATTTTGGACGCTTCTAAGGGCCTAACTAGAGCGGGAATAGAACGAATAAACGACTCCATTCGTACTTATGTTTGGTGTTTGCTAGGTTCGCAAGCACAAACGAGATCAAACATAATTGATCCTTCTACTGGCTTTGACGCCCAAAAACAGTATTTAGCAAATTTAGAGGATTCTATTAATTCTGCAATTGATTTGCCTTTAAGTATTAAAAGGTACCAAAATGTTTTGCAATACGCAAGATCGAAAGTAGACTTTGCTGTTGGCACTGGTTTATACATGCTGCCTTCTGATCTCAGACTTCAGATAGGAACAATAATAAACTATAATAATGAAATCCTTGTGGCTGGCAATGAAGAGAAGGTCGGGAAAAACGACATAAATTCTAAGCCAGTAATATTACAAACAATAAACAAACAAGCCCCCTCAAAACCCCATCCAATCCCCAAGGCCCAAAGCCCAAAGGCCATTGAAGACGCGGACTTTGTTCGTGATGACCATGAATATGAAAAGACGGCACTTGTTATTGGATTAACTGCCTTAGGATTACTTGGTCTTTATCTTACTAAAAATTAACCCAACTATTAAGACAACTAAGGTCCATAAGTGCTCAGCCATAAAGCCAACTACTTTACTTGCGGCAGACAAAAGCCAGCTAACGATCCCCCCTATTATACCAGGCAAAGAATCTATTGCCTTACTGGCTAATTTTTTTAGTAAGTTTGCAAGGTGATCGAGTTGTTTTTTTACCCATGATTTATCTGATGACGGAGTTGGCGGGCCTGGGGGCACTGCCCCCCCACCACCGCCGCCTGTAATAGCCATCACCAGTGTACTTATTGCAAATCCTAAGGCAGTTATAACACTTGCTAATGTGACACCTTGCTCTCTAAACAGTGTTCTTATTCGTTCTGCTAACGTTGTGTCTTCATATAAAATTTTTTGGATAGTTTCTCTTATTCTGCTCACTTGAGTTCGTAATTGTTCTCGGTTAGTAGACAACACTTCTAGTCTTGCTGATCTCTCTTGTTCAAGATCTTTTAGTCTTTGTGTTATTCTTTCTTTAACACCAGGGCCTAAGTTGTGGTCATCAGCCTCAACTAGTTTTTCTTTTTCTCTTTTTATATGCTCATCTAGTTCACCCAGTTTTGCTAAATTGTTTGTTAATTCGCCTCTGATGCTTCTTAAAGCATGATCAAGGGCCGTTATTTCTCTCATAGGTAGTGGCGGATCGTGCATAGTTTTTAATGCTGTTTCTTCTGAAAAACTGGTTTCTGCTTCTATTGCTTGTATTATTTTGTCTGCTGTTTGACTTAAATCTTTAAGGGGCATGTTTTGTATTTGGTTATCTGTTGGGATTTCTTGTTGTGTGTTTTGAAGTTTAGCAACTTCTTCCCTATCTAATTTTGATTTAGTAATGCCAAGGCGATTTTGTAAAGTCAAGGTGCCTTTGATCTTCCACCCTAAGTCTTTGTTTGAGTGTATTCATGCTTATAAACTTAAATTTGTTTCGTTTAGTTGTAAGCTGAACAAGTTGCCCTTGGCCGTCTCTCACAAACAAATGGCCATCTATTAATTCAAAACCAGGGTCTATATCTTCGGGAGGCTCTAGGCCTAAACTTTCGTAAAATGCTTCGGCCTTTTTTTCTGTTGCGCCACGCTGCAATGATTGTAATGGATGTGTCAAAGGTGTCATTTCACTCATGGCGTCTTCAGGATCAGGACCCTCATAATCTTCTTCACCTTCAATGCCTGCCATGTTTTTAAATAATTAACTTTTTATTTTGTTTTATAAAAAAAATGTCACAAGCATATGGCTCAATTCTTGACCCGCATAGAAGACTGAAAGAGCCCTTTGGCGTGAAGGGAAATAAACAGAATATTATTGTTCCAAATAATCCATCTACTATTGATTCAGATCAAATTCTTACTGTTAAATTTCCAGACCTAGGAGCAGATGAAGTGATTGTGCCGGGATCTGCACGGCTTACTTTCAAAATAGAACTTGATTCAGCAACAGACGCAAACAGGACAGTTGTACAGAATCTGGGACGGGCAATCGTTAAGAAAATTTCTATAAAACTTGAGGGGCAAGAAATATTTTCTTTACACAATGCAGACATATTTCTAATCTATTGTGATCTATGGCTAACCGCGAATGAAAGGGCTGACCTCACGTTTCAAGGAATCGAAAGTGATGAAGCACTAAAACACAGAATAGATGCTGATAATGCTGCATCTGGCAACAAGCCCGAAGCTGTAAATTTTGCGTATGGAAATCGCTTTTCCATACCCTTGGATTTTGAGTTATTAAGCGCGCATGCACCATACTTTCAAGGAGCATTAAAAGACAGATTGACATATGAACTAACTTTTAATGAATACAAACGGGTCATTAAATCTACAGACACTGATTCCAAGTACAGCATTTTCGACATCTTGTTGGAGTTTGATACTATTAGCAACCCTAACTTAGCAAGGCTGATTGAGCAACAATATCAGTCAAAATTAGCAATATATTACGAAAGAGTGATTCAGCATTCTAAATATCCTAAAAGCAGGGCAGACACAATATGGAATTTTAGTTTTAGCGCCGCAGCACGATCGCTTAAAGGTATTTTATTGCTGTGTGAAGATGAAGAACCATACAAAAGACAAACTGAAAAGTTTATTAATCCTAAAATAACGAAAGTACAATGTTCAATTGAGGGCAGTCCTAACCAAATCTACAGTAGTGGGCTTAAACCTTATCAGCATTTTGACGAAATAAGAAAATATTTTGGAGGCGGGAGGCATAGAAGTCCAACAGCAGATCTTGTGTCCAAAGATCTACATCTTCATAATGTTAGACTTGATGATTATTTAACTACGAAATACGGTTTATGGATTGACCTAAGGTCGACAGAGGATAATCAGTTGCATGGGAGTGGGAGAACAGTTAAAGACGTAATAAACATTCAAATTGATAAAGAAAAAGAGAGTGATAAACCACTTAATGTATATTTGTTTTTAATATATGATGCGCAGCTGAATATTCAAGATAACAGATTAAAAGATATCCAATACTAAATTATTTTTATTTTTAAAAAAAGCATGTCTGTTCAGGTTTATCCAAAAGTGCCCAAAGAAGAGAACTCTGTTGCTGTAGACATAAAAACTTTCAGATTAACAAACATAACACAAATGCAAACCCAACTAGAGCAGGACCTTTCAAAATACAGTAAAACCAAACGAAGGTATTCTGCTGTCTTTAATGCTGTTACATATGTTAATACTGGAGCATCGATCACTAGTGCTCTATCAGCAGGAACAAGTGTAGGCCTCTTAGCAACAGGCGTAGGTGCACCGGCAGCTTTACCTCTAGGTGGTTTGTCTTTAACTCTTGGCCTGTGTTCATTAGCTGTAAGTGCTGTCAGCAAAAAAATAAAAGCTAAACTCCAAAAGCACACAGCTATGGTTCAACTAATAACAGCTAAACTTAGTTCCTTCAAACTGACAATAAATAAAGCACTTGCCGACTCGAACATCACGGATGAAGAATTTAGTCGCCTACAGGCTGATTTTGAGGACTACAAAAGACAAAAGTTTGATCTTCAAAGAAAGGCAAGGGCAACTTTTTCTCAACAACCAGACACCGACCAGATAAAAAAAGGAATGCTTAAAAAAAGTAAACGAAACATTAAACTCTGTTCTAAACAGCTCACATTAACAACCCCAAAGGGCGTTTATACTTTAGTTTACGAGTCCAAGCACAAAAAGACCGTTGATATTGATTCTGATTAAGTATTTTTTTTAATTTAAATAAATATTTTGAGTTAGAAAAGAAGCTCAACATGGATAAGATATATGACAGTTTTGACTCTTGGTTAGACGCAATGGAAGAGGAAGAGCGTTTGTCAAAAGCTTTAAATGAGGTCGTTTTAGAAGTTATTGATCCAACAAACGTACAGGCAAGCGTTGTACATGCTATTTCTCAAGTTCCAAGTAAACTAACAATAAACCCTCCAGTTAAAGTAAGGTTAGTTGTTTTAATCGACTATATAACAATAAACGAAGAAAATCTAGAAGTCTGGGTCTCAACTAAACAGCAGACTATTCTTTCTTATAATGACTTAACACCCGGTTGGGCAGATCAACTTCTTACACAGTTTAATGAAGCCTCTGAAGCAGCTAAAATGAGAGGCTCTGGTTGGTCAGAGGGTGAAGTCCTAGACATCAGATTAAGACAGGCTAAGTATGAGCCGATTGTAGGCAAGTCTTACATTCCACTGCCTCCAACATTGGTTGCAAAGAAATCAGTTCTGAACATAAAGAATTCAGACGACAAATGTTTTATGTGGTGCGTTCTTGCTAGGCTGCATCACGTTGCCAAAAATGCAGAGAGAGTATCTAACTATCAACCTTGGGTCAATGATCTTAACTTTGATGGACTCACCTTTCCTATGGCTGCAGACAAAATTGATCAGTTTGAAGAACAGAATCCCCCAATAACTGTTAACGTATACGCATGGTCTGAAGAAACCAACCTTCTGCCAATTAGAGTGTCAAAGAACAGTCCAACAATAGGCGAACCAACCAAAACTCATGTAGACTTACTCCTAATGCAAAGCCTTAATGGGTTGCACTACACTCTAATACGCACAATGAGTAGATTACTAGTGCATACTACAAAACAACATAGCAAACAAGAATTTTGTAGAAAATGTTTAACAAGAATTCCGTCCGTTCAAGCTGCGAGTGAACATGTAAAACATTGTCTTAGTCCAGTTGACTGCAATACAGAACTAATTATGCCAAGAGAAGGCAGTAAGGTTAGTTTTAAGAATTACAAAAAACTCCAGAGGTCACCATACGTTGTTTACGCAGACTTTGAATCGCTTATTGTTCCTTATGAAGGACCTGCTCCAAAACATTTACCAAAAACAGTTATAATGAATAACCACCAGATTTGTTCATTTGCCTTCATTGTTGTCAGGTCAGATGGTGAACATTCAAAGCCAGAATTATACAGAGGACCACATGCAGCAAAACATTTCTTAAACCGCATGCAAGAAGTTCGTAATGTCTGTTCTAATAATCTAGTCCTATCCGATCTTAAGATGACCCCTGAAGATCAAGATCGCTATGACTCAGCCACTCACTGTTGGATTTGTGGTTTAGAGCTAACACCTAAAAGTTTAAACCCAACAGTAAGAGATCATGATCACATTAGCGGAGAATTTAGAGGAGCAGCACATAACAATTGCAATCTTCAACTAAAGTTTGATCCTAGGACTTGGAGACTTCCTATATTCTTTCATAACTTGCGAGGTTACGACTCTCACCTTATAATGCAAGCAGTAACCAGCGCCTTTAGGGCGTCATGCATTGCGCAGTCATCAGAAAAGTACATGTGTTTCACTTTAAATAATTTATCTTTTTATGACTCTATGCAACACCTGATGGGATCATTAGAGTCACTAGCAGGATCATTAAAGTCCTGCCCAATAACAGAACACTATTTTGACCCAACTCTTGTTAGAAAGGGCGTTTATCCTTATGAGTACATGAACAGCTGGGAAAGGTTTGACGAAGATACACTTCCGCCTAAAGGCGCGTTCTTTTCTAGTCTTAGAGGAAAGGACATCAGTGATTCTGATTACCAGCATGCTCAAGATGCGTGGCAGAAGTTAGAGTGTAAAACGATGGGAGACTATCATGATTCCTATTTAATGGCGGATACCTGTTTGTTGGCGGATGTCTTTGAAAATTACAGAAAGACCTGCATGAAACATTATAGTCTAGATCCTGCGCATTATATTTCTGCGCCTGGGATGAGTTGGGATTCCTTTTTAAAATTTACTGGTGTACAGATTGACCTGTTGTCTGACCTACCAATGCTTCGGGTGATTGAAAACGGATTGCGTGGGGGAATCAGTATGGTGTCGCACCATTACTGTAAAGCAAACAACAAATACTTGGATGATTATGATCCTGACAAGAAGTCTAACTATCTTATGTATTTAGATGCAAACAATCTGTATGGTTGGGCTATGAGTCAATCACTTCCATTACGTAACTTTAAAATGTACACAGGACTCAAAGACACTCAAAAGTTTTTAAAATGGCTACCTACTCTAGAAGCTGATCGTAAAAGAGGTCTCATTCTAGAAGTTGATTTAGAATATCCTCATGAACTCCATGATTACCATAATGACTATCCATTAGCGGCAGAAACCCTAAAAGTGTCAATGACAGAACCACCTAAACTTGTGCCTAATCTTCGTGACAAAAAAAATTATGTCTGCCATTACAGACTTCTCCAATTTTATTTAAGACATGGTTTGAAGTCGGCAGCTGTTCATCGTATAATTGAATTTGATCAAGAACAGTTCATGAAACCATACATCATGAAGAATACTGATCTCAGAACTAAATCCACAGATGCATCAGAAAAAGACTTTTTCAAGTTGATGAACAACAGCTGTTTTGGAAAGACTATGGAAAATCCGCACAAGCGTAAAGATGTTAGATTGGTCACCAGAGAAAACGCTGCAATTAAGCTGGTGTCAAAACCTAATTATCAGGACTTCAGAAGATTTCATGATCAGCTTTTTGGCATAATGATGAAAAAAAAGAAAGTCAAATTGGATAAGCCCGTTTTTATTGGGTTTACTGTTTTAGAATTATCAAAGCTTTTGATGTTAGAATTTCTTTACGACTACTTTAAGCCCTTGTATCCTGAGTCCAAAGTACTTTACACAGATACAGATTCTTTTGTAATCGACATCCCTACTGAAGATATCTATAAAGACATGGAATTAGAAGTAGCTAAAGGGCATGCGGGATGGTACGACACATCTGATTACCCTAAAGATTCGCCTTTGCATTCAACTGTTAACAAAAAGGTTTTAGGTAAGATGAAGGATGAATTATCTGGAGATGTGATCAAGGAGTTTGTTGGTTTGAGGTCGAAAATGTACAGTCTTTCAAGCCAAAAAAAAGTTGTTAAAAAGCAAAGGGAATATCTCGTAGTGTTGTGCAATCAAGCATATCCCATGAGAACTATAAAAAAGCATTGTTTGACAATAAGACTTTTCATCATGACAATTACAAGCTGCGATCTAATCTGCATGAGATTAACACAACAGTTGTAACAAAACGGTCTCTTGATAGAACTAACACAAAAAGAGTATTTGTTAATCCAGAGTATTCATATGCAATTGGGCACTGGAGAATAGTATAATCATATGTCTTCAGGCTTATATTTTTTCAGCAATCGCACGTTCAATTATATCATCATCTAATTTAGCAAAATTAATATTATTTATTAATGCTAGATGTGCTTTAATTTTTTTTGTCATTTCACAATATTCATGTTCCCATACCCATAAATCAAAATAAAAGCTTTGGGGTTTAAAGCGATTGTCTGGCGATTGTTCTAGCCAGAGATTGTCATCCTTCTCAAATACTTCTTTAATGATATACTGATACTCAAATAAATCTTGCATTAATTTTAAAGACTTTCCCTTTGCCATTTCTGCCATTTCCTTTTGAGCTTCCATTTTAAACTCAAATATATTTACGTAAATTAATTAAGCGGAACTGTGTCTGGGGGGATTATTTGCAGTTTTTCCTTCACAAAAGATCTTTGAGGGGCTGGTCGTTTTGTTGTGCCAGTTTCTCGTAAATAATACACAG
Source organism: Conus canariensis (assembly GCA_033310375.1). NCBI lineage: Eukaryota > Metazoa > Mollusca > Gastropoda > Neogastropoda > Conidae > Conus > Conus canariensis. The sequence continues at coordinate 4,182,035 of CM065735.1, forward strand.
GCGGATTCATTTTCACAATTTATTTTATCTCATATGGATCAACACTCCAAACTGGATCTGTTGCCCTAATGCGAGTGTCCCCTTCCGCTTCTCCCGGTAAATAAAGGTATCTCACTTTCAAACCAAATGGTAATAATTTGCTTGATGAAGACTCTCCTTCAACAACATTTATTTTTTGTTTTTTGATTGCTTGTACTGGTTTTAGACCTTTAAATTCTTCATTATTCATTGCACGTAGAACTGAGGGCAGTCTTTTTACCCATTCTGTGTTGCGAGAATTGTCAACCAGCTCTCTGTGATACTGGTAGGAAAAAAGCCTTTCAGATAACTGTTTGTTAAAGTTTTCAACCAAACCCTGTGATCTGTGAACACCCGGAATGCCTCTTTTAATGGTAACTCTATGTTTTAACAATAATTGATTCACTTGACCTTTAAATTCTTTTCCATCATCGACTTGAATCATGCGAGGATAAGTTAAGGGTCCTCGTTGATATATCAGTTGTATAGCGACAGCAACAGCAGAAGCACTCTTTTGTGTTAATGGTTCCGCATCTTTGTATCTTGAAGCTATGTCAATGACTGTAAGGGCGTACTTAAATCTTTTTCGTCTAATCGTATCATGGGGTAAATATAGAAGATCCATTTGATGGGTGTCGTTTGGTGTTATATTCACAAAGTGTGGTCTCTGTATTCGTTTAGGCGCTGGTAGATAAATTTGCCAAATCGCTTGTTTAGATAACCATTCTTTTGCTGTTTGTTCACTGACTCCAGCTGCTTGGCTTAGCTTTTTAATTGCTGTTATTCCCTTCCAATATCCTTTTGGCGAATAATAGATCTTGTTCATTTTTTATTCAGCCAATATTATGCGCAACAAAATACACAACGGTCATACCAAAGGCAATAAACAATATTTCTTGCATCTTTTGTTTTTCTGATGGTTGATAAAAATCGCTAAATTTTGGTGGAGGCAATGTCTCGATTGGCTTGCCTGTTACAAGATAATATTCTTTTATTGCTTGATCAACATCTTTAAACGTGTAAGCTGCATGTCCCTGTTTTTTCAGTTCATCGTTAATAAAATCTAACTGCTCAATTCTCTGCTTTTCATACGCAGCTTGTGCTGCGGCTAGTTGCTCCATAGCTTTGTTATGTCTTTTTCTCTCGCCGTCATCCCGTAGTTTACTAAATGCGTAATTACTTCCGCTAAAAGCAAGCGCATTAACCACAGCGCCACCAATCATCATTACGAGTGAAGCCATTTTTATAAATGTATTTTTTTAATTTTACATATTAATACTGACTGGAATTATTCCTTGCTTAACTAGAAAATCTTTCGTAGCAAATGAAGCTGTAATAACAGCAATCAGCTTTACTGAGTCTTCAAAGCCTAGTTTGCCAAGATCTGCTGGTTTTATTTTTAACAGGCTTTTACCAAGCATTGTGTATCCTACACTTAGGCCTCCAATAACAGCAGAATGGTATACAAGGTTAGTAATAGTTTTTTCGGTGCTCATTTTTAAAAAATAAAATAATATTTATTTATTAATAAAACATGAACTGCGATGATCTACTACAGCTTCAGGGCAGCCTAAACGTTCCTGAACTTATGATTACAAATGATCAAGTTGATGACCAAGATATTATGCCCAAAAAGGAAAGGCTGTATTCTTTGGCAGCATGTGGAAAAACAAAACAGTACCTTGGAAATGAATTCAGCATAGAACAGATTCAACAAATGTCGCCACAAGACATTGTAAAGTATCACAACAGGTATGAAGCGCAACTGGGGTCAAGAATGGTAAAAAGTGTTGGGCAAACGGTTCTTAGTTTGTACACTAAACTAGTTAGTAGATTTGCTCCCATTGATTCTGAACAAGATTTTATGTATGATTTAACGCAGGATCCAGTTTTAACAAAGTCATTAGAGTCTCTAGGATGTGATCTATATTACAGATTTGGAACATTATTGTCGCCATTAATCATGGGATTAATTACTTTTAATCATATAGATTTTGTTTCCCTTCAAAATGACCGAGCCAGAAAATCAGCAGAATCAGAAAACATTGAATCAGGTGGAGAAAGTGACCAGTAAAAAGCCTCCTCATCCTGGGCGCGTTGCAGCAGGGAAAAAATTAGCAGAGTGGAACAAACAAAAAAAATTAATGTTACAATCACAGAATGTAACTCATAATGAAAACATAACACCGCCAACGCCAACAGTGTTGCCACAGCCAGTTGTTTCAATGCCAGCTGTAAATACACAAGAACAAGTTGATTCAAGACCTACAACAACAGGGTTGCCTACGACACCAAAGTCGTCATGGAATATTGAATTTAAAACAGTTTTCATTTTTGGCGTCATTGCTGCTGGGGGTGGTTATTACGGTTATAAAAAATATACACACAACGCCAGCAAAAACCAAAGCAGTCCAAAAAATCTCAGCCACTAAATACAGAAGCCGAACAAAAAAGCATGCCAGAACCGCCAACAACAAAAGATCATTTTGATCCATTTCAAATGCAATAATTATATATTGACTTAAATAAAAACTTGGTTGTACTTAGAGGATGGACTTAGTTATGAACTTGAGCTGACTTGATTAAGTACTTGAGCTGACTTGATTAAGAACTTGAGTAAGAATTCGAGTTGACTTAATTAAAAACTTGATTAAGAACTTGAGGTGACTTGATTAAGAACTTGGGGCGACTTGATTAAGAACTTAAGGTGACTTGATTAAGAACTTAAGGTGACTTGATTAAGAACTTGATTACAAACTTGTTTAAAAACTTGAGGTAACTTGATTAAGAACTTAAAGGGACTTGAATAAGAACTTAAAGGGACTAAGACAACACAATGATAGTGCCACAGTAGGTCAGCGGGCTGAGCTTCTTGTTTACCAGCTGTGTGTCTCTGACGATGGTAATATGAGAAAGGCAAATGACGGGGCCCATATCCCTAATTGCAGGTGCTGACAGTAAGAACTTGTAAAGGGAGGAAGTAATAGCAGGCTTGCGGCGCGCACCTGACCAAGAACGTTTACGTGCGAGCGGCTATTTATAGGAACTTGCAACATTATTACATCAGCAAATGTTCCCGAACATTCTCGAGAGAATGCGAGGCTGCCCCGTGACCGGACAAGAGCCGGTCAGTTTAGCCATGGCTTCCAATGCAGACGGGCGTGTTTTGTTCACAGAGGAACAGCTTCTTGCTATAGATGATCATTTGTTTTATTACGGCTGTATGGTGGAGTATCTAAACAAAAGAAAATCAGGCGAGCCCAGTTCTTTACCTCCTAAGCCAGAATTGCATTTTTGGAAGGTGGGGAGAAAGACAAACAAGAACCTACCATCGATGAACTACAAAGTACCTTAAAATGGTTGGTGGCAGGTGTACTGCCTGGTGATCAAGAGCCGCCAAAAAAACAAAAAAAACAACTAACTCTGCCAATGCCAGTCCCAAGCCCAGGATGAAAAAGAAAGGC
>CM065735.1:4185616-4280616 GCA_033310375.1 Conus canariensis
GAGCTGTGAGGTTGAAGGACCTCAGACGTGAAAGAACATCTTTCACATGACGAACATGTGCATCCCATGAAACACTATGAACCAGAATATCATCAAAGAAACTGACAGCTGAAAACTGATCCAAAGCTAACATGCGCATCATGCGTGCGAAAACAGCAGGTGCTGACACAAGACCGAAAAGCATTCTAACAAACTGGAAAAGACCAATATGCGTTGTAAAAGCTGTCTTTGGACGATCCTCGGGCTTAACAACTATCTGCCAATATCCGTTTGCAAGGTCTATCTTGGTAAAGAACTTCGCATCAGACAATCTTGCAAACAAACTTTCCACATCAGGAATGGGCTCAGCATCGAAGACAGTAATCTTATTTATAGAACGGAAATCAATGCAAAAGCGACAGGTACCATCTTTTTTCCTGACTAAAACAACTGGGGAGGCATAGGGACTATTGGAGGGTTCAATAATACCGAGTTCCAACATGCCAACTTCTCTCTCAACAACCTCTCTAGCAGAGAAGGGGATGTCATAACACCTTTTCCTAACTGGAACATCAGTATTTAGAGGGATCTCCAATAGTACGTTGCCCGAGAAGGAGCCTGGTTTTGGAGTAAGAATATCCTGAAAATCATCAAAGACTTTTCTTAACTCCGTAGCATTGCTGTTTGACAAAGCACCATCAAAGTGTATGGAATCAATATCCTCATCTGGCATAGAGGATGCCATGGGCACAGGTAGAGTGTGCAGTGGTAATGCGTCATCACAGTCCTGAACAATACCGACTGTGTACACGACCACAGAATCACGAGAATTAGAAGCAGCGTTCAAAGAAGGCGAACTTCTTGGAGAATGTCTAACAGAAACAATCTTCCTGCCAGAACTGAGTGGCGCTATTTCTGACCATGGTACTGAATTTCCCTGTGAAGTAACTGTTGGGATACTGTGAGACACACATACTGGAGAACGGCGAATGTACCTTTTCAACATGTTAGCATGAAAAATCTTTTCCTTTCCTTTGACTAACACTTTATAATCAGGATGTAGGACCTTAGTAACTGGAAACGGTCCTGACCAACTAGCCAGCAACTTGTTCGAATCCGTAGGGAGGAGAACAAGGACTTCATCGTCAACCTGGAAACGACGTTCTCTCGCCTTACGGTCAAAATACTTTTTCCCTTTAACAGAGGAATCGACAGCATGATCCAAAGCTAATTTGCATGAGTCAGCAATGACATTTTGGAGTTCGAACAAGTAAGCATAAAGGGGTTTTGCTTCAGCATCATGATTATCAGACTGGGTCCAAGATTCCTGCAACAGAGCGATAGGACCACGAACTTGTCGACCAAACAACAGCTGAAATGGTGAGAACCCTGTACTTTCAGAGGGCAACTCTCTGCATGCAAATAATAGTGCAGGTAAATATCGATGCCACGCCTTTGGGTAAAAACGTACAGTTTTCTTCAGCATCGCTTTCAGAGTGCCATGGAAACGCTCAACATGACCATTTGCCTGAGGATGGTATGGCGATGTGCGTATGCCCTTGGTACCACATAGCACATGGAACTGCTTCATGAGGCCAGAATTGAACTGGGTGCCTTGATCCGACAGTATCTCTTTTGGGAAACCTAACCGTGAAAAGATACTCAATAGTGCTTCAGCTACACTAATAGAGGAGATATCCTTCAAGGGAATGGCTTCTGGATACCGGGTGGCTATGTCAATCATGGTAAGAATATATCTATGACCTTGCTCTGAAGGAGGAGACAGCGGACCCACAAGGTCAACAGCCACACGGTCAAATGGGGCACCAATGAACGGGACAGTAGAAAGGGGTACTGGACAAACTCTTCCCTTAGGTACTGTTTTCTGACAAACGTCACATGAAGCTACGTACTTTGCCACATCGACAGTAACACCGGGCCAAAAGAATCTGTTGAGAACTCTTGCAAGTGTTCGACGAGAACCACAATGACCCGACAAGATAAGATCATGTGCTACAGAAAGCACTGTAGGTCGGAGGTCAGAGGGAACAACAACCTGATCATACGGAATACCATCTTTCTCAAAATGCCTGAACAGAACACCGTCTGACAAATAATAGTAGAAGGTAGCCGCACCTGATTTCTTCACTTCACCAGAAGACGCTAGCTGAAAACATGTCTTCAATGACTCATCTTCCTTTTGTTTCCGAATCAGATCGGGACGAGAGACATTCAAATCATCAGGGATCTTACACAGAGGTCTCTTCTCGACCACATGTTTAGCTCTAGCCTGGTAACGGCAGCTAATGAGAAGGGGTCATCACTCACATCACAGGAAGTACTGTCTTCACAGACACAAGGGACATTACCTATGATGAGATCTGCGACAGGACTGTCTAGGACACAGCAGGTTAGATCACCCTCAAAGTAGGGACAACTGACATGAACTGTAGCTAGTGGGAATTCATCCACTCGTCCTCCAAAAGAAACACAGCTCACTGTAGTACCTAGCATCTGGCTATCGGAAACTAGTCTCTTGCGAACACCACAAATGGTAGCACCAGTGTCACGCAATACAGAACTGAGAGTGCCATTAACAGAACCAGATTCTAAGTGTAACTTTCCAGTGAATTCACCTGCAGCTAAACAAGCGAATGGGGAGCAAACAATCGAACAAGCAGCAGTAGATTGTTTGTCAGCTGACTTGTCGACAACAGTTGAACTGCCAGTGACAAAGGGAGAGAACTATAAAATAGGCATTCTGGCTCACCCACCTCCGCCAGCTCCAACCGGCTAAAGCCAGTTTCGCTGCTGCTCCGGCGGCTTACCCAGAATGCCTATTTTATAGTTCTCTAATAGTAAACACTTTACAAACATACATAATGTGTAGGATTATCTGTTTTTAACACTAATTTAGAAAACTTTTGAGACTTAAGTTTTTGCTTAATCCTTCGTTTTTCTTGATCGTTTTCAATAACATCATTTTCTTTCATACATTCATCAAATGCGTCTCTGTCTTTCATGTGAAATAAAACCACTGTCTTTAATGTTCTCTAAAGTCTTTTAAAACTGAGTTATATTTTTGACATAGAATCCACACACTTATCCCAGCATGTCTTCCACTGAAAGCCAGTTTTGATAAAGTGTTTCTCTTTTTAACTATGTCTCTTTCTGCCGAACAGTCATCTATAATAAATAGTGTCTGAGTTCCTTCAAACTGTCTAAAGAAATGTTCTAAACACTCACTCAGTTTATTGCTAGGATCAACTAAATATATGTCATCATCTGTCCATATAAACCTTCTGTCGTGATATGCTTTGTTCCATTTAAGTGTTGGGCAGAAAACTACTATATGATCAAAATTTTAACGATAAACTGTTTGTAATAGGTCGAGGACAAATATTGTTTTTCCACAACCAGTCTGTCCACAAATCAATGAACAATGAGGGGTTTTTATCATAAAGTTTAACATCGGCATTGACACCAAAGTCGTTTGCTCCATAGTTTTAAAACAGAATTTAATTTACACCAGTTATTGTTTTTATCATACTCTCTGTCAAAACTTGTTCAGTATAATAAAACCCTATAAGGCCCAAATGTGTAAGATTAATCCAGTTCAGTTCTGTAAGATCGTTTCTATTTAAACTAATATCAATTTTGTTGCTTGTTGTTATGACCTTAATATCCTCGCCATTGTAAAGAACGACGACAGTAACTTTAAGTTTGTCAACGTCTAAGTTTTGCCAGCTAATAAGAATTCCTTCCATAAGGTTGTCACTAACACCCACAGCTCCATTTCTTGCCTCATCTTTTAAGACAGAAATTTTAAATATCATTGTGAACGTGTCTCCTAATTTTGTGCGTGGAATGAACTGTAATTTTGTAGAAGCTTTCTTTAAAACCGATTCTCTTCTGTGGAGGATGTACTGTTTGTCCCCAAACGGCTTTATTTCGATCTCTCTCCGACTGTTGTCCTCTGGCATAAGACTTACATGTAAAGGGCCAGAGTTCAATGCTTTTCTGAAACTTTTTTGACGGTCAAAAAATGTAAATGGGCTTAAAAATTCAAATTTTATGTCCCATTCTAAATATGGCTCTAAGTGCCATTTGTTGTCAGTTTTTCGAACTATTTTATATTCATACTGACCTGTATTATTTGCTTCTAGATTGCGTAGTTGTTCTAGTTTAGGAAACCTTTTGTTGTCACCAACCTCTTTGCGTTTATAATAACCATCTTTAGTGTACTCAAAACCATACAAAGTGCCTATCTCACCGTTTTGTTCAAAGTCCTCAACCTCTGCAAGGTCTTTTAATTCTAAAGTTACACACCTCTCAGGCGCTAATGTAACCCCCGAATCGTCTGGTCCACGTGACATTTTTTAAAACAACGTATTATTTTATTTCTAAAACAATGTGCAGGTTATCACATTTCACGACTTTCCCTGTTTTATCTGTGATCTTTATATTAAATGATCTGACCCTCCCACAAGCTAATCTTTTAAACTGTAAATTAGGGAATCGTATAATTTCATAATCGCAATATGCAGCTTTCCCTGATGGAAGAGCTCTTAAAACAGTTGAGGGCCTTCCATCATATAAGTTTTCATCAGTGCTCAGCTCATCCAAATGTACATAGAGTAATGGATATAAGGCAAGATCGAGCGGATATTCTCCCTCAAAAGTAGTTTCGTCTGGTGCAACTCTAAATTTATGATAGATATAATCGATTTTAAAGCCTAACATTTTAGCTAGCTCTACATCAAAAAAGTAATGGACTACTTCTTTTTCAGGTTTGAATGTTAACATTGTTTTTAGATTTGCATTGTTAAGTTTGAGAGTAATGTCGAAGTTACTCATTGCTTCTTTTAGTGAGCAAAACCCGTAATAACCATCAGGTATGGTTAACTGGCTAATTAAGTTTCCTCCGTCATCAAGTTTTCGAATCTCATTATTCCTCTTGGATTGACTTATATTAAACCATACGACTTTGTAAAAAATTTCATGGAGTGCAACCCTTCGGGTTCCGCATTCATTATCAATAGCATATTCTAAAAACGAAGGACTGTCTTGAGTTGTTATTGTTACAAACATTTTTAAAACAAATTTAAAAATGAGTGCATTCAAATATACTAATGCAAAATATTCTGTTGGACCGCACTACAGTCCTAAAGATATAACAACTGATACCCTCGACATTTCTGTGACTCAGACTGACGCCTTTCAAGTAAAGGTTAGTACTCCATTGGACAGATATCTTAACCCTCCTATTAAAAACGACTACATCCCGAAAGTGTGGTTCAGTCATCCGATGCAGTTTTATCAGAACCAGTTAAACTTTGCTGTGTTTTGTGCATCAACTGGGTGTGGAGTGTCGTATGCTGATCATTTAAATCATCCTGATCCTTTGGTGAGGTCAGTGTATAGATTTCATTTTTATTACACCTTCAGACGTATTTTATCTGAACTGCAAGCGCCATTACCAAATGACAAAACGTTTAATCCATTCAGCAACAGAATAGATTACAAGGCTTTTGAAAGGATCTGTAACGAATTTGATATTGACCCAAAGACAGACTTTAGACAAAAGTTGGATCTTAATCATGGTTTAGGCACCCTTTATTATTGGGGCGTGCATAGAAAGTATAACTATGATTGGAATCCTCCTTACACATCTTTCTCTTCAGGCACAACTGTTCACCTCGGGTCCATAGAGCCAGAGCATAAAACAGCATGGACAACATTTATTTTGGATACTTCTAATGGTCTAACTAGAGCGGGAATAGAACGAATAAACGACTCTATTCGTACTTATGTTTGGTGTTTGCTAGGTTCGCAAGCACAAACAAGATCAAACATAATTGATCCTTCTACTGGCTTTGACGCCCAAAAACAGTATTTAGCAAATTTAGAGGATTCTATTAATTCTGCAATTGATTTGCCTTCAAGTATTAAAAGGTACCAAAATGTTTTGCAATACGCAAGATCGAAAGTAGACTTTGCTGTTGGCACTGGTTTATACATGCTGCCTTCTGACCTCAGACTCCAGATAGGAACAATAATAAACTATAATAATGAAATCCTTGTGGCTGGTAAAGAAGAGAAGGTCGGAAAAAACGACATAAATTCTAAGCCAGCAATAGCAATAAAAAAAGAAGCCCCACCAATCCCCGAGCCCCCCAAACCCCCCCATTCAATCCCCCCAAGAAATAATGACCATGAATATGAAAAGACGGCACTTGTTATTGGATTAACTGCCCTAGGATTACTTGGTCTTTATCTTACTAAAGAGTAACCCAACTATTAAGACAACTAATGCCCATAAGTGCTCAGCCATAAAGCCAACTACTTTACTTGCAGTAGACAAAAGCCAGCTAACGATCCCCCCTATTATACCAGGCAAAGAGTCTATTGCCTTACTGGCTAATTTTTTTAATAAACTTGCAAGATGATCAAGTTGTTTTTTTACCCATGATTTATCTGATGGTGGTCCTGGTGGCACTGCTCCCCCACCACCTGTAATAGCCAACACCAGTGTACTTATTGCAAATCCTAAGGCTGTTATAACACTTCCTAATGTGACACCTTGCTCTCTAAACAGTGTTCTTATTCGTTCTGCTAACGTTGTGTCTTCATATAAAATTCTTTGGATAGTTTCTCTTATTCTGCTCACTTGAGTTCGTAATTGTTCTCGGTTAGTAGACAGCACTTCTAGTCTTGCTGATCTCTCTTGTTCAAGATCTTTTAGTCTTTGTGTTATTCTTTCTTTAACACCAGGTCCTAAGTTGTGGTCATCAGCCTCAACTAGTTTTTCTTTTTCTCTTTTTATATGCTCATCTAGTTCACCCAGTTTTGCTAAATTGTTTGTTAATTCGCCTCTGATGCTTTTCAAAGCATGATCAAGGGCCGTTATTTCTCTCATAGGTAGTGGCGGATCGTGCATAGTTTTTAATACTGTTTCTTCTGAAAAACTGGTTTCTATTATTTCGTCTGCTGTTGGGCTTAAATCTTTAAGGGGTATGTTTTGTATTTGGTTATCTGTTGGGAGTTCTTGTAGTGTGTTTTGAAGTTTAGCAACTGCCTCACTGTCTAATCTTCGCGGTTTAGCAATGCCAAGGCGATTTTGATCGCTCACACTGAGCCTTTGTCTAATTGTAGTCTTTGCTAAAAACTTTGATGGGTCTGGTTTAGTTGTAAGCTGAACAAGTTGTCCTTGCTCGTTTTTCACAAACAAATGGTCATCTTTTGTTTCAAAATCATTAGGGTCTATAAAATCAGGAGGTTCTTGGCCTAAACTTTGATAAAATGATTTGACCTTACTTTCTGTTAATTCACGCCGCAATGATTGTAATGGATGTGTCAAAGGCGTCATTTCACTCATGTCGTCTCCAGGATCAAAAACATCATAATCTTCTTCTGCCATGTTTTTAAATAATTAACTTTTTATTTTGTTTTATAAAAAAAATGTCACAAGCATATGGCTCGATTCTTGACCCGCATAGAAGACTGAAAGAGCCCTTTGGCGTGAAGGGAAATAAACAGAATATTATTGTTCCAAATAATCCATCTACTATTGATTCAGATCAGATTCTTACTGTCAAATTTCCAGACCTAGGAGCAGATGAAGTGATTGTGCCAGGATCTGCACGGCTTACTTTCAAAATAGAACTTGATTCAGCAACAGACGTAAACAGGACAGTTGTACAGAATCTGGGGCGGGCAATTGTTAAGAAAATTTCTATAAAACTTGAGGGGCAAGAAATATTTTCTTTTACACAATGCAGACATATTTCTAATCTATTCTGATCTATGGCTAACCGAGAATGAAAGGGCCGATCTTGCGTTTCAAGGAATCGAAAATAACGAAGCACTAAAACACAGAATAGACGCCGAAGATGCTAAAGACGGTAACAAGTATGAAGCTGTAAGTTATGCGTTTGGAAATCGCTTTTCCATACCCTTAGATTTTGAGTTGTTAAAAGCGCATGCGCCATACTTTCAAGGAGCATTAAAAGACAGATTGTCATATGAACTAACTTTTAATGAATACAAACGTGTCATTAGATCGACAGACACTGATTCCAAGTACAGCATTTTCGACATCTCGTTAGAGTTTGACATTGTTAGCAACCCTAACTTAGCAAGGCTGATTGAGCAACAATATCAGTCAAAATTAGCAATATATTACGAAAGAGTGATTCATCATACTAAATATCCTAAAAGCAGGGCAGACACAATATGGAACTTTAGTTTTAGTGCTGCAGCAAGATCCCTTAAAGGTATTTTATTGCTGTGTGAAAATGAAGAACCATTCAAAAGACAAAGTGAAAAATTTATCAATCCTAAAATAACGAAAGTACAATGTTCAATTGAGGGTAGTCCTAACCAAGTCTACGGTAGTGGGCTTAAACCTTATCATCATTTTGATGAAATAAGAAAATTGTTTGGAGGCGGGAGGTGTAGAAATCCAACAGTAGACCTTGTGTCTAAAGATCTACACCTTCACAGTGTTAGACTTGATGAATATTTAACAACGAAATACGGTTTATGGATTGACCTAAGGTCAACAGAAGATAATCAGTTGCATGGGAGTGGGAGAACAGTTAAAGACGTAATAAACATTCAAATTGATAAAGAAAAAGAGAGTGATAAACCACTTAATGTACATTTGTTTTTAATATATGATGCGCAGCTGAATATTCAAGATAACAGATTGAAAGATATCCAATACTAAATTATTTTTATTTTAAAAAAGCATGTCTGTTACGACTTATCCAAAAGTGCCCAAAGAAGAGATAGCTGCTGCTGTAGACATAAAAACTTTCAGATTAACCAACATTACACAAATGCAACAAAAACTAGAGCAGGACCTTTCAAAATACAGCAAAACCAAACGAAGGTATTCTGCTGTCTTTAATGCTGTTACATATGTTAATACTGGAGCATCGGCGGTTAGTGCTTTAACAGCAGGAACAAGTGTAGGTCTCTTAGCAACAGGCGTAGGTGCACCGGTAGCTATACCTCTAGGTGGTTTGTCTTTAACTCTTGGCCTGTGTTCATTGGCTGTAAGTGCTGTCAGCAAAAAAATAAAAGCTAAACTCCAAAAGCACACAGCTATAGTTCAACTAATAACAGCTAAACTTAGTTCCTTCAAACTGATAATTGATAAAGCACTAGTTGACTCAAACATCACGGATGAAGAATTTAGTCGCCTACAGGCTGATTTTGAGGACTACAAAAGACAAAAGTTTGATCTTCAAAGAAAGGCAAGGGCAACTTTTTCTCAACAGCCAGACACCGACCAGATAAAAAAGGAATGTTTAAAAAAAGTAAACGAAACATTAAACTCTGTTCTAAACAGCTCACATTAACAACACCAAAGGGCGTTTATACTTTAGTTTATGAGTCCAAGCACAAAAAGACCGTTGATATTGATTCTGATTAACTTTTTTTTTTTTTTGATTTAAATAAATATTTTGAGTTAGAAAAGAAACTCAGCATGGATAAGATATATGAAGGTTCAGATGAATTGTTTGAAGCAATGCTCGAGGAAGAGCGTTTGTCAAAAGCTTTAAATGAGGTCGTTTTAGAAGTTATTGATCCAACAAAGGTACAGGCAAGCGTTGTACACGCTATTTCTCAAGTTCCAAGTAAACTAACAATAAACCCTCCAGTTAAAGTAAGGTTAGTTGTTTTAATCGACTATATAACAATAAACGAAGAAAATCTAGAAGTCTGGGTCTCAACTAAACAGCAGACTATTCTTTCTCATAATGACTTAACACCCGGTTGGGCAGATCAACTTCTTACACAGTTTAATGAAGCCTCTGAAGCAGCTAAAATGAGAGGCTCTGGTTGGTCAGAGGGTGAAGTCCTAGACATCAGATTAAGACAAGCTAAGTATGAGCCAATTGTAGGCAAGGCTTACATTCCACTGCCTCCAACATTAGTTGCAAAGAAAGCAGTTCTGAACATAAAGAATTCAGATGACAAATGTTTTATGTGGTGCGTTCTTGCTAGGCTGCATCACGTTGCCAAAAATGCAGAGAGAGTATCTAACTATTTACAGTGGGCCAATGATCTTAACTTTAACGGCCTTGAATTTCCTATGGCTGTAGACAAAATTGATCAGTTTGAAAAACAAAATCCGCCAATAACTGTTAATGTCTACACATGGTCTGAAGAAACCAACCTTCTGCCAATTAGAGTGTCAAAGAACAGTCCAACAATAGGCGAACCAACCAGGAGTCATGTAGACTTACTCCTAATGCAAAGCCTTAATGGGTTGCACTACACTCTAATACGCACAATGAGTAGATTACTAGTGCATACTACAAAACAACATAGCAAACAAGAATTCTGTAGAAAATGTTTAACAAGAATTCCGTCCGTTCAAGCTGCGAGCGAACATATAAAACATTGTATTAGCCCAGTTGACTGTGATACAGAACTAATTACGCCCGGAGAAGGCAGTAAAGTTAGTTTTAAGAACTGGAAACGGTTGCAAACTAGTCCATATGTTGTTTACGCAGACTTCGAATCACTCATTGTTCCTTATGAAGGACCAACCCCACAGAAACTTCCTAAAACAGTCTTAATGAGTAATCATCAGATTTGCTCATTTGCCTTCATCATTGTTAGGTCGGATGGCGCCCATTCAAAGCCAGAATTATACAGAGGACCAAATGCTGCAAAATACTTCTTAAAACGCATGCAGCAAGTGCGTAATGCCTGTTCTAATAATCTGAATTTATCTGAAATCATAATGACGCCTGAAGACCAACAACAGTATGACTCAGCCACTCACTGTTGGATTTGTGGGGCGGCCTTGGTTGCCACCGCAGAGAATCCAACAGTAAGAGACCATGATCACATTAGTGGAAAGTTTAGAGGAGCAGCACATAACAATTGCAATCTTCAACTAAAGTTTGAACCAAAGACATGGAAGCTGCCTATATTCTTTCACAACTTGCGAGGTTACGACTCTCACCTTATAATGCAAGCAGTAACCAGCGACTTCAGGGTGTCATGCATTGCGCAGTCATCAGAAAAGTACATGTGTTTCACTTTAAATAACATGTCTTTCTACGACTCTATGCAACACATGATGGGTTCATTAGAGTCACTGGCTATGTCCTTAAAGTCCTGCCCAATAACAGAAGAATATTTTGACCCAACTCTTGTTAGAAAGGGCGTTTACCCTTATGAGTACATGAACAGTTGGCAAAGTTTGACGAAGATACACTTCCGCCTAAAGGCGCGTTCTTTAGTAGTCTCAGAGGAAAGGACATCAGTGATTCTGATTATTCTTATGCTCAAGATGCGTGGCAGAAGTTAGAGTGTAAAACAATGGGAGACTATCATGATTCCTATTTAATGGCGGATACCTGTTTGTTGGCGGACGTCTTTGAAAATTATAGGAAGACCTGCATGAAACATTACAGCCTGGATCCCGCGCATTACATTTCTGCGCCTGGGATGAGCTGGGACGCTTTCTTAAAATTTACTGGAGTACAAATTGATTTATTGTCTGACCTGCCAATGCTTCAGATGATTGAAAACGGATTGCGTGGGGGAATCAGTATGGCGTCGCACCATTACTGTAAAGCAAACAACAAATACTTGGACGACTATGATCCAAGTAAAAGGTCTAACTATCTCATGTATTTAGATGCAAACAATCTGTATGGATGGGCAATGGCGCAGTCACTACCGTTACGTAACTTTAAAATGTACACAGGACTCAAAGACACTCAAAAGTTTTTAAAATGGCTTCAGAGTCTAGAAGCTGATCGTAAAAGAGGTCTCATTCTAGAAGTTGATTTAGAATATCCTCATGAACTTCATGATTACCATAATGACTATCCATTAGCGGCAGAAAGTCTAAAAGTGTCAATGACAGAACCACCTAAACTTGTGCCTAATCTTCGTGACAAAAAAAATTATGTCTGTCATTACAGACTTCTTCAATTTTATTTAAGACATGGTTTGAAGTTGACAGCTGTTCATCGTATAATTGCTTTTGATCAAGAACAGTTCATGAAACCATACATAATGAAGAACACTGATCTCAGAACTAAATCCACAGATGCTTCAGAAAAAGACTTTTTCAAGTTGATGAACAACAGCTGTTTTGGAAAGACTATGGAAAATCCGCACAAGCGTAAAGATGTTAGATTGGTCACCAGAGAGAACGATGCAATTAAGTTGACATCAAAACCTAATTATCAGGACTTCAGAAGATTTCATGATCAGCTTTTTGGTATAATGATGAAAAAAAAAAAAGTCAAATTGGATAAGCCCGTTTTTATTGGGTTTACTGTTTTAGAGCTGTCGAAGCTTTTGATGTTAGAATTTCTTTATGACTACTTTAAACCCTTGTATCCAGAGTCCAGAGTTCTGTACACAGATACAGATTCCTTTGTTATAGATATCCCTACTGAAGATATCTATAAAGACATGGAATTAGAAGTAGCTAAAGGGCATGCAGGATGGTACGACACATCTGATTACCCTAAAGATTCACCTTTGCATTCAGTTATTAATAAGAAGGTTTTAGGTAAGATGAAGGATGAATTATCTGGAGGTGTGATCAAGGAGTTTGTTGGTTTGAGGTCGAAAATGTACAGTCTTTCAAGCCAAAAAAAAGTTGTTAAAAAAGCAAAGGGAATATCTCGCAGCGCTGTGCAGTCAAGCATATCACATGACAACTACAAAGAAGCATTGTTTGGCAATAAGACTTTTCATCATGACAATTACAAGCTGCGATCTAATCTGCATGAGATTAACACAACAGTTGTAACAAAGAAGTCATTAGATAGAACAAACACTAAACGAGTATTTGTTAATCCAGAGTATTCATATGCAATTGGGCACTGGAGGACATTTGGTCAAGCGCAATTAGATACTCAGTAATTTCTTTATCCAGTATAGCTGGATTATTTGTGGTTGTTGTTTCAAGATTTTTGATTTTTTCAAGATTTTTGATTTTTTCATATAAATTAGGATCAATGGGTAGTTTATTCTTTATCATTGTTTTAATAATAAATCTATACGCAAATAATTTTTTTTGAGCTTCCATTTTAACTCAAATATATTTACGTAAATCAGTTAAAGCGGAACTGTGTCTGGTGGGATTATCTGCAGTTCTTCCTTCACAAAAGATCTTTGAGGGGCCGGCCGTTTTGTTGTGTCAGTTTCTCGTAAATAATACACGGGCGGATTCATTTTCACAATTTTTTTTATCTCATATGGATCAACACTCCAAACTGGATCTGTTGCCCTGATGCGAGTGTCCCCTTCCGCTTCTCCCGGTGAATAAAGGTACCTTACTTTCAAACCAAATGGTAATAGTTTGCTTGATGAAGACTCTCCTTCAACAACATTTATTGTTTGTTTTCTGATTGCTTGTACTGGTTTTAGACCTTTAAATTCTTCATTATTCATTGCGCGCAAAACTGAGGGCAGTCTTTTTACCCATTCTGTGTTGCGAGAATTGTCAACCAGCTCTCTGTGATACTGGTAGGAAAAAAGCCTTTCAGATAACTGTTTGTTAAAGTTTTCAACCAAAGCCTGTGATCTGTGAACTCCTGGAATGCCTCTTTTAATGGTAACTCTATGTTTTAACAATAATTGATTCACTTGACCTTTAAATTCTTTTCCATCATCGACTTGAATCATGCGAGGATAAGTTAATGGGCCTCGTTGATATATCAGTTGTATAGCGACAGCAACAGCAGAAGCACTCTTTTGTGTTAATGGTTCCGCATCTTTGTATCTTGAAGCTATGTCAATGACTGTAAGTGCGTACTTAAATCTTTTTCGTCTAATCGTATCATGGGGTAAATATAGAAGATCCATTTGATGGGTGTCGTTTGGAGTTATATTCACAAAGTGTGGTCTCTGTATTTGTTTAGGCGCTGGTAGATAAATTTGCCAAATCGCTTGTTTAGATAACCATTCTTTTGCTGTTTGTTCACTGACTCCAGCTGCTTGGCTTAGCTTTTTAATTGCTGTTATTCCCTTCCAATATCCTTTTGGCGAATAATAGATCTTGTTCATTTTTTATTCAGCCAATATTATGTGCAACAAAATACACAACGGTCATGCCAAAGGCAATAAACAATATTTCTTGCATCTTTTGTTTTTCTGATGGTTGATAAAAGTCGCTAAATTTTGGTGGGGGCAATGTTTCAACTTGTTTGCCTGTTACTAGAAAATATTCTTTTTTGCCTGGTCAACATCTTTAAATGTGTAAGCTGCATGTCCCTGTTGTTTAAGTCTGTCGTTAATAAAATCTAACTGCTCCATTCTTTGCTTTTCATAGGTGTCTTGTGCAGCGGCTAGTTGCTCCATAGCTCTGTTATGTCTTTTTCTCTCATCGTTATTTTGTAGTTTACTAAACGCGTAATTACTTCCGCTGAAAGAAAGCGCGTTGACCACTGCGCCGCCTATCATCATTACGAGTGAAGCCATTTTTATAAATGTATTTTTTTAATTTTACATATTGATACTGTCTGGAATTATTCCTTGCTTAACTAGAAAATCTTTCGTAGCAAATGAAGCTGTAATAACAGCAATCAGCTTTGCTGAGTCTTCAAAGCCTAGTTTGCCAAGATCTGCTGGTTTTATTTTTAACAGGCTTTTACCAAGCATTGTGTATCCTACACTTAGGCCTCCAATAACAGCAGAATGGTATACAAGGTTAGTAATAGTTTTTTCGGTGCTCATTTTTAAAAAATAAAATAATATTTATTCATTAATAAAACATGAACTGCGATGATCTACTTCCTGAACTTACAAATGATCAAGTTGATGACCAAGCTATTATGCGCCAAAAGGAAAGGCTGTATTCTTTAGCAGCATGTGGAAAAACAAAACAGTACCTTGGAAATGAATTCAGCATAGAACAGATTCAACAAATGTCGCCACAAGACATTGTAAAGTATCACAACAGGTATGAAGCGCAACTGGGGTCAAGAATGGTCAAAAGTGTCGGACAAACTGTTCTTAGTTTGTACACTAAACTAGTTAGTAGATTTGCTCCCATTGATTCTGAACAAGATTTTATGTATGATTTAACGCAGGATCCAGTTTTAACAAAGTCATTAGAGTCTCTAGGATGTGATCTATATTACAGATTTGGAACATTATTGTCGCCATTAATCATGGGATTAATTACTTTTAATCATATAGATTTTGTTTCCCTTCAAAATGACCGAGCCAGAAAATCAGCAGAAAACATTGATGGAGAAAGTGACCAGTAAAAAGCCTCCTCATCCTGGGCGTGTTGCAGCAGGAAAAAAATTAGCAGAGTGGAACAAACAAAAAAAATTAATGTTGCAATCACAGAATATAACTCATAATGAAAACATAACACCGCCAACAGTTGTTTCAATGCCAGCTGTAAATACACAAGTTGATTCAAGACCTACAACACCAAAGTCGACATGGATTATTTGGATTAAAAGAGTTAGCATTTTTGGCGTCATTGCTGTTGGTGGGGGTGGTTATTACGTTTATAAAACATATAAACAACGCCAGCAAAAACCAAAGCAGTCAAAAAAATCACAGCCACTAAATACAGAAGCCAAACAAAAAAGCATGCCAGAACCGCCAACAACAAAAGATCATTTTGATCCATTTCAGATGGAATAATATTTCAAGAACTTAATAAATAATTATAAGTGACTTGAATAAGAACTTAATAACGACTTGATGATGACTTAATAAAACTTAAATAAGAACTTAATGACGACTTGATAAGAACTTAATGACGACTTGATGACGACTTGTTAAGAACTTGAATAAGTACTTGAATAAGAACTTGTTAAGAACTTGATGTTGACTTGTTAAGAACTTGAATAAAAACTTGTTAAGAACTTAAATAAGAACGTGATGCCGACTTGAATAAGAACCTAGAACGACTTAATGACGATTTTTTTTCACAATTAATTGTTACATTCTTTTCCGGGGAGACAACTCCCTTCTGCCTTTATGTAGTATCTAGGTCAGACATGTCTAGCCACGGCTTACTCAACTGCACAATAGCCGAGTCGAAGCGCTGCACTGTTTCCGGGTTCGTGTCAAGTTACACATAACGGATGTAAGGGCGTCGTTTACTGCAGGCCGCCCACGCGGCATTGTATAAATTTAGCCGGCTAAATTCCCCACCGGCGTCGTTTAGTACAGGCGTTAGACGTCATTGTATAAATTTAGGCGGCTAAATTCCCCACCTCAAAATAATCTTTTCCCAATTTTATGTATTAAAAGCAGCATTTTTATATTTAAATCTAAAAGCATTTAAAACAAATATTTATTAAAAAGTAGTGACTAAAAAGTAAGGTAAGATGCACTTTGTTATTTAGCTTTTGGTGTTGTTTTAACAACTTTAAAAACAACTTTACTCTAGGCAAATAAAAACAACTTTACAAGTAGACACCATGTAATTGTAAAGCGTTTGTTTGTGTACAGTATATATATAAATCTTGAAGTTAACAACATTGGGGATATGCCTGCAGTAGTTTTAAATACTTGGTTGTCATGGCATTGAAAAGTCTAAATTTGCCCTCTTCCCTGCCCTCAAGTGATCCTTCCTACTTTCGTATTGGGTCACTGGCGCGGCTATAAACGCCCGTAAACCCAGAATATGGTCACTGGCGCGGCTATAAACGCCCGTAAACCTAAAATGGTCGCCCTGGTGCGGCTATGGGAAGGACCACTAAAATGGGGGTGAGGGGATTGCCCAAATTAGACAAATAGAAAGCAGGCAAACAAGTATAAAAGTATACTACTGTTGGAGGCATATTCCCAAAACCCTTCACATCTGGCCGTGTTATATGTGACCCTCTGGGTCTGGCTTGGGGCCCTAGGGCGCCATAGGGTCTCAAGTGAGATCCAGAGGTGATCAGTAATGCGGCCAGATGTGAAGAGTTTTGCAAAAATTTATTTTACATTTGATGAATGATGTTATTTGATCAAGAAAAACGAAGGATTAAGCAAAAACTTAAGTCTCAAAAGTTTTCTAAATTAGTGTTAAAAACAGATAATCCTACACATTATGTATGTTTGTAAAGTGTTTACTATTAGAGAACTATAAAATAGGCATTCTGGGTAAGCCGGCGGAGCAACAGCGAAACCGGCTTTAGCCGGTTGGAGCTGGCGGAGGTGGGTGAGCCAGAATGCCTATTTTATAGTTCTCTAAGGGGCATCTATCGGGATGACTAAGATTACAAATCTTGCACGGGTTTTTACCCGACTTCCAAGTACATTTGGAAGCTACATGCCCTGACTTTTTGCACAGAAAACAAACAACAGTAGGAGACTGGGAAAAAGTATTTCCTGAGGAACCTCTATTGCCTAAATACTGATGAGCACCACGACCACGGGAACGGTTACCACCGCCTCGATTAGCTGGGGTGCTGGGATTCTGAACAGGCTGAGGGCAAAATACCTGCGACCTCTATCTGACTGACCACGGAAGGGGAGTCTATCTGACTGTCCAGGAGTATGGGAAACAGAGGCAAAAATATTGACATCAGCCTTTCTGGAAAGAAGCTTAGTGGGGTGGGCACGCCTGTACGATTCGGCAGACTTAATCATAGCATCAAATGTTTTTTCATCTTTCTCACATAGAAAAGTAGCCAAATCCTTCGAAACACACTCTAAAAACGGTTCTCTCAAAATAAAATCAACAAGACCCTGAGAAGTTTTCTCAATTTTGGACAATGAAATCCAACGATCCAGAAGGCGTTTAAGTTCAACAGAAAAAGTTTCAAAGGATTCATCTGCCCTGGGCTTTGATTCCCGAAAACGCTTTCTAAAACTGTGACTATCGTCACCTGAAACTACTCCCTGCCGAGAAATTTCTAACTGTATTCTTTTCGTTTCTTCAACTTGTTCTAATCTTTTAGTTTCCCGCTCCTCTTTTGCTCTTTTGGTTTCCTCTTCTGCCTGCTGTTGTGCTCGTTTAGTTTCTTCTTCTGCCTGCTGTTGTGCTCGTTTAGTTTCCTGCTCTTCCTGCATTTGTCTCACTCTGATTCTCTCTTCTCTTTCCGAATCTTGCCTAATACATTTATCAACATACTCCAGTAAAAGCTCTCCTTCAAGACCAAATGCCTTACCACGTTGCAAATATTTAGTGAAAACTCTATCTTCATCCTCAGAGGCCATAATGAAACACTAAGTCAGTGGACCAAAGACAATCAAAAGAACGATAAGACACTATGGCCACTGAAATATATTCCAAAGAGGATTCTTACGATTTTTTCCTTCCTTTTTCCACACAAACATATATATCTATCACACTTTAAAAAAAAAAACTACGACTAATTTTAAAGGGAACGCAACGATAGCAATAAATAGAAGCTTACAGGCTTGGGGAATGGAGAACGACAGCAACAACAGAAGCCTACGGGTTTGGGAAATGCAAATAATCAATGGCAGGCAAACAACAAATGCATGAATCAATAACAGCACCAACGAGGAAACAAATGCACAAATCAATAAACGGAACTCAATCACTAATGAATATGCATAAAATCAATAATCAAACATACATATGCATAAATCAATAATCAATGCATATATAAATGAAGACAGTCTTGTTGGGTTTTTTTCTTTGGGGGGAAGGGGGTTAACTTTCTAAAAATGGCCCAGGCAGCCAATCATACACACATTCATTCAAGAGAAAAGAATCCTCAGAATGCTAGAGAAGCAACACAATCCCCAAGTAAAAAAGATAGAAATAGAGCAATCAGAAGGGTAACAAAAGAGAATCAAACTAAAGCCCACAGAAGATAAAGAACTAGGCCCTCGTATCTCCAGAAACTATACAAAAGAGATACCCCGTTACGCTGGAGACAGGAAATTAAATCAACATGAAACAGTCATACAACAACAAAACAATCAATGCACTCGAAAGGAAAGTCTGTCAACGTGTCCTACCTTAATAACTGGGGACACTATAAGGGGTCACAAAAGAAATCCTAATCCTAACAATTCGGAAGGTTAATGCAGAAAAGTACTACAGGGTCACCAGATGTTATGGATGGAAGTGCGTGTGTGTGGAAGTCTGACTCACTCAGAATTATGGATGCATGCACGACTTTTTCTAATTCACATACACACACCCACTCATCCGAACAATAGGCAATAGATCAACCAGGTTGTCCCCTCTGCCAGGCGGACGATGAGGATGAATTCCATATACTGTTCGAATGCCAACGATATGGTGACCTGAGAGCTAAGTACTACATTCATTGGGCAGAGGGGACAACCTGGTTGATCTATTGCCGAAAAGTGGAAAACATGGCTATTTATGCTCGAGCCGCCCATTCTAAAACGCACGAGGGCAGTTTTAAACAGCCTGTTATTAATGAATTCAAAATACCTTTCACGTTCAAAGATGTTTTTAAATAGTGGTATAGTTCGAACCGATTGCTGTCTGAGACATGAGAATACCAACGTTGGCAAAACAGTATTGTAGGCGTTCTTTGAATATCTGTATAAAGTGTTTCTCGTCGCCTACCTCTCCAAACATCCAGACATACCCAAAACCGTTTGAACAAAGCAGTGTTTTAATATGTGTGACCCAATTTTGCATCTTTTTGCTTCTATTCTGTAAATCAAAAAGCATATCATAGGTTTTTTCTGGAGTACCTTGTCAGTGGTTGCCTGCGTAGTCTGAACCAGAACTGAATACATCTCGTTGCTGAAGTAATATATAACGGAAAACGCCCCAATTCTCCATAAACCATATTATTAGGTGTAAATGGAGGGACGTTCAGCAATAGTTTGCAGGCCTGCAGATGAACTTTTTCGATAGATTCTCGTGGTTTGAACCCCCATAGTTCCGACCCGTATAAAAGAGAAGGAACAACCTGAGCATCAAAAATCCTAAAGAACAGCTTAGGTGAAAAGCAGCTGAGTTTTCTTAACACTTTCAGAATTTCTATGGTAGCTTTCTTACCGCGAATGCAATGATCGTGGCCAGTAGCAACATCAAAACTAAGCTTTGTTGAAAAAGTAACACTCAGGTATTTATAAGAATTTACAACATCTAACTGCTTATCACCAAAGAACCAACATTCCTTTCTACTTAAATAGCCGCCTTTCCGAAAAATCATGACTTTAGTTTTTTCCAGATTAACATTTAAACATAATCTTTGCACACACTCAAATAGGACATTAAGTTGATTTTACAGACCTGCTATAGTAGACGACATGAGAGCGATGTCATCAGCAAATAACAGTATGAAAATTTCTACATCGTTAGGAATGAATTGTATTCCATGCTTGCCATGTGAAAACATGGCGTGTGCAAGCTCGTTAATGAATATAGAAAATAAGGTAGGACTAAGACAGCAACCCTGCTTTAGACCTTGCAAACATTCAAAATAGTCAGTGTAAGAGTTATCACATCTGACACATGATTTGATGGTGCTGTACATACTTTTCAAAATGTTAAACAGGTTTCCTTTAACGCCATTCGTGAGCAGTACATTGAACAAAAGACCATGTTGTACCATATCGAACGCCTTTCTGAAATCGATAAATGCTACATAAAATTTACTGTTCCTTAATAAGTGTTTTTCTATGCTAGCATACAAAGTGAAAATGTGATCAGTAGTGGAATACGATTTTCTAAACCCAGCTTGAGCATCAGAAATAACTTCATTGGTTTCAGCCCAGCAAATGAGCCGCTTATTCAAAATGTGCGTAAAAATCTTACACAAGGAAACGCCACGATAGTTGTTGGTATCGTTCACATCACCTTTCTTATACAACGGAATAATTATTGATTTAGTCCATTCTTCAGGGAATACACCATCTCTGAAAAGTTTATTGAAGTATTTGACCAGGAAGGGAACTATTACATCTCCTGAGGCCTTTATGACTTCACTTATCAAAGAATCAGGGCCAGCTGCTTTGCCACATTTAAGACTTTGGATGGCTTTCTTCACTTCCTCTACTGTAATTTCAGCGTCCAGAATAGGGTCAAATGCCATATCAGAGACATCCAGTTTTGGATGGTCCGCACTTTGGACAAAAGCAAGGTTTAACAACTGTTCAAAATGGTTAAACCACTGTTCCTGTGAAATTGTATTACTTGTGTGGGAACGACTGCGATACTTATTGATTTCAGACCAAAAGGCCTGAGAATCATCTGCTACTTGCATTAAGCAGTTAATGCGCTCAGTTTTAAAACTACATTTCTTCATGTACTTAAGTTGATTATATTCTCTCCTCATTTGTACATAGGCACATTTATCAGCTGGATCTCCAGATCTCTTAAAAATGGTTAAAGCCTTTCTAACTCCAATTTTGTTCTTTTGACATTCCTCATCAAACCAAGATTTTCTCACAACTCTGCTTTTTGAAGAACGATTTTGGCGCATACAAGCGCTGGCATTCATTAAACAATTAGTAAATTCATATAGTGCTCTGTTAACACAAGTATCAATCAAATAGGCAGCATATTCAAGATTGCTGCAGAACAGGTCGATTGTACTGTTGTACATGTATTCTGCTAATCTATCCCTTTTCCACACAGTTACACTTTCTGAGATAGGTAGAGGTGACAATGGTGTTTTGCCTGTAACTTCTAACAGGATTGGCATGTGTTCTGATTCTACCCTGCTACCTACAGAAAAGCTCACAACGTTGTCTAATAAATCGTTAGAAATAAGGCAATAGTCTATGACACTACACCCTTGGGAAGATACAAAGGTAAAATCACTACTAAAGCTACCTCTGTTGTACCCATTCAGAATACAAAAATCAAAACAAGCACACAAATTTAATAGATTTTCTCCAAAAGCATTTAACATTGTATCCTTAGACAATCGTGTTTTCTTGAAAAATGGGGTCGAATTGGAGGGGTCAGTCAGTAGATCAGTATGTGACCACGTTACTTGGAGGTCTGCTGTCCTTGCATTGAAGTCCCCGCAACATATCAGCTGAGCCTGTGGATAGCGATTGGTCAAGTCCAGGATGCAGTGTTCTATGGCGTCGATGTGGCAAGTAAAATTAGATGTTTGGTAATGCACTGAACCACAAGGAGGGACATAAACAAATATTAACAGAATGTCATTGTCCCCACAAAGCATGCTTTTAGATATCTTAATACACACAACGTGATCGGTATTAACTTCAACAGAGGTAATGTGCTTATTAAGTGTTTTATTGACTAGTAGTAGAAGCCCTCCAGACCTACGTCCTATAAATGAATGTTTAATGGCTTTTGTCCTGAATTTCATGTAACCACTGAAAACACCATCCAAGTCGAACATATCATCTAGGTACGTTTCTATCAAACACACAATATCAAACTTTTGTACAAAAAGAAGAAAATCAGTATAGGCCAACTTACTGGCCAAACCGTCTATGTTCCAGGAGAGACAGGACAAGTTCTTGGAGTGTCCACAAAATGTAACGGGCCGGCCGAATCCCTATTTGTTAGAATGTGCAACGGAAGTGCTGTATTTGTCTCTGAGACTGAACTTCTCAGTAAACCGTGTTTGTTTGCTTCTATCATTGAGTCTGCTTTGTTTGCTTTTACTTTTGTTGTGTCTGCGTGTGAGTGGAGCTCTTTGCGGTGTTGGATTTGAAGTTTCGTTTTCATGGGTGATGCTGGTAGACATCAGACCCTGGCTGGGGTCACCTGGAGTGGCAGTGGCACAGCCATGCACGTCACTACCAGTCATCACACTGTTGCGCTGAGGCACAGACTGCAGCTGACGTTGCAGGACTGGTCCACCAGGCAGGGGGTCAGGCTGGAGGAGGGATGACGATGGGAGATGGGATGACGATGGGCGGGGGTAGCTTGCTGGGGGCTCTGAAGACTGGCTTTCTACGTCATAGAACGTGACTGGTGGGCTGTGGAGTGTTGTCGTCAGGCTTACATCGGGTGTGCTGGCTGTCTCTTTCCTGAACTGACGTTCGGCAAGTGTTTGCCTTCTTAAAGGGCTCACCTGAGTGGGGGGACAAAAGGGAATGATGAGGGGAGGTGGGCTGATTTGTTGACAGGGAATGAACTGCGGGTCTGTTCACTGCACCAGCTGTCGTCATGTCCTGAGCATCACCATGCACCGCTGCTGACTGCAGTGCTGCACTCCCATTACACTCGTTAGAATTCACCTTGGCTTCTGGCTCCGCGGATCTAGCAAGGTTCATCGCAGTGTTGTCACCTGGTGTGTAAGTACTTGCATTGAAATTTTCAATACATTTCGGGTCGCTGCGGGTCTGAGTAGGCGGACATTGAGACTGGGTGCTTCTGTTGGATAAGACTGGAGTTGTCTGCCTGTTACGTTGTCTCCTTGTCGCCTTGTTTAGGGTGGGGAATTCCTCCAAGTCAGAGGGAGAGGGGGGCAAAGAGGAATCACCCTTTGGTCGCCCAGTATGGTTTGTACTGTTCATACTGTTCGGCCTAACTACATGTTGAGAACTGTTCTGGGCATTTCTCCCTCGAAATCCATCCTTGTATTTCCTTGTTTCATTGAAACATAGTTGACCTCTGAAAAAATAAGCCTGTCTCCCTTCCTCTCTGTGATGTTTCAATGCAGTGTACTGCCGTCTGGTGAGGTCCGCGGCCACACGGATGCCTTCTTCATCAGCCATTTCTTCCCTGTGCTCTTTTTCTTGCAGCACTGAGAGTTTGTCTGGCCAGTGATGAAGGGCGGCAATCAACGGCCGGGGACGGGTGGAATTGCCTCTTCGGGGTCCGATCCGGTGCGCTCTCTCCACGTCACTGCAGCTCCATATCTTAGAGGGGTAGAAACGATTCAGCAGTTGAACGACTTTACGGGTGCTTGCGCGGTAATCTTCATTTGGGCCTTCAGCAACATTGAAAAATTTGACATTGTTCCTTTTCGAAAATGATTCCAACCGATCCACATCATGTTCGAGAGTGTCGAAGGCCGTTAACAAATGTTCTTGCTGGTCATACACTGTGTCACATGTACTTTGTAGATACTGACACTGGTCTGTCAGACTGGCTACTTTCTGCTTCAGCTGATCGTTTTCTGTCTGCAGACTGTCGCACCACGTATGCAATGAACCGATATCAGCACAAACGGCAGCATAATGTTGTTGTATCTGTTGGAGCTGTGTCAGAACTTCTTCAGTTGTGACGCACTGTGATGGCATTATGTTTGAGCTGTGAAAGGAGGCAACGTTAGGAACGGGGGAACGCGCGGAAATGGAAGGCCTGACATCGTACTGGTAAGATTGCGACAGGTTGGACAATACCTGTTGATTTCTTGTCTTGCCGTCGACACAACCCGTCCCGCTGACTGGACCTGGGTTACTTTCGACGTCCATGCACATCAGCAGGAATTTGAAAAGAAACACTGCCACTAAGGCTGAAGCACAACGCCCCAATTTATGACGAGCCGTGTTGACTGAATTAGAGTAGGAGTAGTGCATGAATTGAAAAAAGAATGTCGGAAAGTTCGTACGAATTTGGACACACCGTAATCTGCTGAAGTCACAGTGAAGAGGTACGAATCTCACACCACTAAACCGTGCACCAAGTAAGCCTAGCTGTTGTCTTCTGGCCATGTAGTTGACATACGTCCACAAAAACGATCCACAACTTACTCTGAAACTTTCAAAATTTGCAGGCATTGTAGTACTCGTTGTTAATGTCTTATTTTCGAGAGAGAGAGAGAGAGAGAGAGAGAGAGAGAGAGAGAGAGAGACTGACAGGCAGACAGACAGATAGACAGACAGATGACAGACAGACAGACAGACGGACGGACAGACAAACGGACAAACAAACAGACAGATGGACAGACACAGACAGAGATAGAAAAATAGAGACAGAGAGATGGATGGACAGAGACAGACAGACAGACAGACAGACAGACAGACAGACAGACAGACAGACAGACAGAGAGAGGATGGGGAGAAAGCGAGAGAGAGAGTGGAAGGGAAGGGGGAAATTTTGCATACGTGAAAGGTTTCAGAAATACGTGGTTCCTACGTCACAATCTGCATGCATGATTCTTTCCTCCCATCCGTTTCATGACCCCCTCACCCCCCCCCCCCCCCCCCCCACCCATCTTAAGGTTGTTACCTAAATTTACCCGTTTATTACCCTAAAATGGAAATGACAGGATGAGGGATCAATCTATAAAAAAGGCAGATCACAAGACAATGCCTTCATGACGTCACTCCCAGTAGGGGTGCATTTGTGTACGTCATATTATATGTATCATAAGTACCGCTGATTACATAGTTTCTCTCATGTTTCCTACCCTCTCCATTTACCATCCCCGCCCCCACTTCCACCCCAACCCCCACACCACCACCCCCTTCGTACACACACACATACACACACACACACACACGCGCGCGCGCGCGCGCGCGCACGCACGCATGCACGCACGCACACACGCACACACACACACACTCACACACGCGCGCGCGCGAGAGAGAGAGAGAGAGAGAGAGAGAGAGAGAGAGAGAGAGAGAGAGAGAGTACACCACTACCCACCCATATACACATACACACACACAAACCCCACAAACACCTAATGTACTCACACACACAAAGCCCACACAAAATGAATACACACACAAACCCCACAAAGAACTTATGTGCAAATATACACACAAACCCGTTAAAAAAAACAACTAGTGTACACACACACACACACACACACACACACACACACACACACACACACACACACACACACACACAAACCCATAAAAAATGATGTACACGTACACACACAAACCCTTAAAAAAAACTAATGTAAACATACACACGAAAACCCGTAAAAGAATTTATGTCCACATACACGCACATAGCCCACAAAAAAACTAATGTACACGCACACACCCAAAACAATAATGCACACATACATACATAACGCCACAAAACATTAATGTACACATACACACAAAGCCCACAAAACATTTTTGTATGCATACAGACACAAAGCCCACAAAAAACAAAGGTGCACGTAAACACACAAAGCTCCCCCCCAAAAAAAAAAAAACAAACAAAAAACTGCTAATGCACCCAAACACACACACACACACACACACACACACACACACACACACACACACACACACACACACACAGAGAGAGAGAGAGAGAGAGAGAGAGAGAGAGAGAGAGAGAGAGAGTAAACCACTATAGTCCAACCCCCATATACACATACACACACAAACCCCACAAACACCTAATATACTCACACATACATAAGCCCACGCAAAATCAATATATACACACAAAGTCCACAAAAGACGCGCGCGTGTGTGTGTTTGTGTTTGTGTGTGTGTGTGTGTGTGTGTGTGGGTTTGCGTGCTCGCCTGAGCATGAGCGCTCGCGCGTTACATATGCATCCTTTCTTCTCTCCCACAGTACTCATTTTCTGTGAGCTTATTTGCCTTTTCTGCCCAGTCATGTTGTGCTCACTGCCCAAATTTATCGATTCATCGGGAAGAAAACAGACTTCTCGACATCATCCGCAGACATGTTATACAAATAGTGAAAAACATGATGATTGCAAAATCGACTGAAATTAACAAAACGCAAACTTCTCTGATCCTAACCATGACCCAAACAAAAGTTGAATTGTCAGTTACGCATACATCTAAACTACAAGCAGTCTGATCCATACGGTAAGAAAGCCTGTGGTCAAGACCTAGGAGGAAAACTGCTATCAGAATGACCCATGCCACATTTACCTCTGTGAACTGGCCGTGGTCAGTGCTGCACTCTGCTTGTCCTCTTCTGTGGAGCGCTGCACGAGAGGTGAGCTGAGAGAGGACTGTTAGCGCACTGTGTGTGTTGCATGTTCTGTGCTGAGGGCGAGGGTCTGTAGGGTGATGTGGATGCAGGCAGAAAGATGAGGATGATGGAGTGAAGGACCAGCTGTCGCTGATAATTCATTTTAAATGGAGCTTTACGAGTCTGTCGTGTAATTTCATATGCAAACTGACGTTTATTGGTGAGCATTACGCACGCACGCACGCACGCACGCACACTTACACACAGATACACACACATACACAGACACACACATGCACACATACACAGACAGAGACAGACAGACAGACAGACACACGTTCATTTGTGAGAGTTACGCACGCACGCACTCATGCACGCACGCACGCGCGCGCGCGCGCGCGCACACACACACACACACACACACACACACATTGAAAACGCACAAAGGATTCTGCCATTGAATGTAAAATGTTTTTCCTTGCAGCTCTGTTTATTTACATCTATTTTGTCTGGAATCATAGAACTCTTGTTTTCTATAAACACCATGATTCTGCACAGATCCATAGAAATTCCCTTGAGAGTTAACCTTTTACCAATGGAACACAGTGGCTGGCAATAAACGGAAATTGAAACAGACCAAAAGAAAAATTCAAGTAAAGACAAACAAAGCTTATTTAGCAAATGGTAGGAAACAGACAAGCGGAGTTTTGACAACTCTGTCTTCTTCTGAGGACACGTGCAATACGAATGAAAACGCATCAACCAACACTCCCCTGATGGCCGCACAAACAACACTCACATGTGAGGAATGCACGCCAGAGGAGGATGAAAGGCAAAGGGTGGACGAGACAGATGAGGAAGGAAAGAGGTACGAAAATGGTGTTTCCACAACAACCTGTTCTGCTGGACAGTCAAGGGTCGTCAGCTCATGAAATAGGCCACATGCTAGGGCTGACCCTCAAAGAACAAAACGCGCGAGTGAATCCATGAACAAAGAGAAAGATGGAGAGAAAAAAGAGCGTTCAAAATTAGCACGTGTCCTGCTAGCACTGGTAACTCTTCAGTCAGACCGTTCTTGTTCTCATTGCAGTTGCCAGTAGCCCCTGGTAACAGGCACAGTACCGCGCACGTGATAAACAGCTCAAGCTGTCACTTTCTACTGGCCTTCATTCACTTACTTTACCCCACCCGCTTCCTTTTCTCCCCCCCCCCCTCTCAGGCTATCTTTTCTCCCCTTTCAGGCTATCTATTCTCCCCTCTCAGGCTATTTATTCTCCCCTCTCAGGCTATCTTTTCTCCCCTCTCAGGCTATCTATTCTCCCCTCTCAGGCTCTCAGGCTATCTTTTCTCCCCTCTCAGGCTATCTGTTCTCCCCTCTCAGGCTATCTGTTCTCCCCTCTCAGGCTATCTGTTCTCCCCTCTCAAGCTCTCAGGCTATCTTTTCTCCCTCTCAGGCTATCTATTCTCCCCTCTCAGGCTATCTTTTCTCCTCTCTCAGGCTATCTATTCTCCCCTCTCAGGATATCTTTTCTCCCCTCTCAAGCTATCTATTCTCCCCTCTCAGGCAATCTTTTCTCCCCTCTCAGGCTATCTTTTCTCCCCTCTCAGTCTATCTTTTCTCTCCCCCCCCCCTCTCAGGCTATCTTTTCTCCCCTCTCAGGCTATCTTTTCTCCCCTTTCAGGCTATCTATTCTCCCCTCTCAGGCTATCTTTTCTCCCTTCTCAGGCTATCTTTTCTCCCCTCTCAGGCTATCTATTCTCCTCTCTCAGGCTATCTATTCTACCCTCTCAGGCTGTCTATTCTCCCCTTTCAGGCTATCTGTTCTCCCCTCTCAGGTTACCTTTTCTCCCCCCTCTCAGGCTGTCTATTCTCCCCTTTCTGGCTATCTGTTCTCCCCTCTCAGGTTACCTTTTCTCCCCTCTCAGGCTATCTTTTCTCCCCTTTCAGGCTATCTATTCTCCCCTCTCAGGCTATCTATTCTCCACTCTCAGGCTACCTTTTCTCCCCTCTCAGGCTATCTATTCTCCCCTCTCACGCTATTGTTTCTCCCCCTTCTCAGGCTATCTTTTCTCCCCCCTCTCAGGCTATCTATTCTCCACTTTCCGGCTATCTTTTCTCCCCTCTCAGGGTACCTTTCCCCCTCTCAGGCTATCTTTTCTCCCCTCTCAGGCTATCTTTTCTCCCCACTCAGGCTACCTATTCTCCCCCCTCTCAGGCTATCTTTTCTCCCCACTCAGGCTATCTTTTCTCCCCCCTTTCTGGCTATCTTTTCTTCCCCCCCCCCTTTCAGGCTATCTTTTCTCCCCTCTCAGGCTATCTATTCTCCCCTCTCAGGCTATCTATTCTCCCCTCTCAGGCTATCTTTTCTTCCCTCTCAGGCTATCTTTTCTCCCCTCTCAGGCTATCTATTCTCCCCTCTCAGGCTATCTTTTCTCCCCTCTCAGGTTATCTATTCTCCCCTCTCAGGCTATCTTTTTTCCCCTCTCAAGCTATCTATTCTCCCCTCTCAGGCTATCTGTTCTCTCCTCTCAGGCTATTTATTCTCCCCTCTCCAAAATTATTGAATAAGTTGTTCCAAGTCGGTTACTTCCCTGTAGAATGGTCCCGAGCAGTTATAGTTCCATTACACAAGAAAGGCAACAAGCAGAACCCAGAAAAGTACAGAGGAATATCACTATTGTGCATATTAAGCATATATGGTAGACGCAGGAGTAAACTATACATAACATTCATCGATTACCAAAAAGCTTTGATACTGTCAAAAGAGACAAACTGTGGACAATTCTAAGTAAACATAAAATATCAACAAAAATGCTTAACATGTTGAAAGGTATTTTTGGAACGTGCAAGCATACGTAAGACACGGTGCGATCTTAACGGAATTCTTTGAGTGCCCGGTTGGAGTGAAACAAGGTTGCTTACTGTCGCCTTTGATTTTCTCTTTACTGATAACAGAAGTAGCGAATAATGTTACAACGAAAGGAAGACAGGGATAACAATTTCTACCTGGAACAGAGGAAATCTTTACCTTATTATTTGCAGATGACATAGCCCTAATTTCCTTAACTCCAGCCGGCCTACAAAATCAGATAAAAAAATTTACAAGAAGCTTCAGATTCTTTAGGTTTAACAGTTAACCTACACAAAACTAAAATAATGGTCTTCAGAAAAGGTGGTTACCTAGGCAGAACAGAAAAATGGCATTACAAAGGTCAAGATATGCGGGAAGAGCGAAAGGTAAGGCTATAGAAATAATGAAAACAATGCACAGTTTAGAACACTTGGATTTAGCTATATATTTTAAATTGTTTGACACACAAGTTAAGCCCTTACTCTTGTATTCAGCAGAAGCATGGGGATTAATCAGCTACAAAGCCATAGAAAATATTCATTTATTTGCATGTAAGAAATATTTAGGAGTAGGAAAGAAAACACCAAATACTTTAGTTTATGGGGAGTTGGGAAGATACCCAATAAGTATTGATAGCACAATAAGAGCAATTCGATACTGGTTCAGACTTATTAAAATGTCACCTGACAGAATACCAAAACAAGCATATGAAAGACAGAAGACAGAAATAAACAAACCTCAGAACTGGGCTTTAGAGATAAAATGTTGTCTAGATATGTATGGCTTTTCTGAAGTTTGGACGAATGAAGGAGTAGGTGATGAATGGAGGTTCATTTTATTACTAAAACAAAGAATGATAGACTGTTACAAACAGAACTGGCACGATAAGTTGGAGAATAGCGAACGCTTTTCAACGTATCTTTCCTTTAAAACTCTACATCAAACCAAGGAATACCTAAGTATAATTACTATAGCCAAGTTTAGGAAAGCGCTAACTAGACTACGTCTGGGGACAAATGATTTGCATGTAAACAAGAAATATATAGACAATTAAGCGATTACAACATGCCCCTTTTGCCCAGTAGTGGAAACTGAATTACACTTTTTAACAGCTTGTCCTTGTTATAGGAAACTAAGAGATAAATACATTTACAATCATTTTAGAAATATCAATACAATCACATTACAAAGCCTGGTAGAAAATGATAATGCTGAAATTACACGGGGCGTTGCTATGTATGCGTTCTATGCGTTAAAACAGAGAGAATCTCAGCTGTAGTAACAGTATCATAATAATTGCTAATGATGATCAAGATACACATTATTAACCTTCGGGTAGTCGGCACTGATTCGGTTGGTCCACATAAATTTTATTAAGGGACATCCTTGGGGGTGTTTTAAATAGTGGTGCTGGAAAGTGATGTTTGTAACATGATTTGAATATGTCTAATTAAGATCTGCAGGAATGCGTGCGTGATAATCATACTTCAAAGGACTAAAAGGAAAGTCATAAAAAAGTCCATTGGAATGTGCTTGTATACTAACAGTAATACTGAGCAAAGAATGGCAAATGGAACATGTTTGTATTAGGATTGGTGCCTTTTATACTGAGAAAATTGCCTTCATATTGAGGCCGGTCACAAAAATTGTTACATAATAATTAGTCTTGGCCAGCCTTGTACACGTGGGATTTGATTGTTAGGCAAAATAGACATTGTGTTGACTGAAACAAAAATGTTAGTTACTGTTCTGTTTATGCTGAATTTGAATAATTGCAAGTTGGTTTTGTACGTAATATGTTCCAGCAAAGATGCACGAATGCCTTAGAATGCTTTAATTGTAGGGTAGGTTGTGTCATCATATATAGATATGCTGGGTCGACCGACCCCTACTATCCCTGTACTATTTTGTAAATAATTAATCATTGGTCAAAACAACAAATTTTCAGAAAGTATATCCAGATGAGTAGTAATTTTGGGGTAAATGTTTCATGAACCATGTATGTAAATTGACCTACCAGTCAAACTATAAATTTCACATTGCGTGACGTATGTGAGCGTAGTCTAAATTCGGTTTAAGACTGGTATATATACGGCTATAACACAGATTTCGATTTGAATATAGATTTTAATTTGGATGTGACATGGACACTGATTGTGAATTGTCCTGGTTTTCGACTTGAGATAGTCATCAACTTATACGTTTTGAGGTGTTCATGAAATATGAAGATTAACTAGGGTGATAATTGATAGTAAACTTAAAGGCGAGTTAACTGGATATGATTTGGAATTCTATCTGAGATCTTTTGATTTGTGGCTTATGCACTTCTTAATGATAATTGTTGATTCTAATTTGATTTGATCTAATTGGTTGACTGTGGATTTAATGCTGATTTGAATTTAATTTTGATTGGACCTAGTGGGATAGTAAATGGTTTTTCTCTAAACAAATAAGGTACATAGATAATGGACTAGTCAAGTAATTGCTTTGTTGATAAATCTCGATTCAACTTGTTTTGATCTGATCCATATTGATGTGACTTGATTAATTCAGATTTTTTTATTTTTTGTTTTTTTCGATTTCTGAACAACATTGCGTGACTCATATGAATGGGCCGATGGCCCCACATTAAAAGGCATGGCGTTGGTGCGCGTCAAGAGTATTCTCTCCTCTCAGGCTATCTATTCTCCTCTCTCAGGCTATCTTTTCTCCCCTCTCAGGCTATCTATTCTCCCCTGTCAGGCAATCTTTTCTCCTCTCTCAGGCTATCTTTTCTCCCCTCTCAGGCTATTTTTTCTCCCTTCTTTCAGGCTATCGTTTCTCCCCCCCCCCCCCCCCCTCTCAGGCTATCTATTCTCCCCTCTCAGACTACCTATTCTCTCTCTCAGGCTATCTTTTCTCCACTCTCAGGCTATCTTTTCTATCCCCTCTCAGGCCATCTTTTCTCTCTTCTTTCAGACTATCGTTTCTCCCCCTCTCAGGCTATCTTTTCTCCTCTCTCAGGCTATCAATTCTTCCCTCTCAGGCTATCTATTCTCCCCTCTCAAGCTATCTATTCTCCTCTCTCAGGCTATCTTTTCTCCCCTCTCAGGCTATCTTTTCTCCCCCCTCTCAGGCTATCTTTTCTCCCCTCCCAGGCTTTCTATTATCCCCTCTCAGGCTATCTATTCTCCCCTCTCAGGCTATCTTTTCTCCCCTTTCAGGCTATCTGTTCTCCCCCCTCTCAGGCTATCTATTCACCCCTATCAGGCTATCTTTTCTCCCCTCTCAGGCTTTCTATTCTCCCCTCTCAGGCTATCTATTTTCCCCTCTCAGGTTATCTATTTTCCCCTCTCAAGCTATCTATTCTCCTCTCTCAGGCTATCTTTTCTCCCCTCTCGGGCTATCTATTCTCCCCTCTCAGATTATCTATTCTCCCCTCTCAGGCTATCTCTTCTCCCTTCTCAGGCTATCTATTCTCCCCTGTCAGGCTATCTTTTCTCCCCCCTCTCAAGCTATCTTTCCTCCCCTCTCAGGCTATAAATTCTCCCCTCTCAGGCTATCTATTCTCCCCTCTCAGGTTATCTGTTTTCCCCTCTCAGGCTATCTTTTCTCCCCCCTCTCAGGCTATCTATTCTCCCCTCTCAGGCTATCTTTTCTCCCCCTCTCAGGCTATCTATTCTCCCCTCTCAGGCTATCTTTTCTCCCCTGTCAGTCTATCTTTGCTCCCCTCTCAGGCTATCTTTTCTCCCTTCTCAGGTTATCTGTTCTCCCCTTTCAGGCTATTCCCCCCCCCCAAGCTATCTTTTCTCCCCTTTCAGGCTATCTTTTCTCCCCTGTCAGTCTATCTTTGCTCCCCTCTCAGGCTATCTTTTCTCCCTTCTCAGGCTATCTTTTCTCCCCTCTCAGGCTATCATTTCTCCCCTCTCAGGCTATCTACTCTCCCCTCTCAGGCGATCTATTCTCCCCTCTCAGGCTATCTTTTATCCCCTCTCAGGCTATCTTTTCTCCCCTCTCAGGCTATCTATTCTCCCCTCTCAGGCGATCTATTCTCCCCTCTCAGGCTATCTATTCTCCCCTCTCAAGCTATCTTTTCTCCCCTTTCAGGCTATCTATTCTCCCCCCTCTCAAGCTATATTTTCTCCCCTTTCAGGCTATCTATTCTCCTCCCTCTCAAGCTATCTTTTCTTCCTCCACTTTCACATCCACCTGTCATTTCTGCACTCCACTTCCTTTTTCTCCCCATCTCTTTGCTAACCACAGCAACAGAGTTTGAAGCGTCATCACTTTGACCAGCTCCGTGCTTTGTGTCATTACTCAACGGACACCTGCACCGGGGATTTATCTCATCAAGTTTCCATCTACTCTGCACAGGGTGAAACGTTCATGCCAATGATCTAGTTCCATCAGTTTGGGACCAGTTCCTCTCTTCGTCACTGGCAAGTCGCAAATTTATTCCCAATGTACATCGTCATGAAATGTTTGTAAATCAAATATGGCGCGTAACGTTCATGATGCTTTATTGTATTTGTTGTATTCATATATTTCCCATGATTATACCTATTTTCATTCGTTTTAGAAACATGTAAACGTTTGACACTCTCATTGACTTTTTGTAAAGATCTATTATTGTTGAAGCGTATCTCTACTTTGTCTATCTCTGTTTTATTTATTTATTTATCTTTTTTGTTACATTGTGACACCATATAAAATTATGATATTCTCCAACACATTTTTGTCAAGATCGGTTCATGCTGAAACATATGTTTATTTTATATACCTTAGTTTTACAATTAGCGATATATTTATGTTCTATCTGCACTTCTGCTTGGCACAACCGCCCTATGCTAAATAGTTGGAAGTTGGGCATCTTGGTAAATGTTCTGACTTACGGGAATAGACCAAAGCATGTGCAAACACGTCTTTTTTTAAGTGATTAATTGTCGTTGTTCCTGCAAACACTAACATCTCTCTCTCTCTCTCTCTCTCTCTCTCTCTCTCTCTCTCTCTCTCTCTCTCTCTCTCTCTCTCTCTTTCTCTGAGGAATACAGCTGAGGAGGAAATGTGAGTGAGTGCCTTTTTTGGAGGTTGCCACCACATCCACCCAACGACAGTTCCCCAAACATGCTAGAACCGATCACTTTAATACCAACTCAGCGTAGACGTGGACATGGTGAGAAAATTAAAGGGAGATCACTGTGAGGGTAGGCATGGAAGACCAAACCATTTAGGACTATTCTTGTTCTGATTGAAGAGAATTAGGATGATGAAGACAATATTGCCATGTTCCATTTTGGTGAAATACTATATGATAGGGATGCACTTCTTGCTTCTTTTTCATGACCTATCCCGGAGTCAATAGGCCCCAAGAGATACGGCCACCTGCTGTGGTGGTCAGGAAATCTGACTAACACTCTCAGACACACATCTATTCAGACTGAAACTCGTTGTGGAAGTTCCACTCTTGATTTTTGAGACCACAGCACACACAGATCGAGGCACGAACTGGCCAGGGGAAATAACAATGTTACTCAAAAATGCCTCAGAAGTTTTGGAAAAAGATAGGAAGATTTGTTGCTAGAGCCCTAAATGCAAGTTTCAGGAAGGGGGAACTATCTTGTGCACAGAGGGAAGGTATCATTATGTGCATTCCTAAAGGTGACAGGCCAAGACAATACATAAAGAATTGGAGACCTATCTCACTTTTAAATGTCATTTATAAAATTGGATCTTCTTGCATTGCTAATCATTTGAAAAATGTACTACCACATGTTGTTAATGAAGACCAAACAGGATTTATTAGAAATAGATACATAGGTGATAATTTGAGATTAATCTATGACACAATAGCCCACTTAGATAAGCACAATTTACCAGGATTATTGCTGAACATAGATTTTGAAAAAGCTTTTGACTCAATTAATTGGGAATTTATGTTTAAGGTATTAAAAGCTTTTGGATTTCAAGAAAATATATGCAGATAGATAAATGTGTTTTATAACAATATAAAATCTTGTGTTATTGTAAATGGTCAGGTATCAGATTGGCTGGAAGTTAAAAGAGGATGCAGACAGGGAGACCCCGTATCCCCCTATTTGTTTGTACTTTGTGTCGAGGTGCTAGCTGTAATGGTAAGAGAAAATCCAGATATTCACGGGATCAGAATGAATACAAATTGTCTCAATACGCTGATGACACTGAATTCCTGCTTGCAGGGGATAGAAAGTCTTTTGAAACATGTATCGATGTTCTTGCTCGGTTTGGGTGTGTGTCAGGCCTCCATATGAACAAAGGCAAAACTAGCGCTATTTGGTTGGGAAGCAGAAAAACTAGTGAAATCCGTTACATGGAACATTTGGGAATGGACTGGAATCCATCAAAATTTAAAATACTTGGAATGTGGTTTACGAACGATCTTAGAGAATGTATTAAATAAATTATTCGGAAAGATTGACAGATAAAAAGCATTTATTCAAAGTATGGGTAAAGCGTCAGATAACGCCTCTTGACAGAGTTGCCGTACTAAAATCAATTATTCTTTCAAAATTGACTCATTTGTGGTTACTTTTACCGAACCCACCTGATATATTTTTTCAGACATGTCAACGCATCTGTTACAAATTCGTTTGGAATAACAAGACAGATAAAATTAGCCGCAAAATTTCACACAAAAGTATTAAAAATGGTGGCATTGGTATTCCTGACTTAAAGATATTTGTTTATTTTGAAGCTGTCTTGGATTAGGAAAGTGGAAAAATCAACTCATAAATGGAAACATATTTTGTTGAAAAACTTTCACAAATGGCCTCTGATTAATAAATTTGGTCCTGAGTTTGTCTCCAGTTTTGCAAAATACAATCACTTTTGGAAGGATGTCTTTGAGGCAATGAATGTTTTCTATTATAAATGCACACCTAAGAATTCCGCTGAACTTCTTGCCAAGCCGATTTTTCACAATAAGCGAATTCAAGTAGGGAAGAAATTTATTGTTTCCAGAGAGCTTACAAATAAAAGTATCTACAATCTTGCACAGT
Organism: Conus canariensis; assembly: GCA_033310375.1. Lineage (NCBI taxonomy): Eukaryota > Metazoa > Mollusca > Gastropoda > Neogastropoda > Conidae > Conus > Conus canariensis. The sequence goes on from CM065735.1 coordinate 4,222,207, forward strand.
TTTTTGATAATAATGTGAAGATTTTGTCGCATATGCGGTTCAAAGAAAAATATAATGTGAACATTGACTTCGTTACTTTTGCTGGTTATACATCGGCAATAAATGACTGCGTAAAAAAGTATAATATTACGATCAAGGATAATAAACATCTAAACGAATCACTTTGTTTTAGGAACACATTTGCAATTAACAAAGGCTCAAAAATGTACTATGATATACTGGTAAAAAATAATCTGAGACCAAAATGCTGCTACAAATGGGACTTAAAGCTCTCAACAGTCCATGACTGGAAATCGTGCTTCCACTATATACATAAAATAAATGACGTAAAGCTTAAATGGTTTCAGTTGAAGATTGTACATCGATGCCTAGGTACGAACATTATCCTAAGGGAAATTGGAATAGTTGATCACGATACATGTAATTTCTGTGGAATGCACAAGGATAGTATTGATCACATGTTTTGGAAATGTGACATCGTACAGGTTTTTTGGAACAATCTCATTGATTTAATGAAAGAAAGGTGTATAAATGCAAAAAATGTACGATTAACAGAATCATTTGTGTTGCTCGGTTATGACAGTAACATTTTTACAGACAGCATCTTTTCTCTCTTAATATTGTTTGCAAAATACTATTTGTACACTTGTAAACTAGTGAAACAAAATCCACAGATATCTGTCTTTCTGAAAAAATTAAAATTCAGATATAAAATCGAAGAATATAATGCCTGTTTACAATTAAACCAGGCAAATTTCTCTAACAAACAGATAACAAACACCATTATTATCTGACGACTAATCAATCAATAATATACTTTACAAAATACAGTTATACGTATAATAAACGATTATATCGGATTGTGTCAATTCATTTGATTCGCCTGACAATCATTATCCTTTGCCCATCTGTTCTCTGTATGCACGCACACACGCATGCACGCACACACGCACACACACACACACAAACACACACACACACACACACACACACACACACACACACTCACACACGCGCACGCGCGCGCGAGAGAGAGAGAGAGAGAGACAGAGAGAGAGAGAGAGAGAGAGAGAGAGAGTGAGAGAGAGAGAGAGCACACACTCACAGAGAGAAGAGAGAGAGAGAGAGAGAGAGAGAGAGAGAGAGTACACCACTTCCCACCCATATACACATACACACACACACCCCACAAACACCTAATGTACTCACACACACAAAGCCCACACAAAATGAATACACACACAAACCCCACAAAGAACTTATGTGCAAATATACACACAAACCCGTTAAAAAAAACAACTAGTGTACACACACACACACACACACACACACACACACACACACACACACACACACACACACACACACACACAAACCCATAAAAAATGATGTACACGTACACACACAAACCCTTAAAAAAACTAATGTAAACATACACACGAAAACCCGTAAAAGAATTTATGTCCACATACACGCACATAGCCCACAAAAAAACTAATGTACACGCACACACCCAAAACAATAATGCACACATACACACATAACGCCACAAAACATTAATGTACACATACACACAAAGCCCACAAAACATTTTTGCATGCATACAGACACAAAGCCCACAAAAAACAAAGGTGCACGTAAACACACAAAGCTCCCCCCACCAAAAAAAACAAACAAACTACTAATGCACCCAAACACACACACACACACACACACACACACACACACACACACACACACACACACACACAAGAGAGAGAGAGAGAGAGAGAGAGAGAGAGAGAGAGAGAGAGAGACTAAACCACTATAGTCCAACCCCATATACACATACACACACAAACCCCATGTCATGTGAATGAGGAAAAAGTGATGTGAATGGAAAAGTTTCATATCAATTAAGAGATTTTGTAATTTTTGCAATTGTGGAATGGAACCTACGGGTTTGATGCTTTTTTGTATTCATGGAGTGCAACCGCCAGTGATGCGGAAGAGTAGGACGCTGAGTGGATTGTGAAGTGTGTTCACCCAATGTGAGGAAGGGTGGAAGATTGTTACTTCAGAGGAGCTCTGGACACAGACATAGGAGGATGTCTGATTGTAACCCTCTTTGGGTTTAACATAGGACTAGGATTGTCCGATGCAACCCTGGGTTGGGTGTGCTATATGATTGGACTGGTTTGTCCAATGCAACCCTGGTTTGGGTGTGCTTAACCCTTGGTGGGTGTAATATGCCTGGCGTGGCAAGTTCACTCGAGTTATAGAGTGTAGATGTAGACTGGAAGTCTACTAGGGTAGGCTTGTCGCTTATTCCCTAGAAGGTGAGTACCAGTTGGGGTTGTAAACTGGTTAAAGCAATTACAGTAAAGGTGTAATTGTAATGATAACAGAAGTTTGATAATTATACAGATTTGATGATATTGCGCTATTTGGGAAAAAGAGAAAGATGAACGTTGAACGCGAAAAGAGAATTGAAAAATAAATAAATAAAATATTGTTGTATAAAGATTTCTCTCTGTACCCCAACTGTAGGTAGGAATAGGTTGGCGGAACAAGACTCATGTGAGTATTCTATATTGATCTTGGAGTGAATGTGAAAGGAGTTAAAAAGGAGCTATGAATAATAAGAGAGAAAGAGAAAGAATAAATAAAATTCATTTTAGAGGTTAACCCTGGACCTAGGGTTTCGTTACAGAATCCCTCAGCGTCCAGTGGTGGTCCAGTGGTGGTCCGGTGGTGGTCCAGTGGTGGTCCAGTGGTGGTCCAGTGGTGGTCCAGTGGTGGTCCAGTGGTGGTCCAGCGGTGGTCCAGCGGTGGTCCAGACTTGAGCTGTACGAGTCTAGTGAGAGTCCAGGCTGTGGTGGTCCAGAGGTGGTACAGCCAAGTGGCAGAAAGCTCCTCGACAAGTCAAGATGACTTGTCTTTATTGATACTATTTAATATAAGAACTGATAGTGTAACATGTGTGTGAGTGTTGGATTTTTGGTAAAACTTTGAATATTGCATTATTGTTTCTATGTGGGGAATTATCTTGTGAAGAGAAGAAATAATTGTTGGAAAATGCAGTGAAATGCAAAGAATAAGTAAAACCCTTTTCTTTGTGAGTAAAGGGAGCATTTTATAGAAAACTCAGTTCAATTGTGGTAGTGCTCCTTTGGGTGAATGGAGTGATTGCGTGTTGTGTACGAAGTAAGCATACTGTGTTTGTGAATGCAAGTGTGTATGTTCACAAACATGGGTGTGTGACAGTGGTGACCCCGTCTTTGAATTTAGGTTAGAGTTTAATAGGATTTAGTTTTTTGAGCGAGTACTGCTGCTAAAATATTGTTTTGAACCCCTTTGTAAAAAAAGAAAAATAGAAGTAAAATTACTCTGCCAAATTACAATTATAAAGATACTATTTTGTTCCCCTCTGCATTGCTGTATAATTGTTATATTTATTCATTTTCATTGGCATTTTCAATTTTGTTTTTCTTATCTATATTTATGGTGTGAGTCAATTGTTTATGTAATGTATACTTGTTCTTAGTATTCCCGTCTCCAGTTCTACGGGTGGTAGTTTCAATTAGTGGGCTACCTAAGGGTTCTTTTGCTCGGTCTTACTTTTCCTACTTTTTTCAAATTTTCGCCTCTCTTGGTTTCTGTCTCTATTCTAATTAAAATTCTCTTGATATTCTTTACAATAAGCTCCTCTCTAGTTTCAAGTTTAGGCGGTTTTTTTTTCTATTTTAAATAGGGTTTCTGATTAGTGTGTGTAAATGCTCCCTTTATTTTAAATGTTGTAAGGTTTAGTTGAAAATCTTTCTTGTAAAATTGTTTGTGTTTTTTCTGGCACATTCTTTTGGATTCCTTTTTGAAAACAGTGCTCTGCTTTAGTTTAAAACAATAATTAAAAAAAAATATTCTTAGCTTTTCTTGGTATTTCGGAAATCTTTCTCACAATTCAGTCTTTCAGAGCCATTTCTAAATTTACTTCTCACATTTTTTGGCCAACTAAATTAACTTAAATAAAACATTTTTTCAGTGAGGGTGCATTTCCATACTCAATCAAATTTTACTGGAAAAAAAAATATATTCTTTTCTGTCCCGTCATTGTTTTTTTTTGGTTCTTTACAAATTTGAATGTTTTGAGCTCTGTATTCTAGTAATCAGTGCCAAGTAAGTTTAAATTGTTGTTCTATTTTAAATAGTGTTTTTATTTCACATCATAATTTCTCTACCCCATTTGCACGCTGTGGGATTTCTTTAAGCGTGATCTACACTCTCATACAACATGACTGATACAGTAGATGATCAACAAATAGAGGAATTCCAATCCTTATTTGTGAAGGAGGATGAGGAAACGGTTCGTTTCAACCGATTTTTGTCCCAGGGACAGAAATTGCAGTTGTCTGGTGATGCGTTAATGGCTTACATTGATCAGTGTGAAGAGCGTGCGCTCAGAGCGAAAGAAAGAGAGGAGAAGAAAGAGGCAGATGAGAGAGAAAGGCTTAGTAAAGCAGAGGCAGAAAAAGAAGATAAGATTAGGCAAGCAGAAGCACAGTTAGAGAAAGAAGAGAAGGATAGACAAGTACAGTTAGAGAAAGAAGAGAAGGATAGACAAGTACAGTTAGAGAAAGAAGAGAAGGATAGACAAGCACAGAGAGAGAGAGAGGAAAAAATCAGGGCGCATGAACTTGAAATGAAAAGAACAGAAAGTCTTAATTTACTTGAAATGAGAAGATTGGAACTTGAACAAAAACGAGTGGAACTTCAGTTGAAGCAACAGGCTGTTCAACAATCTGCAAATGTAAATGTTTCTCAAACTGATGCTGTTCCTGTTCAGGGTGCAGGTAAGACTTCCTACATTCCCAAATTACCCCCTTTTGATGAGAATCGTGATGACATAGACTCTTTTCTTTTTAGGTTTGAAAACCATGCTTCATCATGTGGTTGGAGCAAGGACAAATGGACATTGTATGCTGCTTCCCTATTCAAGGGCACCGCATTATCTCTGTATCATAGTTTGGCAGTTCGTGATTCTCTCACATGGGAAGAACTGAAAGCTGAACTTTTGAAGAAGTTTCAATATACAGATGAAGGCTTTAGAGAAAAATTTCGTTCAGTTCGTCCAGAAAAAGGTGAATCATTTGCAGCTTTCCTTATTAGGACAAGTCATTTATTTGATCGTTGGGTTGAATTGTCCCAAACACAGAAAGAATATGCTGATTTGCGTGACTTGTTGTTACGTGAGCAGATTTTACAAAGCGTATCCAAAGACCTAGCTATTTTTCTAAAAGAGAGATCTTGTAAAACTGCAGAGGATATCTGTAAGCTGGCAGATCAGTATCGGACTGCTCATCCGGAAAAGCATTTTTCAAGGAAATCTGACCGTGATGTGTTTGAGGCAAATGTTGCTTCAACAGGCCAGTTTGGTCCGGGTCGTTCTCAACCAAACAGGAGATATGGTCATAGAGGAGGCCAGAGTTTTTCTCAAAGACAGAATACAAACAGGAATAATGTACATTCCTATAATAACTGGCAAGAGAATAATTCTGGACAAACTTTTTCACAGGGTAATCCAAATCCAAGAGGATATACCAATTCTCGACGGACTGGTCAGTTTAGAGCTATTCGTGGCCGTGGACAATTTTCAAACCGTGGTGGTATTGATCATAGTACAGTACCAAATACAGTATCTGGTGTGGACAATGGTTGTTGGCACTGTTCCTGTATATTTCACAAGAAGAAAGACTGTCCTTTTCTAGCACAGGGTAATGTGTGCTTAGCAACAGATCCCAAGCAAACTACTAAAGATACTCAGCATGTTTTAGTGTCTGACACTGATGTTACAGGTCTACACATTGAATCGTGTGCTGTCAATGGGTTTGGTGCTACACTGTTGAGGGATACTGGGTGTACTACTGCTGGTGTACGCAAAGATTTAGTCAGAAAAGAACAATACACCGGGACACATCAGCAATGTCGTACATTTGGTGGCAAAATTGAATCATTTCCTTTGGCATGTGTTTATGTTTGTACTCCCTATTTTACAGGTGAAATAACAGCATGTGTCATTGATGATCCTGTGACATACCTCATTCTTGGAAATCTCAAGGGTGTTTCCACGTCTTGTGGAGGACAATGTGGTTCTTTTGTGCCTTCTATGGTAAGCACTCGTTCACAAGAGGAAAAAGAAAGGCAAGGTCAAAAACCCCTGGTTGTTCCCTATGTCCCAAAATTGGATGTGACTCCTGAACATTTGAGTGATTTACAGAAGACAGATACAACATTGACTCATTTGTTTCAGAAAGTTGTTCCTGAGGTACCTGACAAAGTGACTGATATCATGTACATAAAAAAGAATAATCTTTTATACCGTCTTTTTCCTAAAGATGAACAGGTGGTGGAGCAGATTGTCGTTCCTATGTCTTTACGTGATACTGTTTTGCATACTGCACATGATTCCATGTTTTCGGGTCATTGTGGAGTCAAACGTACTCTTCAACGTGTGTTGTCTTCATTTTTTTGGCCTGGTGTTAGTGTGCAAGTTTCAAAATATTGTCAATCATGTGATGTCTGTCAGAAAACAATTCCCAAAGGTCGTATACCATTTGCACCTTTGCAAAGAATGCCAGTCATTACTGAACCATTCAGTCGTGTTTGCATTGATTTGGTTGGTCCATTTCATGTTTCCAATTCTGGTTTTCGTTATGTGCTCACTGTCATGGATGTTGCTACCAGGTATCCTGAAGCTGTACCTTTGAAAAAGATTGATACCATTTCTGTGGCAGAAGCATTATTTTCTATTTTTTCCAGAATGGGACTTCCTGATGAAATATTATCTGACTTGGGTACTCAGTTTGTGTCAGATCTCATGAAAGAAATATTTCGTTTACTTTCAATTTCTGCATGTACTACATCTCCATACCATCCACAGTCGAATGGCCTTGTGGAAAGATTTAATGGTACTTTCAAGATGATGTTGAAGAAAGTTTCTAAGGAAAGACCATCAGACTGGGATCGATACATTCCAGCCATACTTTTTGCCTACAGGGAATTGCCAAATGAGAGCACAGGTTTCTCTCCTTTTGAGTTGCTTTTTGGTCGTTCACCAAAAGGACCTATTAGCATCCTGTCAAAGTCATGGTCTGGGGACAATGTGTCTCAAGAAGAAAAAAATGTTTTTGATTATGTTTTTACTTTACAAAATCGTATAGCAGATGCATGTCGTATTGCCCAAGAAAATGCTTATAACGGTGCAACTACGCATAAAAAGTATGCTGATCGTGGGGCAAAGATGCGTGTGTTTTCTGTGGGTGACAATGTGTTGGTGCTTTTGACAGATGACAAGAGCAAGATGCATGTGATGTGGAAAGGACCATTCGTCGTCATTGAAAAATGTTCTGATGTCAATTACAGAATTGATATGAATGGTGTGAAGAAAATTTTCCATGTTAACATGTTGAAAAAGTACTTTCACAGGTCTGATGTTATGATCAACAAGGTTACTGTCCCTGATAAGATTTCAGCATTGGCATGTGACATTTCATGTCTGTTAGAATGGATTGTGTGACAGAACATTTGCAACGTCTTGACAAACCTGTGTTTCACAAGGTGCCTGTAATTCATGAAACTGCTGTTGGTGTAGTTCAGGACACTGGTGATGATGTTATTCAACTGCCTACATTATCCTTAAAAGGTGAAACATACGAGGATGTCAAGATCAACGAGGACTTGAAACCATCTCAGGTGGCTCAACTAAAGTGTTTACTACAGGATTATACAGATGTACTTACAGACAAACCAGGATCTGCAGTTGGTGTTGAACCTCATAGAATACGGTTGACAACAGATGTTCCTGTACGAATGAAGTCGTATCCTTTACCTTTTGCAAAAAAGCAAATTATTGAAAGAGAGGTACAGGTCATGTTGGATCTTGGGGAGAGAACTATAAAATAGGCATTCTGGCTCACCCACCTCCGCCAGCTCCAACCGGCTAACGCCGGTTTCGCTGCTGCTCCGGCGGCTTACCCAGAATGCCTATTTTATAGTTCTCTAATAGTAAACACTTTACAAACATACATAATGTGTAGGATTATCTGTTTTATAGTTCTCTGTCACTGGACCGTTAAGAAGTAAACAAACAAAACAATGGGGACTTGGTTAACCATGCCTTTATTCTTAGGAGGGCTATTTGTCAACCAAGTTGGGATTTCATTCTATTGTGAGGAATGACTGGCTATTGAAAGCTATCTGAATAGGGAGTGTCTGAAAGGGGTGGGATGTGTGTTCACACAAGCGTAGAATCGTGGCACGTTGTTGAAGATTATTCTAAGCAGCCACCAAGTGCACTTATTAAAAGCTTGATTCAACAAACAAGACAATTGTATAAAGTACACCCGGCGGCCGCCTGAATAGGCAGCCTGTTGAATAGGACGTGACAAAGCGACGGTCCACCTAGACCGCGGCCGTTAAAGCGTGGCTTTCTGCTATAGGCTGTGACGTGTGCCTGTTTAATATTCATTTCACGCGCTCTAGCTAGAGCGCGGCCGTTCCCTGCTGTGGCTCTTGAGAAGATCGTGTTTCAAGCTGCATTGGTAGTTGAATGGGAGTGGACCAATACTGCCTTATCTCCTCACTATATGAAAACATTGCTTTTAGTTCTTTTCTCATGGAGTAGACTTCAATGAAATAGCAATTCTTGATGAACAGTTTGTGATTCAAGAAGTTCTATCTCTAATTCAGAAGAGATACTGTCTTGTGACATAACACAACACTTTCTAACTGAAAACACGACTGCACTGCACACCCGCAAATGACAAGACAGCTAGGTTTAGTTGCTAACAACACAAGTGCTGGGCGGAAATGTCGTCACTGTTACTAATCAGCTGATTCTATCTAGTCTTGTGATTGGGGAAGGTAAGAAACATGTTTTGATATGTTTAGAAATTTAGCCGCCTAAATTTATACAATGACGTCTAACGCCTGTACTGAACGACGCCGTCTAAATTTATACAATGCCGCGTGGCGGCCTGACGCCCTTATGTGTAACTTGACACGAACTAGCAAACAGTGCGGCGCTTCGACTCGGCTATTGTGCAGTTGAGTAAGCCGGGGCCAGACATGTCTGACCTAGATACTACATAAAGGCAGAAGGGAGTTGTCTCCCTGGAAAAGAATGTAACAATTAATTGTGAAAAAAAATCGTCATTAAGTCGTTCTAGGTTCTTATTCAAGTCGGCATCACGTTCTTATTCAAGTTCTTATTTAAGTTCTTAACAAGTTTTTATTCAAGTTCTTAACAAGTCAACATCAAGTTTTTAACAAGTCATCATCAAGTTCTTAACAAGTTCTTATTCAAGTACTTATTCAAGTACTTATTCAAGTTCTTAACAAGTCGTCATCAAGTCGTCATTAAGTTTTTATCAAGTCGTCATTAAGTTCTTATTAAGTTCTTATCAAGTTCTTATTTAAGTTTTATTAAGTCGTCATCAAGTCGTTATCAAGTTCTTATTTAAGTCACTTATAATTATTTATTAAGTTCTTAACATATTATTGCATATCAAATGGATCAAAATGAGATTTTGTTGTTGGCAGTTCTGGCATGCTTTTTTGTTCGGCTTCTGTATTTAGTGGTTGAGATTTTTTTGACTGCTTTGGTTTTTGCTGGCGTTGTTTATATGTTTTATAACCGTAATAACCACCCCCAGCAGCAATGACGCCAAAAATGGCAACTGTTTTAAATTCAATATTCCATGACGACTTTGGTGTTGTAGGTCTTGAATCAACTTGTGTATTTACAGCTGGCATTGAAACAACTGTTGGCGTTGGCGATGTTATGTTTTCATTATGAGTTATATTCTGTGCTCGGAACATTAATTTTTTTTGTTTGTTCCACTCTGCTAATTTTTTTCCTGCTGCAACACGCCCAGGATGAGGAGGCTTTTTACTGGTCACTTTCTCCACCTGATTCAATGTTTTCTGATTCTGCTGATTTTCTGGCTCGGTCATTTTGAAGGGAAACAAAATCTATATGATTAAAAGTAATTAATCCCATGATTACTGGCGATAACAATGTTCCAAATCTGTAATATAGATCACATCCTAGAGACTCTAATGACTTTGTTAAAACTGGATCCTGCGTTAAATCATACATAAAATCTTGTTCAGAATCAATGGGAGCAAATCTACTAACTAGTTTAGTGTACAAACTAAGAACCGTTTGCCCAACACTTTTGACCATTCTTGACCCCAGTTGCGCTTCATACCTGTTGTGATACTTTACAATGTCTTGCGGCGACATTTGTTGAATCTGTTCTATGCTAAATTCATTTCCAAGGTACTGTTTTGTTTTTCCACACGCCGCCAAAGAATACAGCCTTTCCTTTTGGCGCATAATAGCTTGGTCATCAACTTGATCATTTGTAAGTTCAGGAAGTAAATCATCGCAGTTCATGTTTTATTAATAAATAAATATTATTTTATTTTTTAAAAATGAGCACCGAAAAAACTATTACTAACCTTGTATACCATTCTGCTGTTATTGGAGGCCTAAGTGTAGGATATACAATGCTTGGTAAAAACTTGTTAAAAATAAAACCAGCAGATCTTGGCAAACTAGACTTTGAAGACTCAGCAAAGCTAATTGCTGTTATTACAGCTTCATTTGCTACGAAAGATTTTCTAGTTAAGCAAGGAATAATTCCAGACAGTATCAATATGTAAAATTAAAAAAAATACATTTATAAAAATGGCTTCACTCGTAATGATGATTGGTGGCGCTGTGGTTAATGCGCTTGCTTTTAGCGGAAGTAATTACGCATTTAGTAAACTACAAAATAACAATGAGAGAAAAAGACATAACAGAGCTATGGAGCAACTAGCTGCTGCACAAGACACCTATGAAAAGCAAAGAATGGAGCAGTTAGATTTTATTAACGACAGACTTAAACAACAGGGACATGCAGCTTACACATTTAAAGATGTTGACCAGGCAATAAAAGAATATTATCTAGTAACAGGCAAACAAGTTGAAACATTGCCCCCACCAAAATTCAGCGATTACTATCAACCATCAGAAAAACAAAAGATGCAAGAAATATTGTTTATTGTCTTTGGCATGACCGCTGTGTATTTTGTTGCACAAAGTATTGGCTGAATAAAAAATGAACAAGATCTATTATTCGCCAAAAGGATATTGGAAGGGAATAACAGCAATTAAAAAGCTAAGCCAAGCAGCTGGAGTCAGTGAACAAACAGCAAAAGAATGGTTATCTAAACAAGCGATTTGGCAAATTTATCTGCCAGCGCCTAAACGAATACAAAGACCACACTTTGTGAATATAACTCCAAACGACACCCATCAAATGGATCTTCTATATTTACCCCATGATACGATTAGACGAAAAAGATTTAAGTACGCACTTACAGTCATTGACATAGCTTCAAGATACAAAGATGCGGAACCATTAACACAAAAGAGTGCTTCTGCTGTTGCTGTCGCTATACAACTGATATATCAACGAGGACCCTTAACTTATCCTCGCATGATTCAAGTCGATGATGGAAAAGAATTTAAAGGTCAAGTAAATCAATTATTGTTAAAACATAGAGTTACCATTAAAAGAGGCATTCCAGGAGTTCACAGATCACAGGGTTTGGTTGAAAACTTTAACAAACAGTTATCTGAAAGACTTTTCTCCTACCAGTATCACAGAGAGCTGATTGACAATTCTCGCAACACAGAATGGGTTAGAAGACTGCCCTCAGTTTTGCGCGCAATGAATAATGAAGAATTTAAAGGTTCAAAACCAGTACAAGCAATCAGAAAACAAACAATAAATGTTGTTGAAGGAGAGTCTTCATCAAGCAAACTATTACCATTTGGTTTGAAAGTAAGGTACCTTTATTCGCCGGGAGAAGCAGAAGGGGACACTCGCATCAGGGCAACAGATCCAGTTTGGAGTGTTGATCCATATGAGATAAAAAAAAATTGTGAAAATGAATCCACCCGTGTATTATTTACGAGAAACTGACACAACAAAACGACCAGCCCCTCAAAGATCTTTTGTGAAGGAAGAACTGCAGATAATCCCTCCAGACACAGTTCCAGTCGCTTAATTATTTTTTAATTTAAATTAAAATGGCGGCAAGAATGGAAAAGGAAGAATCCTTACGTAAAATGGCACTGGAAGCAAGAATGGTGAAGGAAGAGTCCTTAGAAATAATGCGAAAAATATTTGATTATAATCTTGCTATTAGACTAATATTTAAGAAGATTGATTATGCCATGCTAGACAAAACCTCAAATTTTGATTGGGAATATATTAAAAAAATTCGAGCGCATTTAGCAGTAATGGATAATAATTTGGTTGAAATGGGTGATGATATAGTTAAGCTTAACGAACTGTTTTAATCTACGCAAATACATTTGGGTTTAAAATGGAAGCTCAAAGGGAAATGGCAGAAATGACAAAGGAAAAGTCTTTAAAATTAATGCAAGATTTATTTGAGTATCAGTATATCATTAAAGAAGTATTTGAGAAGATTGACAATCCTTGGCTAGAACAATCGCCAGACAATCGCTTTAAACCCCAAAGCTTTTATTTTGATTTATGGGTATGGGAACATGAATATTGCGAAATGACAAAAAAAATTAAAGCACATCTAGCATTAATAAATAATATTAATTTTGCTAAATTAGATGATGATATAATTGAACGTGTGATTGCTGAAAAATATAAGCCCATATGATTATACTATTCTCCAATGCCCGATTGCATATGAAAACTCTGGATTAACAAACACACGTTTTGTGTTTGTTCTATCTAATGACTTCTTTGTTACAACAGTTGTGTTGATCTCATGTAGATTAGATCGTAGTTTTACGTTGTCATGATGAAAAGTCTTATTGTCAAACAATGCTTCTTTGTAGTTGTCATGGGATATGCTTGATTGCACAACACTACGAGATATTCCCTTTGCTTTTTTAACAACTTTTTTTTGGCTTGAAAGACTGTACATTTTCGACCTCAAACCAACAAACTCCTTGATCACACCACCAGATAATTCATCCTTCATCTTACCTAAAACCTTCTTGTTAATATCTGAATGCAAAGGCGAATCTTTAGGGTAATCAGATGTGTCGTACCATCCCGCATGCCCTTTAGCTACTTCTAATTCCATGTCTTTATAGATATCTTCAGTAGGGATGTCGATTACAAAGGAATCTGTATCTGTGTAAAGTACTTTGGACTCAGGATACAAGGGCTTAAAGTAGTCGTAAAGAAATTCTAACATCGAAAGCTTCGACAGCTCTAAAACAGTAAACCCAATAAAAACGGGCTTATCCAATTTGACTTTCTTTTTTTTCATCATTATGCCAAAAAGCTGATCATGAAATCTTCTGAAGTCCTGATAATTAGGTTTTGAAGTCAACTTAATTGCAACGTTTTCTCTGGTGACCAATCTAACATCTTTACGCTTGTGCGGATTTTCCATAGTCTTTCCAAAACAGCTGTTGTTCATCAACTTGAAAAAGTCTTTTTCTGAAGCATCTGTGGATTTAGTTATGAGATCAGTGTTCTTCATTATGTATGGTTTCATGAACTGTTCTTGATCAAAAGCAATTATACGATGAACAGCTGTCAACTTCAAACCATGTCTTAAATAAAATTGAAGAAGTCTGTAATGACAGACATAATTTTTTTTGTCACGAAGATTAGGCACAAGTTTAGGTGGTTCTGTCATTGACACTTTTAGACTTTCTGCCGCTAATGGATAGTCATTATGGTAATCATGAAGTTCATGAGGATATTCTAAATCAACTTCTAGAATGAGACCTCTTTTACGATCAGCTTCTAGAGTAGGTAGCCATTTTAAAAACTTTTGAATGTCTTTGAGTCCTGTGTACATTTTAAAGTTGCGTAATGGAAGTGATTGCGCCATTGCCCATCCATACAGATTGTTTGCATCTAAATACATAAGATAGTTAGTCCTTTTACTTGGATCATAGTCGTCCAAGTATTTGTTGTTTGCTTTACAGTAATGGTGCGACGCCATACTGATTCCCCCACGCAATCCGTTTTCAATCATCTGAAGCATTGGCAGGTCAGACAATAAATCAATTTGTACTCCAGTAAATTTTAAGAAAGCGTCCCAGCTCATCCCGGGCGCAGAAATGTAATGCGCGGGATCCAGGCTGTAATGTTTCATGCAGGTCTTCCTATAATTTTCAAAGACGTCCGCCAACAAACAGGTATCCGCCATTAAATAGGAATCATGATAGTCTCCCATCGTTTTACACTCTAACTTCTGCCACGCTTCTTGAGCATAAGAATAATCAGAATCACTGATGTCCTTTCCTCTGAGACTAGAAAAGAACGCGCCTTTAGGCGGAAGTGTATCTTCGTCAAACCTTTCCCAACTGTTCATGTACTCATAAGGGTAAACGCCCTTTCTAACAAGAGTTGGGTCAAAATATTCTTCTGTTATTGGGCAGGACTTTAAGGACATAGCCAGTGACTCTAATGAACCCATCATGTGTTGCATAGAGTCGTAGAAAGACATGTTATTTAAAGTGAAACACATGTACTTTTCTGATGACTGCGCAATGCATGACACCCTGAAGTCGCTGGTTACTGCTTGCATTATAAGGTGAGAGTCGTAACCTCGCAAGTTGTGAAAGAATATAGGCAGCTTCCATGTCTTTGGTTCAAACTTTAGTTGAAGATTGCATTTGTTATGTGCTGCTCCTCTAAACTTTCCACTAATGTGATCATGGTCTCTTACTGTTGGATTCTCTGCGGAGAGGTCTAAACCACAAATCCAACAGTGAGTGGCTGAGTCATACTGTTGTTGGTCTTCAGGCGTCATTATGATTTCAGATAAATTCAGATTATTAGAACAGGCATTACGCACTTGCTGCATGCGTTTTAAGAAGTATTTTGCAGCATTTGGTCCTCTGTATAATTCTGGCTTTGAATGGGCGCCATCCGACCTAACAATGATGAAGGCAAATGAGCAAATCTGATGATTACTCATTAAGACTGTTTTAGGAAGTTTCTGTGGGGTTGGTCCTTCATAAGGAACAATGAGTGATTCGAAGTCTGCGTAAACAACATATGGACTAGTTTGCAACCGTTTCCAGTTCTTAAAACTAACTTTACTGCCTTCTCCGGGCGTAATTAGTTCTGTATCACAGTCAACTGGGCTAATACAATGTTTTATATGTTCGCTCGCAGCTTGAACGGACGGAATTCTTGTTAAACATTTTCTACAGAATTCTTGTTTGCTATGTTGTTTTGTAGTATGCACTAGTAATCTACTCATTGTGCGTATTAGAGTGTAGTGCAACCCATTAAGGCTTTGCATTAGGAGTAAGTCTACATGACTCCTGGTTGGTTCGCCTATTGTTGGACTGTTCTTTGACACTCTAATTGGCAGAAGGTTGGTTTCTTCAGACCATGTGTATACGTTAACAGTTATTGGGGGATTTTGTTTTTCAAACTGATCAATTTTGTCTACAGCCATAGGAAATTCAAGGCCGTTAAAGTTAAGATTATTGGCCCACTGTAAATAGTTAGATACTCTCTCTGCATTTTTGGCAACGTGATGCAGCCTAGCAAGAACGCACCACATAAAACATTTGTCGTCTGAATTTTTTATGTTCAAAACTGCTTTCTTTGCAACTAATGTTGGAGGCAGTGGAATGTAAGACTTGCCTACAATCGGCTCACACTTAGCCTGTTTTAATCTGATGTCTAGGACTTCACCCTCTGACCAACCAGAGCCTCTCATTTTGGCTTCTTCAGCGGCCACATCAAACTGTGTAAGCAGCTGGTCTGCCCAACCAGGTGTTAAGTCATTAGAGGAAAGAATAGTCTGCTGTTTAGTTGAGACCCAGACTTCTAGATTTTCTTCATTTATTGTTATATAGTCGATTAAAACAACTAACCTTACTTTAACTGGAGGGTTTATTGTTAGTTTACTTGGAACTTGAGAAATAGCGTGTACAACGCTTTCCCGCACGTTTTTTGGATTAATAACTTCTAAATCAATCTCATTTAGTGCTCTTGACAAACGCTCTTCCTCGAGCATTGCTTCAAACAATTCATCTGAACCTTCATATATCTTATCCATGTTGAGCTTCTTTTCTAACTCAAAATATTTATTTAAATTAAAAAAAATACTTAATCAGAATCAATATCAACGGTCTTTTTGTGCTTGGACTCATAAACTAAAGTATAAACGCCCTTTGGTGTTGTTAATGTGAGCTGTTTAGAACAGAGTTTAATGTCTCGTTTACTTTTTTTAAACATTCCTTTTTTATCTGGTCGGTGTCTGGTTGTTGAGAAAAAGTTGCCCTTGCCTTTCTTTGAAGATCAAACTTTTGTCTTTTGTAGTCCTCAAAATCAGCCTGTAGGCGACTAAATTCTTCATCCGTGATGTTCGAGTCAGCAAGTGCTTTATCAATTATCAGTTTGAAGGAACTAAGTTTAGCTGTTATTAGTTGAACCATAGCTGTGTGCTTTTGGAGTTTAGCTTTTATTTTTTTGCTGACAGCACTTACAGCCAATGAACACAGGCCAAGAGTTAAAGACACACCACCTAGAGGTAAAGCTGCCGGCGCACCTACGCCTGTTGCTAAGAGACCTACACTTGTTCCTGCTGATAGAGCACTAGCTGTCGATGCTCCAGTATTAACATATGTAACAGCATTAAAGACAGCAGAATACCTTCGTTTGGTTTTGCTGTATTTTGAAAGGTCCTGCTCTAGTTTTTGTTGCATTTGTGTAATGTTCGTTAATCTGAAAGTTTTTATGTCTACAGAGTTCTCTTCTTTGGGCACTTTTGGATAAACCTGAACAGACATGCTTTTTTAAAATAAAAATAATTTAGTATTGGATATCTTTTAATCTGTTATCTTGAATATTCAGCTGCGCATCATATATTAAAAACAAATGTACATTAAGTGGTTTATCACTCTCTTTTTCTTTATCAATTTGAATGTTTATTACGTCTTTAACTGTTCTCCCACTCCCATGCAACTGATTATCTTCTGTTGACCTTAGGTCAATCCATAAACCGTATTTCGTTGTTAAATATTCATCAAGTCTAACACTGTGAAGGTGTAGATCTTTAGACACAAGGTCTACTGTTGGATTTCTACACCTCCCGCCTCCAAACAATTTTCTTATTTCATCAAAATGATGGTAAGGTTTAAGCCCGCTACCGTAGACTTGGTTAGGACTACCCTCAATTGAACATTGTACTTTCGTTATTTTAGGATTGATAAACTTTTCACTTTGTCTTTTGAATGGTTCTTCATCTTCACACAGCAATAAAATACCTTTAAGGGATCTTGCTGCGGCACTAAAACTAAAGTTCCATATAGTGTCTGCCCTGCTTTTAGGATATTTAGTATGATGAATCACTCTTTCGTAATATATTGCTAATTTTGACTGATATTGTTGCTCAATCAGCCTTGCTAAGTTAGGGTTGCTAACAATGTCAAACTCTAACGAGATGTCGAAAATGCTGTACTTGGAATCAGTGTCTGTAGATTTAATGACACGTTTGTATTCATTAAAAGTTAGTTCATATGACAATCTGTCTTTTAATGCTCCTTGAAAGTATGGCGCATGCGCTTTTAACAACTCAAAATCTAAGGGTATAGAAAAGCGATTTCCATAAGCAAAACTTACAGCTTCATACTTGTTGCCGGCTTTAGCGTCTTCGGCGTCTATTCTGTGTTTTAGTGCTTCGTTATTTTCGATTCCTTGAAACGCAAGATCGGCCCTTTCATTATCGGTTAGCCATAGATCAGAATAGATTAGAAATATGTCTGCATTGTGTAAAGAAAATATTTCTTGCCCCTCAAGTTTTATAGAAATTTTCTTAACGATTGCCCGTCCCAGATTCTGTACAACTGTCCTGTTTGCGTCTGTTGCTGAATCAAGTTCTATTTTAAAAGTAAGCCGTGCAGATCCCGGCACAATCACTTCATCTGCTCCTAGGTCTGGAAATTTGACAGTAAGAATCTGATCTGAATCAATAGTAGATGGATTATTTGGAACAATAATATTCTGTTTATTTCCCTTCACGCCAAAGGGCTCTTTCAGTCTTCTATGCGGGTCAAGAATCGAGCCATATGCTTGTGACATTTTTTTTATAAAACAAAATAAAAAGTTAATTATTTAAAAACATGGCAGAAGAAGATTATGATGTTTTTGATCCTGGAGACGACATGAGTGAAATGACGCCTTTGACACATCCATTACAATCATTGCGGCGTGAATTAACAGAAAGTAAGGTCAAATCATTTTATCAAAGTTTAGGCCAAGAACCTCCCGAATTTATAGACCCTAATGATTTTGAAACAAAAGATGACCATTTGTTTGTGAGAAACGAGCAAGGACAACTTGTTCAGCTTACAACTAAACCAGACCCATCAAAGTTTTTAGCAAAGACTACAATTAGACAAAGGCTCAGTGTGAGCGATCAAAATCGCCTTGGCATTGCTAAACCGCGAAGATTAGACAGTGAGGCAGTTGCTAAACTTCAAAACACACTACAAGAACTCCCAACAGATAACCAAATACAAAACATACCCCTTAAAGATTTAAGCCCAACAGCAGACGAAATAATAGAAACCAGTTTTTCAGAAGCATTAAAAACTATGCACGATCCGCCGCTACCTATGAGAGAAATAACGGCCCTTGATCATGCTTTGAAAAGCATCAGAGGCGAATTAACAAACAATTTAGCAAAACTGGGTGAACTAGATGAGCATATAAAAAGAGAAAAAGAAAAACTAGTTGAGGCTGATGACCACAACTTAGGACCTGGTGTTAAAGAAAGAATAACACAAAGACTAAAAGATCTTGAACAAGAGAGATCAGCAAGACTAGAAGTGCTGTCTACTAACCGAGAACAATTACGAACTCAAGTGAGCAGAATAAGAGAAACTATCCAAAGAATTTTATATGAAGACACAACGTTAGCAGAACGAATAAGAACACTGTTTAGAGAGCAAGGTGTCACATTAGCAAGTGTTATAACAGCCTTAGGATTTGCAATAAGTACACTGGTGTTGGCTATTACAGGCGGTGGGGGAGCAGTGCCACCAGGACCACCATCAGATAAATCATGGGTAAAAAAACAACTTGATCATCTTGCAAGTTTATTAAAAAAAATTAGCCAGTAAGGCAATAGACTCTTTGCCTGGTATAATAGGGGGGATCGTTAGCTGGCTTTTGTCTGCCGCAAGTAAAGTAGTTGGCTTTATGGCCGAGCACTTATGGGCATTAGTTGTCTTAATAGTTGGGTTACTTTATAGTAAGATAAAGACCAAGTAATCCTAGGGCAGTTAATCCAATAACAAGTGCCGTCTTTTCATATTCATGGTCATTATTTCTTGGGACCACAGGGATTGAATGGGGGGGTTTGGGGGGCCTCGGGGATTGGTGGGGCTTCTTTTTTTATTGCTATTGCTGGCTTAGAATTTATGTCGTTTTTTCCGACCTTCTCTTCTTTACCAGCCACAAGGATTTCATTATTATAGTTTATTATTGTTCCTATCTGGAGTCTGAGGTCAGAAGGCAGCATGTATAAACCAGTGCCAACAGCAAAGTCTACTTTCGATCTTGCGAATTGTAAAACATTTTGGTACCTTTTAATACTTGAAGGCAAATCAATTGCAGAATTAATGGCGTCCTCTAAATTTGCTAAATACTGTTTTTGGGCGTCAAAGCCAGTAGAAGGATCAATTATGTTTGATCTCGTTTGTGCTTGCGAACCTAGCAAACACCAAACATAAGTACGAATAGAGTCGTTTATTCGTTCTATTCCTGCTTTTGTTAGGCCCTTAGAAGTATCCAAAATAAATGTTGTCCATGCTGTTTTATGCTCTTGCTCTATGGACCCGAGGTGAACAGTTGTGCCTGAAGAGAAAGATGTGTAAGGAGGATTCCAATCATAGTTATACTTTCTATGCACGCCCCAATAATAAAGAGTGCCTAAACCATGATTAAGATCCAACTTTTGTCTAAAGTCTGTCTTTGGGTCAATATCAAATTCGTTACAGATCCTTTCAAAAGCCTTGTAATCTATTCTGTTGCTGAATGGATTAAACGTTTTGTCATTTGGTAATGGTGCTTGCAGTTCAGATAAAATACGTCTGAAGGTGTAATAAAAATGAAATCTATACACTGACCTCACCAAAGGATCAGGATGATTTAAATGATCAGCATACGACACTCCACACCCAGTTGATGCACAAAACACAGCAAAGTTTAACTGGTTCTGATAAAACTGCATCGGATGACTGAACCACACTTTCGGGATGTAGTCGTTTTTAATAGAAGGGTTAAGATATCTGTTTAATGGAGTACTAACCTTTACTTGAAAGGCGTCAGACTGAGTCACAGAAATGTCGAGGGTGTCAGTTGTTATATTTTTAAGATTGTAGTGCGGCCCAACAGAATATTTTGCATTAGTATATTTGAATGCACTCATTTTTAAATTTGTTTTAAAAATGTTTGTAACAATAACAACTCAAGACAGTCCTTCGTTTTTAGAATATGCTATTGATAATGAATGCGGAACCCGAAGGGTTGCACTCCATGAAATATTCTACAAAGTCGTATGGTTTAATATAAGTCAATCCAAGAGGAATAATGAGATTTCAAAACTTGACAGAAGAGGAGACGTAATTAGCCAGTTAACCATACCTGATGGTTATTACGGGTTTTGCTCGCTAAAAGAAGCAATGAGTAACTTCGACATTACTCTCAAACTTAACAATGCAAATCTAAAAACAATGTTGACATTCAAACATGAAGGAGAAGAAGTCAATTACTTTTTTGATGTAGAGCTAGCTAAAATGTTAGGCTTTAAACCCAATCAAGCCTATTATAGATTTAGAGTTACACCAGACAAAACTACTTATGAGGGGGAAAATCCGCTCGATCTTGCATTACATTCATTACTCTATGTTCATTTAGACGAGCTGAGCACTGATGAAAACTTATATGATGGAAGGCCCTCAACTGTTTTAAGAGCTCTTCCATCAGGGAAAGCTGCATATTGCGATTATGAAATTATACGATTCCCTAATTTACAGTTTAAAAGATTAGCTTGTGGGAGGGTCGGATCGTTTAATATAAAGATCACAGATAAAACAGGGAAAGTCGTGAAATGTGATAACCTGCACATTGTTTTAGAAATAAAATAATACGTTGTTTTAAAAAATGTCACGTGGACCAGACGATTCGGGGGTCACATTAGCGCCTGAGAGGTGTGTAACTTTAGAATTAAAAGACCTTGCAGACGTTGAGGACTTTGAACAAAACGGTGAGATAGGCACTTTATATGGTTTTGAGTACACTAAAGATGGTTATTATAAGCGCAAAGAGGTTGACGACAACAAAAGGTTTCCTAAACTAGAACAACTACGCAATCTAGAAGCAAATAATACAGGTCAGTATGAATATAAAATAGTTCGAAAAACTGACAACAAATGGCACTTAGAACCATATTTAGAATGGGACATAAAATTTGAATTCTTAAGCCCATTTACATTTTTCGACCGTCAAAAAAGTTTCAGAAAAGCATTGAACTCTGGCCCTTTACATGTAAGTCTTATGCCAGAGGACAACAGTCGGAAAGAGATCGAAATAAAGCCGTTTGGGGACAAACAGTACATCCTCCACAGAAGAGAATCGGTTTTAAAGAAAGCTTCTACAAAATTACAGTTCATTCCACGCACAAAATTAGGAGACACGTTCACAATGATATTTAAAATTTCTGTCTTAAAAGATGAGGCGAGAAATGGAGCTCTGGGCGTCAGTGACAATCTTATGAAAGGAATTCTTATTAGCTGGCAAAACTTAGACGTTGACAAACTTAAAGTTACTGTCGTTGTTCTTTACAATGGCGAGGATATTAAGGTCATAACAACAAGCAACAAAATTGATATTAGTTTAAATAGAAACGATCTTACAGAACTGAACTGGATTAATCTTACACATTTGGGCCTTATAGGGTTTTATTATACTGAACAAGTTTTGACAGAGAGTATGATAAAAACAATAACTGGATTAGATTAAATTCTGTTATAAAACTATGGAGCAAACGACTTTGGTGTCAATGTTAAACTTTATGACAAAAACCCCTCATTGTTCATTGATTTGTGGACAGACTGGTTGTGGAAAAACAATATTTGTCCTCGACCTATTACAAACAGTTTATCGTTATAATTTTGATCATATAGTAATTTTCTGCCCAACACTTAAATGGAACAAAGCATATCACGACAGAAGGTTTATATGGACGGATGATGAAATCTATTTAGTTGACCCTAGCAATAAACTGAGTGAGTGTTTAGAACATTTTTTTAAACTGTTTGAGGGAACGCAGACACTATTTATTATAGATGACTGTTCGGCAGAAAGAGACATAGTTAAAAAGAGAAACACTTTGTCAAAACTAGCTTTCAGTGGAAGACATGCTGGGATAAGTGTGTGGATTTTATGTCAAAAATATAACTCAGTTTTAAAAGACTTTAGAGAGCAATTAAAGACAGTGGTTTTATTCCACATGAAAGACAGAGACGCTTTTGATGAATGTATGAAAGAAAACGATGTTATTGAAAATTCCCAAGAAAAACGAAGGATTAAGCAAAAACTAAAGTCTCAAAAGTTTTCTAAATTAGTGTTAAAAACAGATAATCCTACACATTATGTATGTTTGTAAAGTGTTTACTATTAGAGAACTATAAAATAGGCATTCTGGGTAAGCCGGCGGAGCAACAGCGAAACCGGCTTTAGCCGGTTGGAGCTGGCGGAGGTGGGTGAGCCAGAATGCCTATTTTATAGTTCTCTTGGGGTCATTGAAAAGTCAAGTTCTCCATATGTGGCTCCTGTGGTGCTGGTTTCAAAACCAGATGGTTCAGTCAGATTTTGTATTGATTACAGGGCTTTGAATAAATTGACTGTTTTTGATTCTGAACCAATTCCTGATGTGGAAGATTTGTTTTGTCAACTGAGTCAAGCCAAGTATTTTGTGAAAATTGATCTCACGAAAGGTTATTGGCAGATACCGATGTGTGTTGATGATAAAGAAAAAACAGCTTTTCAAACACCATTTGGACTTTTTCATTTTTTGCGAATGCCTTTTGGTTTGCAGAATGCACCGGCAACTTTCGCGAGAATGATGAGACAACTCGGGTTACATGAAATGTCTGCTGTAAGTTTTTTTGATGATATTTTGCTGGCTTCACAAACATGGAGTAATCTGCTGAGATGTTTGAAAAGTGTTTTTGAAAGACTCCGTTCTTTTGGATTGACAGCAAGGCCATCGAAAATCATGGCGGGTTTTCAAAAACTGGAGTTTTTGGGGCATACAATTGCTGTGGGTTCGATGCAGCCAGAAAAGAAGAAAATGGAAAAGATTTTGGCAATCAAAACCCCATGTTCAAAGAAACAGGTTCGTTCACTTCTTGGACTCTTATCTTATTACAGGCGTTATGTCCCTCACTTTGCAACTCTTACAGCTCCATTAACTGAGTTGACAAAGGGTTCCAAGCATTCATCTATTGATTGGACTGTAGATTGTCAGAATGCTTTGGAAGCAGTTCAAAAGGTTTTGAATTCTTCTCCTGTTTTACTTCTGCCCAACTTGGAGAAAGATTTTGTCCTCCGGACTGATGCAAGTTCAACAGGAATGGGTGCTGTTCTTTTGCAAGAACATCAAGATTTATTGCATCCAGTACAGTTTGCAAGTAAGAAGTTCACTGATGCACAGTCAAAGTATTCTACTATTGAACGGGAATGCTTAGCGATTGTGTGGGCACTTGCAAAATTTGAGCGTTTCTTGCAAGGCAGGTTTTTTGTTCTGCAGACGGATCACAGACCTCTGACGTTTTTGAAGACATCAAGAACAAAGAATAACCGTCTATTACGGTGGTCTTTGGCGATCCAGCAATTCAGTTTCAGGGTTGATCCAATTTCAGGGTCCAGCAATGTGATTGCTGACATTTTGTCTCGACAGTAATAAGCAGTGTGTGTTTTCAAGTTTGCTGTTGAAAGTTGAATTTATATGTTTGTATTTGAGTAATGGAATGTTGTGTGCAATATTGATTACTTGCGGTAGTGATAGTTGATGCATTGATGTTGGCTTTGGATAATTTTTTTTGGAAACAATGTTTTTCTGTTCGCATGTACTCATGTCATTTTGGGAAAGTATTTTTTCAGAATACTGTCAATGGTGTATTTTTTTTGTGAACTCCTATACTCTTCTTTGAAAAAATTTGATGAATCAAATTTTTTTTATCGGAGGTTGGGGGGTGTCATGTGAATGAGGAAAAAGTGATGTGAATGGAAAAGTTTCATATCAATTAAGAGATTTTGTAATTTTTGCAATTGTGGAATGGAACCTACGGGTTTGATGCTTTTTTGTATTCATGGAGTGCAACCGCCAGTGATGCGGAAGAGTAGGACGCTGAGTGGATTGTGAAGTGTGTTCACCCAATGTGAGGAAGGGTGGAAGATTGTTACTTCAGAGGAGCTCTGGACACAGACATAGGAGGATGTCTGATTGTAACCCTCTTTGGGTTTAACATAGGACTAGGATTGTCCGATGCAACCCTGGGTTGGGTGTGCTATATGATTGGACTGGTTTGTCCAATGCAACCCTGGTTTGGGTGTGCTTAACCCTTGGTGGGTGTAATATGCCTGGCGTGGCAAGTTCACTCGAGTTATAGAGTGTAGATGTAGACTGGAAGTCTACTAGGGTAGGCTTGTCGCTTATTCCCTAGAAGGTAAGTACCAGTTGGGGTTGTAAACTGGTTAAAGCAATTACAGTAAAGGTGTAATTGTAATGATAACAGAAGTTTGATAATTATACAGATTTGATGATATTGCGCTATTTGGGAAAAGAGAAAGATGAACGTTGAACGCGAAAAGAGAATTGAAAAATAAATAAATAAAATATTGTTGTATAAAGATTTCTCTCTGTACCCCAACTGTAGGTAGGAATAGGTTGGCGGAACAAGACTCATGTGAGTATTCTATATTGATCTTGGAGTGAATGTGAAAGGAGTTAAAAAGGAGCTATGAATAATAAGAGAGAAAGAGAAAGAATAAATAAAATTCATTTTAGAGGTTAACCCTGGACCTAGGGTTTCGTTACAGAATCCCTCAGCGTCCAGTGGTGGTCCAGTGGTGGTCCAGTGGTGGTCCGGTGGTGGTCCAGTGGTGGTCCAGTGGTGGTCCAGTGGTGGTCCAGTGGTGGTCCAGCGGTGGTCCAGACTTGAGCTGTACGAGTCTAGTGAGAGTCCAGGCTGTGGTGGTCCAGAGGTGGTACAGCCAAGTGGCAGAAAGCTCCTCGACAAGTCAAGATGACTTGTCTTTATTGATACTATTTAATATAAGAACTGATAGTGTAACATGTGTGTGAGTGTTGGATTTTTGGTAAAACTTTGAATATTGCATTATTGTTTCTATGTGGGGAATTATCTTGTGAAGAGAAGAAATAATTGGAAAATGCAGTGAAATGCAAAGAATAAGTAAAACCCTTTTCTTTGTGAGTAAAGGGAGCATTTTATAGAAAACTCAGTTCAATTGTGGTAGTGCTCCTTTGGGTGAATGGAGTGATTGCGTGTTGTGTACGAAGTAAGCATACTGTGTTTGTGAATGCAAGTGTGTATGTTCACAAACATGGGTGTGTGACACCCCACAAACACCTAATATACTCACACATACATAAGCCCACGCAAAATCAATATATATACACAAAGTCCACAAGACGCGCGCGTGTGTGTGTTTGTGTGTGTGTGTGTGTGTGTGTGTGTGTGTGTGTGTGTGCTTTTGTGCGTGCTGGCACGCGTGTGTGTGAGTGTGCGTGTGCGTGCGTGCGTGTGTGTGTGTGTGTGTGTGTGTGTGTGTGTGTGTGTGTGTGTGTGTGTGTGTTTGCATGCTCGCCTGAGCATGAGCGCACGCGCGTTACATATGCATCCTTTCTTCTCTCCCACAGTACTCATTTTCTGTGAGCTGATTTGCCTTTTCTGCCCAGTCATGTTGTGCTCACTGCCCAACTTTATCGATTCATCGGGAAGAAAACAGCCTTCTCGACATCATCCGCAGACATGTTATACAAATAGTGAAAAACATGATGATTGCAAAATCGACTGAAATTAACAAAACGCAAACTTCTCTGATCCTAACCATGACCCAAACAAAAGTTGAATTGTCAGTTACGCATACATCTAAACTACAAGCAGTCTGATCCATACGGTAAGAAAGCCTGTGGTCAAGACCTAGGAGGAAAACTGCTATCAGAATGACCCATGCCACATTTACCTCTGTGAACTGGCCGTGGTCAGTGCTGCACTCTGCTTGTCCTCTTCTGTGGAGCGCTGCACGAGAGGTGAGCTGAGAGAGGACTGTTAGCGCACTGTGTGTGTTGCATGTTCTGTGCTGAGGGCGAGGGTCTGTAGGGTGATGTGGATGCAGGCAGAAAGATGGGGATGATGGAGAGAAGGACCAGCTGTCGCTGATAATTCATTTGAAATGGAGCTTTACGAGTCTGTCGTGTAATTTCATGTGCAGACTGACGTTTATTGGTGAGCATTACGCACGCACGCACGCACGCACGCACACTCACACACAGATACACACACATACACAGACACACACATGCACACATACACAGACAGACAGACAGACACACACACACACAGACAGAGACAGACAAACAGACAGAAACACGTTCATTTGTGAGAGTTACGCACGCACGCACTCATGCACGCACGCACACACACACACACACACACACACACACACACACACACACACACACACACACACACACACACACTGAAAACACAAAGGATTCTGCCATTGAATGTAAACTGTTTTTCCTTGCAGCTCTGTTTATTTACATCTATTTTGTCTGGAATCATAGAACTCGGTTTTCTATAAACACCATGATTCTGCACAGATCCATAGAAATTCCCTTGAGAGTTAACCTTTTACCAATGAAACACAGTGGCTGGCAGTAAACGGAAATTGAAACAGACCAAAAGAAAAATTCAAGTAAAGACAAACAAAGCTTATTTAGCAAATGGTAGGAAACAGACAAGCGGAGTTTTGACAACTCTGTCTTCTTCAGAGGACACGTGCAATACGAATGAAAACGCATCAACCAACATTCCCCTGATGGCCGCACAAACAACACTCACATGTGAGGAATGCACGCCAGAGGAGGATGAAAGGCAAAGGGTGGACGAGACAGATGAGGAAGGAAAGAGGTACGAAGATGGTGTTTCCACAACAACCTGTTCTGCTGGACAGTCAAGGGTCGTCAGCTCATGAAATAGGCCACATGCTAGGGCTGACCCTCAAAGAACAAAACACGCAAGTGAATCCATGAACAAAGAGAAAGATGGAGAGAAAAAAGAGCGTTCAAAATTAGCACGTGTCCTGCTAGCACTGGTAACTCTTCAGTCAGACCGTTCTTGTTCTCATTGCAGTTGCCAGTAGCCCCTGGTAACAGGCACAGTACCGCGCACGTGATAAACAGCTCAAGCTGTCACTTTCACTGGCCTTCATTCACTTACTTTACCCCACCCGCTTCCTTTTCTCCCCCCTCTCAGGCTATCTTTTCTCCCCTTTCAGGCTATCTATTCTCCCCTCTCAGGCTATCTATTCTCCCCTCTCAGGCTATCTTTTCTCCCTCTCAGGCTATCTATTCTCCCCTCTCAGCTCTCAGGCTATCTTTTCTCCCCTCTCAGGCTATCTGTTCTCCCCCCTCAGGCTGTCTGTTCTCCCCTCTCAGGCTATCTGTTCTCCCCTCTAAAGCTCTCAGGCTATCTTTTCTCCCCTCTCAGGCTATCTATTCTCCCCTCTCAGGCTATCTTTTCTCCCCTCTCAGGCTATCATTTCTCTCCTCTCAGGCTATCTTTTCTCCCCTCTCAGGCTATCTATTCTCCCCTCTCAGGCTATCTATTCTCCCCTCTCATGCTATCTTTTCTCCTTTCTCAAGCTATCTATTCTCCCCTCTCAGGCAATCTTTTCTCCCCTCTCAGGCTATCTTTTCTCCCCTCTCAGTCTATCTTTTCTCCCCTCCCCCTCTCAGGCTATCTTTTCTCCCCTCTCAGGCTCTCCGGCTATCTTTTCTCCCCTCTCAGGCTATCTGTTCTCCCCTCTCAGGCTATCTTTTCTCCCTTCTCAGGCTATCTATTCTCCCCTCTCAGGCTATCTTTTCTCCCCCCTCTCAGGCTATCTTTTCTCCCCTCTCAGGCTATCTATTCTCCTCTCTCAGGCTATCTATTCTACCCTCTCAGGTTGTCTATTCTCCCCTTTCAGGCTATCTATTCTCCCCTTTCAGGCTACCTTTTCTCCCCCCTCTCAGGCTATCTTTTCTCCCCTTTCTGGCTATCTATTCTCCCCTCTCAGGCTATCTATTCTCCCCTCTCAGGCTATCTATTCTCCACTCTCAGGCCATCTTTTCTCCCCTCTCACGCTATCGTTTCTCCCCCTTCTCACGCTATCGTTTCTCCCCCCTCTCAGGCTATCTATTCTCCCCTTTCCGGCTATCTGTTCTCCCCTCTCAGGCTACCTTTCCCCCCTCTCAGGCTATCTTTTCTCCCCTCTCAGGCTATCTTTTCTCCCCACTCAGGCTATCTTTTCTCCCCTCTCAGGCTATTTTTTCTCCCCTCTCAGGCTATCTATTCTCCCCTTTCCGGCTATCTGTTCTCCCCACTCAGGCTACCTTTCCCCCCTCTCAGGCTATCTTTTCTCCCCTCTCAGGCTATCTTTTCTCCCCTCTCAGGCTATCTTTTCTCCCCCCTCTCTGGCTATCTTTTCTCCCCCCCCCCCCCCCCCTTTCAGGCTATCTTTTCTCCCCTCTCAGGCTATCTATTCTCCCCTTTCAGGCTATCTATTCTCCCCTCTCAGGCTATCTGTTCTCCCATCTCAGGCTATCTTTCTCCCCTCTCAGGCTATCTTTTCTCCCCTCTCAGGCTATCTTTTCTCCCCTCTCAGGCTATCTATTCTCCCCTTTCAGGCTATCTGTTCTCCCCTCTCAGGCTATCTTTTCTCCCCTCTCAGGCTATCTATTTTCCCCTCTCAGGCTATCTTTTCTTCCCTCTCAGGCTATCTTTTCTCCCCTCTCAGGCTATCTATTCTCCCCTCTCAGGCTATCTGTTCTCCCCTCTCAGGCTATCTATTCTCCCCTTCTCAAGCTATCTTTTCTCCCCTCTCAAGCTATCTATTCTCCCCTCTCAGTCTATCTGTTCTCTCCTCTCAGGCTATTTATTCTCCCCTCTCCAAAATTATTGAATAAGTTGTTCCAAGTCGGTTACTTCCCTTTAGAATGGTCCCGAGCAGTTATAGTTCCATTACACAAGAAAGGCAACAAGCAGAACCCAGAAAAGTACAGAGGAATATCACTATTGTGCATATTAAGCAAAATGTTCACAGCAATATTAAATAACAGACTTTACAACTGGGCAGAAGAGGAAAACAAAATAAGCAGAGAACAAGCAGGATTTAGGAAAGGTTTCTCCACGATAGATCATATTTTTACATTAATAACTATGATAAGTAACTGCTTATATGGTAGACGCAGGAGTAAACTATACATAACATTCATCGATTACCAAAAAGCTTTGATACTGTCAAAAGAGACAAACTGTGGACAATTCTAAGTAAACATAAAATATCAACAAAAATGCCTAACATGTTGAAAGGTATTTTTGGAACGTGCAATCATGCGTAAGACACGGTGCGATCTTAACGGAATTCTTTGAGTGCCCAGTTGGAGTGAAACAAGGTTGCTTACTGTCGCCTTTGATTTTCTCTTTACTGATAACAGAAGTAGCGAATAATGTTACAACGAAAGGAAGACAGGGATAACAATTTCTACCTGGAACAGAGGAAATCTTTACCTTATTATTTGCAGATGACATAGCCCTAATTTCCTTAACTCCAGCCGGCCTACGAAATCAGATAAAAAAATTTACAAGAAGCTTCAGATTCTTTAGGTTTGACAGTTAACCTACACAAAACTAAAATAATGGTCTTCAGAAAAGGTGGTTACCTAGGCAGAACAGAAAAATGGTATTACAAAGGTCAATTATATGCGGGAAGAGCGAAAGGTAAGGTTATAGAAATAATGAAAACAATGCACAGTTTAGAACACTTGGATTTAGCTATATATTTTAAATTGTTTGACACACAAGTTAAGCCCTTACTCTTGTATTCAGCAGAAGCATGGGGATTAATCAGCTACAAAGCCATAGAAAATATTCATTTATTTGCATGTAAGAAATATTTAGGAGTAGGAAAGAAAACACCAAATACTTTAGTTTATGGGGAGTTGGGAAGATACCCAATAAGTATTGATAGCACAATAAGAGCAATTCGATACTGGTTCAGACTTATTAAAATGTCTGCTATCTGTTCTCCCCACTCAGGCTACCTTTCCCCCCTCTCAGGCTATCTTTTCTCCCCTCTCAGGCTATCTTTTCTCCCCTCTCAGGCTATCTTTTCTCCCCCCTCTCTGGCTATCTTTTCTCCCCCCCCCCCCCCCCCCTTTCAGGCTATCTTTTCTCCCCTCTCAGGCTATCTATTCTCCCCTTTCAGGCTATCTATTCTCCCCTCTCAGGCTATCTGTTCTCCCATCTCAGGCTATCTTTTCTCCCCTCTCAGGCTATCTTTTCTCCCCTCTCAGGCTATCTTTTCTCCCCTCTCAGGCTATCTATTCTCCCCTTTCAGGCTATCTGTTCTCCCCTCTCAGGCTATCTTTTCTCCCCTCTCAGGCTATCTATTTTCCCCTCTCAGGCTATCTTTTCTTCCCTCTCAGGCTATCTTTTCTCCCCTCTCAGGCTATCTATTCTCCCCTCTCAGGCTATCTGTTCTCCCCTCTCAGGCTATCTATTCTCCCCTTCTCAAGCTATCTTTTCTCCCCTCTCAAGCTATCTATTCTCCCCTCTCAGTCTATCTGTTCTCTCCTCTCAGGCTATTTATTCTCCCCTCTCCAAAATTATTGAATAAGTTGTTCCAAGTCGGTTACTTCCCTTTAGAATGGTCCCGAGCAGTTATAGTTCCATTACACAAGAAAGGCAACAAGCAGAACCCAGAAAAGTACAGAGGAATATCACTATTGTGCATATTAAGCAAAATGTTCACAGCAATATTAAATAACAGACTTTACAACTGGGCAGAAGAGGAAAACAAAATAAGCAGAGAACAAGCAGGATTTAGGAAAGGTTTCTCCACGATAGATCATATTTTTACATTAATAACTATGATAAGTAACTGCTTATATGGTAGACGCAGGAGTAAACTATACATAACATTCATCGATTACCAAAAAGCTTTGATACTGTCAAAAGAGACAAACTGTGGACAATTCTAAGTAAACATAAAATATCAACAAAAATGCCTAACATGTTGAAAGGTATTTTTGGAACGTGCAATCATGCGTAAGACACGGTGCGATCTTAACGGAATTCTTTGAGTGCCCAGTTGGAGTGAAACAAGGTTGCTTACTGTCGCCTTTGATTTTCTCTTTACTGATAACAGAAGTAGCGAATAATGTTACAACGAAAGGAAGACAGGGATAACAATTTCTACCTGGAACAGAGGAAATCTTTACCTTATTATTTGCAGATGACATAGCCCTAATTTCCTTAACTCCAGCCGGCCTACGAAATCAGATAAAAAAATTTACAAGAAGCTTCAGATTCTTTAGGTTTGACAGTTAACCTACACAAAACTAAAATAATGGTCTTCAGAAAAGGTGGTTACCTAGGCAGAACAGAAAAATGGTATTACAAAGGTCAATTATATGCGGGAAGAGCGAAAGGTAAGGTTATAGAAATAATGAAAACAATGCACAGTTTAGAACACTTGGATTTAGCTATATATTTTAAATTGTTTGACACACAAGTTAAGCCCTTACTCTTGTATTCAGCAGAAGCATGGGGATTAATCAGCTACAAAGCCATAGAAAATATTCATTTATTTGCATGTAAGAAATATTTAGGAGTAGGAAAGAAAACACCAAATACTTTAGTTTATGGGGAGTTGGGAAGATACCCAATAAGTATTGATAGCACAATAAGAGCAATTCGATACTGGTTCAGACTTATTAAAATGTCACCTGACAGAATACCAAAACAAGCATATGAAAGACAGAAGACAGAAATAAACAAACCTCAGAACTGGGCTTTAGAGATAAAATGTTGTCTAGATATGTATGGCTTTTCTGAAGTTTGGACGAATGAAGGAGTAGGTGATGAATGGAGGTTCATTTTATTACTAAAACAAAGAATGATAGACTGTTACAAACAGAACTGGCACGATAAGTTAGAGAATAGCGAACGCTTTTCAACGTATCTTTCCTTTAAAACTACATCAAACCAAGGAATACCTAAGTATAATTAATATAGCCAAGTTTAGGAAAGCGCTAACTAGACTACGTCTGGGGACAAATGATTTGCATGTAAACAAGAAATATATAGACAATTAAGCGATTACAGCATGCCCCTTTTGCCCAGTAGTGGAAACTGAATTACACTTTTTAACAGCTTGTCCTTGTTATAGGAAACTAAGAGATAAACACATTTACAATCATTTTAGAAATGTCAATACAATCACATTACAAAGCCTGGTAGAAAATGATAATGCTGAAATTACACGGGGCGTTGCTATGTATGCGTTCTATGCGTTAAAACAGAGAGAATCTCAGCTGTAATAACAGTATCATTATAATTGCTAATGATGATCAAGATACACATTATTAACCTTTGGGTAGTCGGCACTGATTCGGTTGGTCCACATAAATTTTATTAAGGGACGTCCTTGGGGGCGTTTTAAATAGTGGTGCTGGAAAGTGATGTTTGTAACATGATTTGAATGTCTAATTAAGATCTGCAGGAATGCGTGCATGATAATCATACTTCAAAGGACTAAAACGAAAGCCATAAAAAAGTCCATCGGTATGTGCTTGTATACTAACAGTAATACTGAGCAAAGAATGGCAAATGGAACATGTTTGTATTAGGATTGGTGCCTTTTATACTGAGAAAATTGCCTTCATATTGAGGCTGGTCACAAAAATTGTTACATAATAATTAGTCTTGGCCAGCCTTGTACACGTGGGATTTGATTGTTAGGCAAAATAGACATTGTGTTGACTGAAACAAAAATGTTAGTTACTGTTCTGTTTATGCTGAATTTGAATAATTGCAAGTTGGTTTTGTACGTGATATGTAACAGCAAAGATGCACGAATGCCTTAGAATGCTTTAATTGTAGGGTAGGTTGTGTCATCATATATAGATATGTACTATTTTGTAAATAATTAATGATTGGTCAAAACACCAAATTTTCAGAATGTATATCCAGATGAGTAGTAATTTTGGGGTAAATGTTTCATGAACCATGTATGTAAATTGACCTACCAGTCAAACTATAAATTTCACATTGCGTGACGTATGTGAGCGTAGTCTAAATTCGGTTTAAGACTGGTATATATACGGCTATAACACAGATTTCGATTTGAATATAGATTTTAATTTGGATGTGACATGGACACTGATTGTGAATTGTCCTGGTTTTCGACTTGAGATAGTCATCAACTTATACGTTTTGAGGTGTTCATGAAATATGAAGATTAACTAGGGTGATAATTGATAGTAAACTTAAAGGCGAGTTAACTGGATATGATTTGGAATTCTATCTGAGATCTTTTGATTTGTGGCTTATGCACTTCTTAATGATAATTGTTGATTCTAATTTGATTTGATCTAATTGGTTGACTGTGGATTTAATTCTGATTTGAATTCAATTTTGATTGGACCTAGTGGGATAGTAAATGGTTTTTCTCTAACAAATAAGGTACATAGATAATGGACTAGTCAAGTAATTGCTTTGTTGATAAATCTCGATTCAACTTGTTTTGATCTGATCCATGTTGATGTGACTTGATTAATTCAGATTTTTTTTATTTTTTGTTTTTTTCGATTTCTGAACAGCATTGCGTGACTCATATGAATGGGCCGATGGCCCCACATTAAAAGGCATGGCGTTGGTGCGCGTCAAGAGTATTCTCTCCTCTCAGGCTATCTTTTCTCCTCTCTCAGGCTATCTTTTCTCCCCTCTCAGGCTATCTATTCTCCCCTGTCAGGCAATCTTTTCTCCTCTCTCAGGCTATCTTTTATCCCCTCTCAGGCTATCTTTTATCCCTTCTTTCAGGCTATCTATCCTCCCCTCGCAGGCTACATATTCTCCCTTCGCAGGCTATCTTTTCTCCCCTCTCAGGCTATCTATTCTTCCCTCTCGGGCTATCTATTCTCCCCTCTCAGGCTGTCTGTTCTCCCTCTCAAGCTATCTATTCTCCCCTCTCAGGCTATCTATTCTCCCCTCTCAAGCTATCTATTCTCCTCTCTCAGGCTATCTTTTCTCCCCTCTCAGGCTATCTTTTCTCCCCTCTCAGGCTATCTATTCTCCCCTTCAGGCTATCTTTTCTCCTTCGCTATCTGTTCTCCCCTCTCAGCTATCTATTCACCCCTATCAGGCTGTCTTTTCTCCCCTCTCAGGCTTTCTATTCTCCCCTCTCAGGCTATCTATTCTCCCCTCTCAGGTTATCTATTTTCCCCTCTACAGGCTATCTTTTCTCCCCTCTCAGGCTATCTATTCTCCATTCTCAGGCTATCTCTTCTCCCTTCTCAGATTATCTATTTCCCCTGTCAGGCTATCTTTTCTCCCCCTCTCAAGCTATCTTTTCTCCCTCTCAGGCTTTCTATTCTCCCTCTCAGCTATCTATTCTCCCCTCTCAGGTATCTGTTTTCCCCCTCTCAAGCTATCTTTTCTCCCCCTCTCAGGCTATCTATTCTCCCCTCTCAAGCTATCTTTTCTCCCCTCTCAGGCTATCTTTTCTCCTGTCATCTATTTTGCTCCCTCTCAGCGATCTTTTCTCCCCTCTCAGGCTATCTTTTCTCCCCTGTCAGTCTATCTTTGCTCCATCTCAGGCTATCTTTCTCCCTTCTCAGGCTATCTTTTCTCCCTTTCAGGCTATCTTTTCTCCCCCCTCCAGTCTATCTTTTCTCCCCTTTCAGGCTATCTTTCCTCCCCTGTCAGTCTATCTTTCTCCCCTCTCAGCTATCTTTCTCCCTTCTCAGGCTATCTTTTCTCCCTCTCAGGCTATCTTTCTTTCCCCTCTCAGGCTATCTATTCTCCCCTTCAGGCGTATCTATTTCTCCCCTCTCAGGCTATCTTTTCTCCCTCTCAGGCTATCTTTTCTCCCCTCTCAGGCTATCTTTTCTCCCTCTCAGGCTATCTATTCTCCCTCTCAGGCAATCTATTCTCCCCTTCAGGCTAGCTTTTCTCCCCTCTCAAGCTATCTTTTCTCCCCTTTCAGGCTATCTATTCTCCCCCTCTCAAGCATCTTTCTTCCTCCACTTTCACATCCAACCTGTCATTTCTGCACTTACACTTCTTTTCCTCCCCATCTCTTTGCTATCCACAGCAACAGAGTTTTGAAGCGTCATCACTTTGACCAGCTCCCCGTGTTTGTGTCATACTCAACTGGACCATCTGCACCGGATTTTTCCATGTTTCCATCTACTCTGCACGGGGGAAACGTTCATGCCAATGATCTAGTTCCATCAGTTGGGACCAGTTCTTCTTTGTCCATGGCTAAGTCGCATAATTTTTATTCCCAATGGTACATCATCATGAAATGTTTGTAAATCAAATATGGCGCATAACGTTCATGATGCTTTATTGTATTTGTTGTATTCATATATTTCCCATGATTATACCTATTTTCATTCGTTTTAGAAACATGTAAACGTTTGACACTCTCATTGACTTTTTGTAAAGATCTATTATTGTTGAAGCGTATCTCTACTTTGTCTATCTCTGTTTTATTTATTTATTTATCTTTTTTGTTACATTGTGACACCATATAAAATTATGATATTCTCCAACACATTTTTGTCAAGATCGGTTCATGCTGAAACATATGTTTATTTTATATACCTTAGTTTTACAATTAGCGATATATTTATGTTCTATCTGCACTTCTGCTTGGCACAACCGCCCTATGCTAAATAGTTGGAAGTTGGGCATCTTGGTAAATGTTCTGACTTACGGGAATAGACCAAAGCATGTGCAAACACGTCTTTTTTTAAGTGATTAATTGTCGTTGTTCCTGCAAACACTAACATATCTCTCTCTCTCTCTCTCTCTCTCTCTCTCTCTCTCTCTCTCTCTCTCTCTCTCTCTTTCTCTGAGGAATACAGCTGAGGAGGAAATGTGAGTGAGTGCCTTTTTTGGAGGTTGCCACCACATCCACCCAACGACAGTTCCCCAAACATGCTAGAACCGATCACTTTAATACCAACTCAGCGTAGACGTGGACATGGTGAGAAAATTAAAGGGAGATCACTATGAGGGTAGGCATGGAAGACCAAACCATTTAGGACTATTCTTGTTCTGATTGAAGAGAATTAGGATGATGAAGACAATATTGCCATGTTCCATTTTGGTGAAATACTATATGATAGGGATGCACTTCTTGCTTCTTTTTCATGACCTATCCCGGAGTCAATAGGCCCCAAGAGATACGGCCACCTGCTGTGGTGGTCAGGAAATCTGACTAACACTCTCAGACACACATCTATTCAGACTGAAACTCGTTGTGGAAGTTCCACTCTTGATTTTTGAGACCACAGCACACACAGATCGAGGCACGAACTGGCCAGGGGAAATAACAATGTTACTCAAAAATGCCTCAGAAGTTTTGGAAAAAGATAGGAAGATTTGTTGCTAGAGCCCTAAATGCAAGTTTCAGGAAGGGGGAACTATCTTGTGCACAGAGGGAAGGTATCATTATGTGCATTCCTAAAGGTGACAGGCCAAGACAATACATAAAGAATTGGAGACCTATCTCACTTTTAAATGTCATTTATAAAATTGGATCTTCTTGCATTGCTAATCATTTGAAAAATGTACTACCACATGTTGTTAATGAAGACCAAACAGGATTTATTAGAAATAGATACATAGGTGATAATTTGAGATTAATCTATGACACAATAGCCCACTTAGATAAGCACAATTTACCAGGATTATTACTGAACATAGATTTTGAAAAAGCTTTTGACTCAATTAATTGGGAATTTATGTTTAAGGTATTAAAAGCTTTTGGATTTCAAGAAAATATATGCAGATAGATAAATGTGTTTTATAACAATATAAAATCTTGTGTTATTGTAAATGGTCAGGTATCAGATTGGCTGGAAGTTAAAAGAGGATGCAGACAGGGAGACCCCGTATCCCCCTATTTGTTTGTACTTTGTGTCGAGGTGCTAGCTGTAATGGTAAGAGAAAATCCAGATATTCACGGGATCAGAATGAATACAAATTGTCTCAATACGCTGATGACACTGAATTCCTGCTTGCAGGGGATAGAAAGTCTTTTGAAACATGTATTGATGTTCTTGTTCGGTTTGGGCGTGTGTCAGGCCTCCATATGAACAAAAGCAAAACTAGCGCTATTTGGTTGGGAAGCAGAAAAACTAGTGAAATCCGTTACATGGAACATTTGGGAATGGACTGGAATCCATCAAAATTTAAAATACTTGGAATGTGGTTTACGAACGATCTTAGAGAATGTATTAAATAAATTATTCGGAAAGATTGACAGATAAAAAGCATTTATTCAAAGTATGGGTAAAGCGTCAGATAACGCCTCTTGACAGAGTTGCCGTACTAAAATCAATTATTCTTTCAAAATTGACTCATTTGTGGTTACTTTTACCGAACCCACCTGATATATTTTTTCAGACATGTCAACGCATCTGTTACAAATTCGTTTGGAATAACAAGACAGATAAAATTAGCCGCAAAATTTCACACAAAAGTATTAAAAATGGTGGCATTGGTATTCCTGACTTAAAGATATTTGTTTATCTTTGAAGCTGTCTTGGATTAGGAAAGTGGAAAAATCAACTCATAAATGGAAACATATTTTGTTGAAAAACTTTCACAAATGGCCTCTGATTAATAAATTTGGTCCTGAGTTTGTCTCCAGTTTTGCAAAATACAATCACTTTTGGAAGGATGTCTTTGAGGCAATGAATGTTTTCTATTATAAATGCACACCTAAGAATTCCGCTGAACTTCTTGCCAAGCCGATTTTTCACAATAAGCGAATTCAAGTAGGGAAGAAATTTATTGTTTCCAGAGAGCTTACAAATAAAAGTATCTACAATCTTGCACAGTTTTTTGATAATAATGTGAAGATTTTGTCGCATATGCGGTTCAAAGAAAAATATAATGTGAACATTGACTTCGTTACTTTTGCTGGTTATACATTGGCAATAAATGACTGCGTAAAAAAGTAAAATATTACGATCAAGGATAATAAACATCTAAACGAATCACTTTGTTTTAGGAACACATTTGCAATTAACAAAGGCTCAAAAATGTACTATGATATACTGGTAAAAAATAATCTGAGACCAAAATGCTGTTACAAATGGGACTTAAAGCTCTCAACTCCATGACCGGAAATCGTGCTTCTACTATATACATAAAATAAATGACGTAAAGCTTAAATGGTTTCAGTTGAAGATTGTACATCGATGCCTAGGTACGAACATTATCCTAAGGGAAATTGGAATAGTTGATCACGATACATGTAATTTCTGTGGAATGCACAAGGATAGTATTGATCACATGTTTTGGAAATGTGACATCGTACAGGTTTTTTGGAACAATCTCATTGATTTAATGAAAGAAAGGTGTATAAATGCAAAAAATGTATGATTAACAGAATCATTTGTGTTGCTCAGTTATGACAGTAACATTTTTACAGACAGCATCTTTTCTCTCTTAATATTGTTTGCAAAATACTATTTGTACACTTGTTAACTAGTGAAACAAAATCCACAGATATCTGTCTTCCTGAAAAAATTAAAATTCAGATATAAAATCGAAGAATATAATGCCTGTTTACAATTAAACCAGGCAAATTTCTCTAACAAACAGATAACAAACACACCATTATTATCTGACGACTAATCAATCAATAATATACTTTACAAAATACAGTTATACGTATAATAAACGATTATATCGGATTGTGTCAATTCATTTGATTCGCCTGACAATCATTATCCTTTGCCCATCTGTTCTCTGTATGATCAGCATACACTTAATTTCAGGGGATCAATTTTTTTTCTTCTGAAAAATGGCTACTTTTGTTCCCGCATGTAATCAAATATTTCATATTTGTGTGTTACACTACATATGGTTGATATAGGTCTTGTTTGCCCATGTACTCTCCACTGTGTTTTACAGCTTGTTTGTCCAACATCAACTTGATTTACATGTTACTGAAAGTTTCAAAATGGAGTGACTGACGGCGGCGAACGAAGCAAAATTTAGAAAGAGAGGGTGTTAGTTACCGCCAATGACATTGACAAACAAAGCACATGACAAGACACGATGCATTTCAACCTCTTGGGTCTTCTTCAGGCGAAAAAATAAATCACATTTAACATTCAAGACAGTACAAAGAACGAAAAATGATTCATCTGTTGTTGTCCATGTGGTGGGGAGAATAGCCGCTAGGCGGAAATGACAAGGGGGATTATGGGAGAGGAAAAGGAGGGCTGTTGCGTGGGGGGAGGGGGGGTGGTTGTGTGATACGATAGGGTTTTGTGTCTAGTTTAGTGGGGTGGTGTGATATCTTTGTGACGGTTGTGGTAATGGT
Source organism: Conus canariensis (assembly GCA_033310375.1). Taxonomy (NCBI): domain Eukaryota; kingdom Metazoa; phylum Mollusca; class Gastropoda; order Neogastropoda; family Conidae; genus Conus; species Conus canariensis. The sequence goes on from CM065735.1 coordinate 4,261,980, forward strand.
GGATTGATAATAATGGTAAGGTGGGCGGGGGGGGGGGGGGGGGCGGGATACTGGAAAAAAAAATTATATATAGAAAGGGTAAATAAGTACATGAACAGAAGAAACTTTGAAAAAAAAAAAAAGAAAAAAAAAGAAGAAAGTTTAGGTGAATAAAATAAATGATTTCGCTGGGTGATGAAAGAGGTGGTGGTAGTTATGCGTGGGTAGTTGTGAAAGGTGTGTGGGTAATGTTAATAAGGGAGGGAAGAGGATGGAAGATAAATGGGTGATAAGATATGATTGGGGGTGGGGGGGGGTTGAGGAAAAAAAAAAGAAAGGAGGAGGGTAATGTGTTTGTGTGTGTGGGGGGGGGGGGGGGGAGGGGGGCAAGAGAAGGAGAGCTCATATCTCTTCATCCACTATGGGGTAGGGGGTGGGGGTGGGGGTGGGGGTGGGAGGTTGGGAGGTTCATATAAATAGTGTTGTTTAAAAAAGTAAACAATGCTGTGGGATGATGTTCATTGTAACAGGTGAAATAATGTGTTGGCATCAATATGCTGATGTTTGTCGAGAGAAGATAGCAGTGATCAATGAAAAACAGGGTATCATATGTTGCACACACACACACACACACACACACACACACACACACACACACACACACACACACACACACACACACACAAAGGTGTGGGGGGGGGGGAAACCACATGTAAACAATGTTCTGGGTGAGTTAAGATCATGTGATCATAATGAGACTAACTGTGGAAAGTTTTCACACACATATTCACACACACATACACTCATTCACAAAAAAGGGGTAAAAATTATTATCATCAATCAGTCACTGATGGGTGATGATCATATGAGATCAACGGTAGTGTAGAAAGAGATTCTTCTCCGTTCCCTTAGGCAGGAATGGTGGAGGCACTGGCAAGGGCTTCTGTATGGTGAAGGCCCACCAGTGGTCAATAAAGTTTTGCATTCATCAGTGTGTTGGCAGGCCAGGATTGTTCTTTTGGTGTTGTTGGGACTGTTCCACCGTCATTGGGGCTGCATGGATAAATTGAAGACCCGCCAGGATGGAGTATTGCAGAGATGTGATGTCACAGTCTGGAGTGCCCGGTTCTCAGTATCACAATGATGGTCTTCTTCTTCGTTTACTTAGGTCGGAATCCTGGAGGTACTGACAGAGGCTGCTGTATGGTGAAGACCCTCCAGTGGTCAGTATGGTTTTGCACTCATTGGTGAGTTGGCAGGCCAGGTTTCCACTTTGGGCCTAGCTGGGAATGCTCCGCTGTCTCTGGGGCTGCACTGCATTGATAGTTTGAAAGACTCACAGGTGTGGAGTATAGTGGACCTGTGATGTTGAGATCAGGGGAGCCTTATCCTCAGTCAAACAATGTTCACTTGGTCTGATCTGGGCATCCGGTGGTATGCATCCCTCTTGTTGAAGTCTGGGTGCTGCTCAAGTCATCTTCCTATTTGTCTCCTTGGAAATATTTTAGATTTATTCCAAGGAGACTACCTTTTACAGTTGGGGCTGCTGTCCTCCTTCCTTTGTCAGTTGGTCAGCTTCTTCATTTCCATATAGTGCAGTGTGAAGGTGTTCACTGGATGGGAGTATTTTCAGTGACTGATAAATGGTAATAATTTTAAATCAGTAGTACCACAGTGTGGTGACCATTGTTATACAAGTGGAAAAATGCAGTGGTGATGGTGCAATGGTGCAAGGTGGGGGGGCATAGGAAAATACCAATGACCTGTGGGTGATGCTTACTGGCATGGGTGAGATCAATGGTAATGTAGGATGATAGTAACTGAGGTAAGTGGAATAATAAGGTGGCATTGGTATAATATTGCAGGTTGAGAAAGTGGGTGGAGGGGGGTTGGGGTAGATGACTGGTGGGTGATGGTCATGTTTCATTGGAGATACTGTACGATGATGATAATTGTTGTATAAGTGGGATGATGTTGTGGCATGGTGTAAAGTGCCGGTGGGGGAATGGGGCAGGTGTTTAAAGATGGGTGGATGATGATGATGGTAAAGGTGTATGTCACCGATCGGCGGTACTAAATCAGTACGTCCATGTGTTTAAGAGTAGTGGTGGTTCAAGATAGAGAGCGTGCGAGCGTGCATGTATGTGTGCTTGTGTGTGTGTGTGTGTGTGTGTGTGTGTGTGTGTGTGTGTGTGTGTGTGTGTGGGTGTGTGTGTGTGTGTGTGCACGCGCGCGCGCGGGCTAAGACTGGGGTTTAGTTAGTTGGGGTTAGGCTAAGTTCCTCGGGGCTAGGTAGTAAGGTTAGGTTAGGTAGGGGGGCAGGTGAAGTAGGACATACAGTATTTTTGCCTTCCAGTCTTCATTTATTGAGGGAGTGGTAGGAGGAAGTTGGTTTCGTTCCCGATTGTTACCCTTTTGTTACTTTGGTTCAATGCCAGAGAAGGCGGGGCAGGATATCGGCTGTTGTTGTGTTGTCAAGTCTGTGAGTAGTTGTGGTAAATTGTCGTGTTGTTGCACGAGCAATAACTAGTCCGTTGGTCAGGCGTGTCAGCTCTGCGGAGGGATACACTGCTCTGACCAATCGTTGTTTTGTGTGGTGAGTAGAGTTCGCTTGATTCCGACCAGGGCGGAATGTGTTGGGGTAGCTTCACTTCGGTCCCTGGTGTTCGTCGGAGTGGACGTACTCCTTGTAGGTGCGGCGGCAGCGCCGGTAGTTTTTGAAGAGTGACTTCGAGTCGTATAGTTAGTGCCAGGTCCTCGTCGGGTTTGGTTGCCCTTGGCCTGTGCTGAGTCGGTGTCGTCCTTGTTGCAGCCACTGTCAGCCAGTTGCAGAACTGGTGTGGTTGATCGTCTGTATGTCCAGGTTGGTGATCTGTTAGGTTCGTTGTGTTGTAGTTCGTCGTGTTGTCTTGTATTATGGCGAGTTGTACTGTAGTTGTCTCATGTTGGGATTAGTTGTATGGTGTTCGTTGCGTATACTGGTTGTCTAGTATGTTGTCTTGGTTGCGTGATTGAAATTTGTTGTCAGCCGGTTTGTGTTGTTACCTCTTTCCTGTATATTTTTGTAAGTGATATACATAGTGGTTCCTGAGTTCATTGTCATGTGACAGTTTGGCTAGACAGTGTGGGTTTGATATAATAACCGTTGATGGGCGGTGATGTAGATATTGTTTGTGGTTAGTTCATGTTAATGTCAGTGGGTTCAATAGGAGGGTAGTACGAGGTTGCATTTTGTTGAGGATCATAATATGAGTCAGGTGCAGATGTGTCTGCATGAATCATACAGGGATTGTGCTCAATTTCAGTTGTAAATAGTAGTAGTTCGATGATATTGATTAACGATTTCGGAGTTGACCTGCACAGCATTCGAATCGGTTAACTGTGTAGTAAGGCCAAGGCCAATTTGTGGTCGAGTGGTATATACTGGGGTACGGTCGTAACCATTCAACTTATATTGGTGTCTTTTCACTTTCGTTACGAGTCAGGGTTCTCGACGCGGGTGTCGTGCGCGTGCGGACTGTATCTGTGACGTACGCATTTGGTACAGGACAGCGAGTCCATAGGGTAGAAGTTTTTGTGATACAAGTGACAGTCGTCACACATGCAGGGATGTATGTATTTGTGACAGAATAGGGTGGAGAAAGATGTTCTTAGGTTGTGGGGAGACAGTCCCATTATGAATTTTAGTAAGCAGAAAGAAGGGAAAGGTAAAGTTTAAGGCGAGTAGCTTAGCAGTCGATAGGATAAAAACGGATGATGTGCAGCATGTAATATTGTATGAAGTGTGGTTTTGTTGGCATAACAAAGATTAACCACTGGGTTATCTGACAAGAGATGACATGAGAGTGAGGTGCTGGATGGAAATTTTGGCGAACAAATCATGTTGTTTTTGATATATGATTATAATTGACAGTGCAAAGAGGGGTAATAATGTGAAGGATTGTGGCTGCGAGCCGATTCTCTTGTGTGAACATGCTGGAACTGTGAACCGCTAAAAATTGATGGGTTTTTTTCTCTGAGAGATGTGTATTACTACTGGTTATTGTGTGGAGACATTTCCTTGTGAAATTGGCAATTTCCTAGATTATTTAGTATGTCCTAAGGGGGCCCATGGAGTCCGTGTTGGATCGCTTAGATTGGTTTATTTTTCCGAGATTTGGGTGTGATTCATAATTTCATATGTAATAGCGTGGATTGGCTCAGAGAGAATATTGTTTTACTGCTGTTGTAAGGGTTGGCAGGAAATGGGTCTGATAACCCCAAAGTGAGTAATGGGTTGGGGGATGTGTTCGAAATTCAAGGGGTCACTCTCATGCCCGAGTGGGAAGTAGGCAAGGGAGATGGAGAGTTAAAGCTTTACCAAGTAGCCTATGTGCCTTGATGACTCGGGTAGTAGCAACATTACAGTAGTGGCCTACAGTTGTGTCAGCAGGTATCCTGTTCCGTCCTGAGGCTGGGGCCAGACCACCGCAGTCTACTGCCGCGTGCCGGCAGGTGAGCGGCGCTTTCCAGTGCCTGTTTTCCCGGGAGAGGGAGACCACCCAGGCCGTCTGCCTTCTGTGGGGCAGCTCTCCTCCGGCTACCGGTGCTCTTCCGGGAGTTCTCCGGCACTGGTTCCTCGTCCCTGTTTAGGCGTCCTGTGAGAGGGCGCTGCACCAGGCCTTTTTCCACCCTTGGTGTCCGGCGGGGCCTTCAGAGGTGGAGGCGTCCTACGAGCCCCGGACCCGTCGAGAGGGTGTCTGGTGTGTGTGCGTTGGGTGTCGTGCCCATCGTGGGGAGGAGTCAGACTGCGGGAAGCCACGGTCAGCGCCGGGGTGCAGAGTCTTCGGGGAGGGTGTCGGCCCGCGGAGGAGCCACGGTCAGCGCCGGGGTGCAGAGTCTTCCGGGGAGGTGTCAGCCTGTGAGGGGCCACGTACAGCGCCGAGGACTGGAGCTTTCTGGGCCGGGATGGGTGGTCCCATGTTTGTGGTAGAAGGGGTGTAGCGTTAGGCAGTAGGGTTAGGGGTGTTAGCTACTGCCTCCTTTCAGGACGTAGTGGCCAGCACAGTGTAGGGTACTGGTCGATGCCTCCCTTAGGGACGCAGCGATCAGTGCAGTAGTGGTCGCGGGTTAAAAGAGAAGGGTGAGTCCTGGGGAGAGGTGTGGGTGGTAGCAGTCGTTAAGAGTTTAGAGTCCCTTTGGTGAATCCTCGTCCCTAGTAGTTAGTCACCACGTGTGCGGGCTATCGCTGTGTCCCCAGGTCACAGTGATATACCGCAACTGGTGTTTTAGGTTAGGGTCTTCCTGGTCATTATCGTAGAGTAGGGTGAGTCAGCGGGAATTAGGATACTTGTGTGCAGTTGTGGATGTGCGTGAGTGGTGGCGCCATGGAGTGTGTGTGAAATAAAGAAGCGTGCGTGATTGTAAAACTGTTAGTGTGCTGTGTTGTCTGACCTAGTGTGTGATAGGCGTGGGTAAGGGTGGTAGGGCCGTCCGGCTTAGCGACCGTGACAGTGTAGGTACGGTCACAGTGGTGTACGATGATGGTCATTTTTGTAAAAGGAGTAGGAGAGTGCATTAGTAAGTGTGATAATGCCAGTGGGGGAGTAAAGGAAATGATTAAAGACTGATGGATGTTGATAGCTGTGATGAGATCTACAGTACTATAGGGGGTGGCAGTTGTTATAAGTGAAATAATGTCATGGCATTGATGTAGTAATGCCGGTTGGGAAAAAAAAGGGATGATGAATAATGGATAATTGGTCATTGTCTTAAGTGGGACAAACAGTGCTATAGGATGTTGTTCATTGCCATAAGTGAAATAGCATTGGCATGATAATGCCAGTTAAGTTAAAAAAAAAACAAAACAAAAAACACACACACACCACCAACAACAACAGCAACTTTGGGGGGGGGGGGGGGGCAATGATCAATGACTCGGTTGATGGTGAAGGTTGTATAGATGAAATTATCACCGTCTCACACATACACGAGCATGCATAATACATGCACGCACACACTGTACATAGGCAGGTACATATGTACACAGGCACATCCACACACACACATATGCAAACATACACACATATGTCAAAAAAAAAGTTATACATAGGACATCTTATATCTTATGAGTGGTGGTAATAATGTAATGATGATGGTGGTCATATATGGGAATGTGTGTAAAAAAAAAAAAAAGAAAAAAAAGACACACACACACACACACACACACACACACACACACACACACACACACACACCCGACAAACACATGTACATGCATCCAAGCATACCTGTATGTCGAGGGGAGATCATGAGATACAAGATACAATGGGAACAAAGGTTTTATTTTTTCGCCTGAAGAAGACCCAAGAGGTTGAAATGCATCGTGTCTTGTCATGTGCTTTGTTTGTCAATGTCACTGGCGGTAACTAACACCCTCTCTTTCTAAATGCTACTGAAAGCATTTGAGGTCACGCGCAAACCCAATCCAATCTATCTCTCTCTCTCCCCTCTCTCCCTCCCTCCCTCCCTCCCTCTCTCTCTCTCTCTCCCTCCCTCTCTCTCTCTCTCTCTCTCCCTCCCTCTCTCTCTCTCTCTCTCTCTCTCTCTCTCTCTCTCTCTCTCTCTTACTTTTTTTCTAGCTTTATGTTTGATTCACTTACTATGATTATGATTTCTTTTCTGTATTTGTTATTGTCATTTTGTGTAAAGCAATTAAAAAGTTTTTTTTTAAATGCCTCAGAAGGTTCGTACCTTCGACTTCCCTGCACGCACACCCAATGCTAACCACCGAGACACGGCGTCTGGTCCTAATATCAGATGACAATTTAGTGCAGTTTCATTATTTACAGTCAGCTACATCTACATTCAACACAACATCCGGCATGTTTCACGCCTCTGCCCATTTCTAACGTGCATGATTTTTGCAACGTTTTCGACTAACAACGTTGCTGTGGTGTTTTCCCTGTAGATGAAAACCATGGTCTATAAAAAAAAAATTACATGATCTTTTAAAAATATATTTCCTTGTTTTTTCTTTATTTTTCTTTCTTTTTTTCTTTTTTTTTAAGCGTTGCAACACTTGCTGTCAGAAAGTCACGTTCAGACCATTTTTTAGACTGACACCACCATTTTCCCTTCTGCACTCCCTGTGTAAAATTTGACAGCAGCAAAATTCAAAACAGCATCCATCTAATGAGAAAGACCAGCACCCCCAGAGCCAGGAGCCACAGCAGGAAGTGATGCTGGCCTGCAGAAGGAAGGAGAGGTCGGGTACTGAGCGGGTAGCGTACCCTGTCCATGGTGGTCAGGATGGCGTCCCGGGCCCCCTTCCACTGGCCAGGGCCCATCAGGCGGTATTGGCAGGGAGTGCAGGGACCGAACATCACGTGCAGGGCCAGCTTGGGGTCTGTCTTCAGCAGGGACACTGGGACACAGACATGTACAGGGACACTGGGACACAGACATGTACAGGGACACTGGGACACAGACATGTACAGGGACACTGGGACACAGACATGTACAGGGACACTGGGACACAGACATGTACAGGGACACTGGGACACAGACATGTACAGGGACACTGGGACACAGACATGTACAGGGACACTGGGACACAGACATGTACAGGGACACTGGGACACAGACATGTACAGGGACACTGGGACACAGACATGTACAGGGACACTGGGACACAGACATGTACAGGGACACTGGGACACAGACATGTACAGGGACACTGGGACACAGACATGTACAGGGACACTGGGACACAGACATGTACAGGGACACTGGGACACAGACATGTACAGGGACACTGGGACACAGACATGTACAGGGACACTGGACACAGACATGTACAGGGACACTGGGACACAGACATGTACAGTTACAGCGACAGGGCAACGGAACCACAAAAGTTCCCAGTCCAGTTTCATTGGAAAAAACGACTGCTGTAAATATAAACAACACTATCGATCCCACACTGCTGTAAATATAAACAACACTATCGATCCCACACTGCTGTAAATATAAACAACACTATCGATCCCACACTGCTGTAAATATAAACAACACTATCGATCCCACACTGCTGTAAATATAAACAACACTATCGATCCCACACTGCTGTAAATATAAACAACACTATCGATCCCACACTGCTGTAAATATAAACAACACTATCGATCCCACACTGCTGTAAATATAAACAACACTATCGATCCCACACTGCTGTAAATATAAACAACACTATCGATCCCACACTGCTGTAAATATAAACAACACTATCGATCCCACACTGCTGTAAATATAAACAACACTATCGATCCCACACTGCTGTAAATATAAGCAACACTATCGATCCCACACTGCTGTAAATATAAACAACACTATCGATCCCACACTGCTGTAAATATAAACAACACTATCGATCCCACACTGCTGTAAATATAAACAACACTATCGATCCCACACTGCTGTAAATATAAACAACACTATCGATCCCACACTGCTGTAAAATACAAACAACACTATCGATCCGACAATGTCACAGACCTCAGCACATTTCATTGTCCATGATCAGTACTAAACGGAAACAGATTTAAGGTCTGAAATACCTGGCGTGAAATACGCCGTTGTTTTCAAAGTGAAGCACAACACAGTTCAAATCATGGAGTATGAGATTTGTTGCCTATACTTTCTAAAGCTTATCATAACCTTTGCAACGTAATCTCTCTCTCTCTCTCTCTCTCTCTCTCTCTCCTTCTCTCTCTCTCTCTCTCTCTCTCTCTCTGTCAAAGCATGTGCATATCCACAAAACACATGAAAACATGCATACGCATTTAACATAAGGATACTCCTCTATCCATGCACAGGCTCCGGTTCACGTTACGTCATAGGAACACTGAGTCGTCTCACCCACCCCTGTTGCCTTGAAACATCACAGACCCAAGCACTCAGGGCACCTTGTTCTTTGTATGTTGAAGGCAAAGTGTTTAATGGTTGGTTGGTGGATAGAATCCCCAGGTGGTGTGGAGGAAAGTGGGAGAGTGTAAGTTAAAAGAAAAAATGGTTGTCAGTTGTCAGTTGATTTAATTTGTATTCCATCGGAGGAAACTGGTGAAGGTAATTCCCTGATGTCTTGTTGCTGAACGTGTAAACCATTGTCTGTTCTTTTTTTGTAGGGTTGATGGACAGTCCAGTTTCCATTTTTTCGACAACACTGAGCAATGTCGTTCAACTGCTTCTGTACTGCTTTCGTTCTTTTTTGAGCAATTTTTGGATGCTTTGAAGACCAGGCCGTCATCTGCTAGTGTCAACACCCGAGCAATTCCGTTTCTACTGATGTCTGCAAGGCCTTTAGTATAAACATTGTACAAAACAGAGGAGAGAGGCGAACCTTGAGGTAGTCCCATGGATAGTTTATGAGGTTCAGACGTCCAGTCTCCGAACCGCCAGATGTCGGTTCGCTCATCAAGTGCTGCTGCAGTCCATGGTGTGTCTTGCTGATTCCATAGTCAAGGAGCGGCTTCAGGAGAAGCGAGAACTGGACTTTGTTGTACGCATCTTCCATGTCTGTTGCACCTGCCAGTGTCTCTTCCTTTCTTTAGCATCCTTCATATACTTCATAGGCAAAAGCGACCGCATTTACCATGCGTTGTTTTTATCTGTTCTGTAGTCTCCTTCATCGGGAGGGAATTTGTGTACTTTCAAGGTCAAGGTCTCATGCGACTTTTCTTGCTAAGTTTCGTTCCATGAACTGTCCTACTGTATTTTACATAGTGAGTATGTGGTAGCCATGAAGCTGATGATGATCTTTTTTTCTGGTTTCGGTAAGGCTTTCAGGGAACTGTGTGCCAAGTTTTCTGAGAATAGAGCCTTTGTCGAAACTATCTTGATAGAGACTTAAGATATAGGTTCTGTCTTCTTCTGAGCGCTGTTTAGTTTCTGTTAAACTTACTTTGCCTGGACCTGAAACACTGCCTTTAGTGCATTTAGCTATTGATTCATTCAGTTCAAGTATTACAATTTCATCATTAATGCCAGTTTAAGCTACATGTTGATTTGATCAAATATTTTTACTTTTCCTCCAAATTTCTGCTATCATTCTGTTCTGTGAAACATTTCAACAGAGCCAGCCCTTTCTGTTCTGTGAAACATTTCAACAGAGCCAGCCCTTTCTGTTCTATGAAACGTTTCAACAGAGCCAGCCCTTTCTGTTCTGTGAAACATTTCAACAGAGCCAGCCCTTTCTGTTCTGTGAAACATTTCAACAGAGCCAGCCCTTTCTGTTCTGTGAAACATTTCAATAGAGCCAACCCTTTCTCCTCACTTGTCTTGAGCTTTGTCATTCAACTCTTCCTCCCCATTTATCTTGAGCTTTGTGGTACCGATCCGCGTCTAGCATGTCTGGGGTGGCGTTTGGACTGTGTTTTCCTTCCATGCGATGATAGAACGGTCAGAATTGAGTGAGTGTTGTCAAAAGTGTTTGCCATGTAGTTTCGTTTGCTTCCCCAGCTACTCTTGTGAACTGTCCAGTCTCTTGATTCGTTCCTGTCTCATTGGCTGGATCAGGGCAAGCTTCCTTCTTCCTCTCGGCCAAATTCTCACAGCTTTGCCTTTCTCTTTGCAGGCTGTTTCTGTGTCTCTATTCCATTAACCCTCTTGCATTTGTTTCGCCGCTCTGCTTATCTCCCGTGGTGTTCGTTACGGCCGCAAACGGCCGCACGTGCCACGTTACTTTCCCTCACACACTGCGAGCTCGTTTTAAGTCAAGGCTGGCTAAAAATAAATGGGCATCCCTGAGAGGGTCCAATAAAATCTTAGCAGCAGTATGGGGTGTGGGAAACGATTCATTCACAAAGACAAGGGTCGTGAACTGACCGCATTCTGTTGCTGCAGACGGCATCGCCTTGTTTCTGAAAATGGCGTCTGCTAGTGTTTCTACCGACGGTGATTTTTTGGATTATACCAAAGAGGAGTTGGATGATATATTACAAGTAGTAGAGAGATATGAAAGAGAGGAGTTAAATGAAAGTGATGTGGATGTGGGAGAGGAGGAAGCGGGAGAAGAAGGTGAAGAAAGTGATGAAGATGATGATGCGCCTTTGTCTGCGTTTGTGACCACGTGGCGACCGGCGACTTCCGCACCCGTGGTTCAGCCTTTCGAGGAGGAGACTGGGCCAAATCATGATTTGCCAGACACAGCTACACCTCTGGAATATTTTTTTCTGTTCCTGCCGCAGTTGTTTTTTACTACAGCTGCTGACCAGACAAACCTGTACGCCAGGCAGCAGATGGCAAAGCGGGGACAACCTGACCCACTTTGGCAGGATACGACACCTGCCGAGATGCGGGCCTATATAGCTGTACTGATCATGATGGGGATCAAACGTCTGCCAAGACTCTGGTGCTACTGGTCGACTGATCTTAGATTTAGCGAGCCGTGGATCAGTGGGGTGATGTCAAAAACAAGGTTTCTCAAGTTGAACCAGTATTTTCACCTGAGAGACACACAGAACGCACCTGGCCGCGACAGTCCTGACTATGACCCACTGTTCAAGATCCGGACCTTCCTCGACTTGATTCTGCCCTTGTTCAAAAAAAATTTCAAGCCAGGCCGTGACCTTTCAGTTGATGAAGCCATGATAGGATTCAAAGGGCGAGTATTTTTCAAACAGTACATGCCGGCCAAACCAACCAAGTGGGGCGTAAAGGTGTGGGAGATGTGCGACGCTGACACTGGCTACTGCGTCAACTTTGACATCTACACAGGCAAACATAGCCGCACTAATACAAATGTACCCCTCGGACATGAAGTAGTGGACAAAATGGCATCAGAGTACTACGGGCAAAATCGACACCTGTACTTCGACCGTTTTTTCACCTCTGTGCCACTCATGCAACACCTGTCACAACACGGGACATACGCCTGTGCCACAGTGATGTCCAACCGCAAAGGGCTTCCGGAGGAGGTGACCAAGGCTCGCCTAAAACAACAAGGCGAGCTGATTCAAATGCAGAAGGGGACCCTGATGGCGACAGCATATAAAGACAAACGCCCTATCTACTTCCTCAGCACCAACCAGCCACCAGGTAAGACAACACCTGCACCTGAGAGCGACGACAAGCCGCAACCCCATGTCCTCAAGGCCTACAACCACAACATGGGAGGGGTAGACAAGTCTGACCAGCACAGGGCTTACTACCCGGTTGGCCATCAGAATAAGAAGTGGTGGCGTTACCTCTTTCATTCTCTTATCAACCTCATCATCGTGCAGGCCTACATCACCTGGCAAAGGTCACCGCATAATCCGACACCCAAGAAGACCTATGACCACCTGTGGTTCAGGGCTGACGTGGCAGAACAGCTCCGTGCTGGCTTTACCAGCAGGAAGAAAAGTGCTGGAAGACGATCAAACGTAACAGAGGCCCCGATTGCGAAGGAAACAATCGACCACCATCAACAAGTCAAAATTGAAGGACGAAAGCGCACCTGTCGTCAGTGTGTCAACGTGGGTCGCAAGACAGCCAAAGGCCGACAGCCGGAGACCTCCTTCAAGTGTTCCTTCTGTGACGTCCCTCTCTGCCAGCACAACAACTGTTTCCGTGACTACCATGCGGCAAACATGGTAGAAACCATGGATCAAGAGTAGTATTCACCATATTGGTGACATGTGACAGTGGTGACACTTACCTTCCTGCTGTGTGTGACCAGACACCACATTAGGGTGTTAATAATGGATTTTACTTCTTTCTTTGTGTATATTCCGGCGTTAAAAAATCGTTTAGTAGTGACAAACACACGTTTTAGGATGAAAAACAAAAACTGTAAAGTTACCTGGCCGCATGTTTGTGTATGTGACAATCATGTGACACTTTGCGACACCCCATACTGGATTTACTGAACCAGGACTGCTGTGTTCAAGTTGAGGTAGGCCGCCCTTTGATGATTTATACTGACAAATGCATGCCGACAATGTTATTGTCTGTCTGGTGTATCATAGTAACATTGTCAACGTTTGATGTCCCATTGTTTTGTGACAAACAGGGTGACAATGACACCAACATGCATCCCAAACATGTGACATCTCTGCATTATGAAATATGATGTATTAGAATTTTGCATACCAAATTTGACAGCGCTGCAGTGGAAACTTTGTCCACTACAGCCTTTCAAAGGCAGTAGGTGAGTTTTAGGTTAAATTTCTCAAAACAATACGAATACTAGGAGCAGTTTGGGGCTGGAAAATGCGAATGCAAGAGGGTTAAAGGAGTTGAACGATCTTTTTAGTTTTAGCATTGTCACTTTTCTATGTTCTACTCCTCAACTTTCCTATGATCTTCCCTTCACTTTTGTCATATTGAAAAAGGTCCTTCTGTTCCGTTTGTTTTACTCTTGATCTTTTCTGTAATGTGAATACTGCAGGGAAATGGTCACTTCCATGATGTAGATGTGCTTTCGCACACATGCCTGCTGTGAATGTTGGTCCAATGAGTGCAAAGTCAATGACACTGTCAGTGTCGTCTGCCACCCTGTACGTGTTGGAGGTGATGTTGTCAGTGCACTGAGAAGAACTTCATCCAACTTCTCGTCCAGTGCAGTTCCTTAAGGATTGGTACCATGCTGATCCCACGATTCTGACCGTGCATTAAGATCTCCACATAGCTTAGAGAGTTTTCAAAGTCATCTTCGAGTTCCTCCAAAAAGATCCAAGCCATTTTTTGACGTGTGGGATCCTGGATGTATGTATGCATTGGCGAGTACAAGGCTTTTCTGATTGCCATCAGGTCTTCCTGGTCTCACACCCATTGTTCACACATTAATATACCCGTGTTGCGCGTTCTAAACACATCTATATACCTGCACATTGTTTTGACACATTCGTATACCTCTGTTGCGCTTTGTTAACACCTTTATAAATCTGTGTTGCGCATCATTAACACATTTGTATATCTATGTTGCGCATTTTAAACACACTTATATACCTACGTTGCTCTTTGTTAACAATATAACTATGTTGCACATTGTCAAGACGTTTATATACGTATGTTGCGCATTGTTAACACATCTATGTACCTACGTTGCACATTGTTAACACATTTATAACCTATGTTGCACACTAATCCATTGATATACTTATGTTGCACATTGTTAATATATTCAAACAACTGTGTTGTGCATTCTTAACACATTCACTTAACTATGTTGTGCATTGTTAACACATTTATATACGAATGTTGCGCAATAGTTAACACATGTATATGCCTATGTTGCGCAATTGTTAGCACATGCATATACCTATGTAATACTAGCACTCACCAAAGTCTGGTTTGCATCCATTCAGTTCTGCCAATTCATCCATGAAAGGGACATAATCCACCTGACAGGCGTGACGCTGTGATTTGACGAAACGTTGGGCGATGGCCATCTCCCTGGCGCGGATATCTTCCCACATCTGGGAGGAGGATGGCAACGTCACATCACCCTGGGTGGGAAAAACATACACCAGCCATGTTTATGTGATCACCTTTCACCACCTAAATGGATTTCTATGAGGATTTTGTTGTTTTGTCTGAACCGTTGGAATGCAAACTATCTTAGAGGAGGCTCAAAAGATTTAACAATAGAAAAAAAAAGAACAAAAATCTTCTACGTTTTGGTCATAAACCGTCTTCAGGGCTGATGACATCAAATGAAAGACAACTAAATACGTGTAGGCAATGACATACAAAAACATATAAGTAAAGGGATGAATGCGTGTTTAAAGGTGTGTGTGTGTGTGTGTGTGTGTGTGTGTGTGTGTGTGTGTGTGTGTGTGTGTGTGTGTGCGCGCGCACATGTTTGTTGACCCAAACCACAGGTAGATCATTTCGTTCAGAGAGAGAGAGAGCCGTTAGAAGAGGAGAGGGGCTACGGGGCAGGGAACGGGGAAGTGGGAGAGGAGCAAGAGATGGATACAGGGAGGTGTGGAAATCCTCAACAGTTTTGGCCGTAGCTGGTGCTAGGATACGTGGCGCACATCCCTGAACGACAGTGTGAAATCAGAATGGATTCCCCACGGCACGATCGTCATCTTCCTCATTCCTGTCGAACATGTCTAAAACTAACAGGACCTGTACACCACTGAAGTGAATGAAAGTTCTATTTTATTACTAATGCGTGTAACTAAGCGAGTCTTGGTAATGTCTTAGCCGTACTTGTGTGCCCTGTAAGCGCGTGCTGTATGCGCAATGTGTGTGTGTGTGTGTGTGTGTGTGTGTGTGTGTGTGTGTGTGTGTGTGTGTGTGTGTGCGCGCGCGCGCGCGCGCGCGTGCGCGAGCGTGCGTGCGTGCGTGCGAGCGAGCGTGTGTGTGTGTGTGTGTGTGTGTGTGTGTGTGTGTGTGTGTGTGTGTGTAACCATCATTAGCATTCACAGTTGCAAGCAATACCGAGACTTTCAGTTTCATCAAGGAGGCGTCACTGCGTGCGGACTAGTCCATATACGCTACGCCACATCCGCTAACGTTTGAGACCACACTACGCATGATTTGAAGCTGATGGATACATGAATTAACAACAAAGATGAGACATTTGCTATGTTTCACTAAAGTTCCCGTTTATTGAATGGCCAAGACCACTTGTTGCGGGAAGTATTGATTGTCATATAAGATGTGTACATATAATATCAATGTGTCCCGCTGCCTGTCTGTCTACCTGTCTGTCAGCCTGTCTGTGGCTACGTTGATATAATAAATACCATTATTTCCAGATGTCAGAAAACCTTAGTGGTAACGTTGCCAAACATTTTTTTGTTTTGTTTTGTTTTGTTCTGTTTTTGTTTGAATTATTGATTTTCATGTTAACTGTGTGATTATACCAAAACCCTCTCTCTCTCTCTCTCTCTCTCTCTCTCTCTCTCTCTCTCTCTCTCTTTACTGCGTGGAATGTTCAAATGCTGTGTTTTCCAGTGTCACAGATTTTTTCATGTGGAGTTTTCATTTCCTTTTTTATGATAAGAGTAGGGGAGGGCGGTTGAGAGAGGGGACAGCCATGTTATTATGATGAAATTTATTATGTGTAGAGCAGACCATTCCTTGTGGAAATTGTTGATTGTCATAGTGAATGCACAAAATATTGAAATATCAACGTGCTCTCTCTCTCTCTCTCTCTCTCTCTCTCTCTCTCTCTCTCTCTCTCTCTCTCTCTCTCTCTTACCACACAGAATATTTGATTGCTCGCCATCTTTTTGTATATTGTAAGATTTTCAATGGTACAAGTGATTTTTCATGCGAATGGAAGGAAACAGAACTTTGCGATTACAGATATTGTATTATATTGGAAGCTCTCTACAGAACGGAAAGGGGGGAAAAAGAAAAAAAGAAAGGAAACATCCATGTTATTATCATAAAACCTGTTTTCTGTAGAATCTGTTAGACCATTTCCTGAGGGATTCGTTGATTGTCATAATGAATGTACGCATAAAATATCAGCATGCTCTCTCTCTCTCTCTCTCTCTCTCTCTCTCTCTCTCTCTCTCTCTCTCTCTCTCTCTCTCGTCTTTTAATGATCTGCTTGTCTGCCTACCTTTCTGTCTGTCTGTTCGTTTGTCTTTCTCACTGTTTGTCTGTCTGCCTGTATGTCTGTCTGCCTGTATGTCTGTCTGCCTGTATGTCTCTCTCTCTCCTGTTAGGTGTGTTCAGATCCTTTAGTAATGACGACGTAAAGCGCGGTGACCATGCCAAATCCCCCTCCTCCCATCCCACCCCGCCCCCTTTTTCTTTTCTTTTTTTTTTTTTCCCCTCGCCTCTTGGATACCTGCGTGAGCGCTTGACGCTCGCGCATGTTTCAAATCACTTATAATGCGACACGAGGTTTCACATTTTACCTTTGGTGCATGCCCCCTTTGCTCGTTTGCGGTGGTCAAGCAAACATCATCTTATTTGGGTTCTTTGTTGTTGTTGTTGTTTTTGTTGTTGTTGTTGTTTTTGTATGATGATTGTAGTGATAATGGTTTTTTGCTTTTTCATTTTGATACTGTTTTCCATTTGTTCATGGTATATGTGTTTGTGTGTTCAAAACAATTGTAAATTCTTCAGTTTGACTGGGTTGGATGGGCTCATTTTATGCTGTCAATTGTATATGAGCTTGGTGACCTCTTTTGGGTTCGATGTATTTACACGTTATTGTCTTCTTCAAAGCCATCTCGTAAATAGAAATGGACAGTAGTGTGTCTATTCTCTCAATTAACTGTCAGGGCCTCAATAGTTTGAAGAAGAGACGTGATATCTTCCATTATCTAAAGTGTAAAAAATATCCAGTGTACTTCTTGCAAGACACTCATTTTGAAAAAAAATGGAACAGTATATCCAGTCTGAGTGGGGCTATAAGGCGTATTTCTCAAGTTACTCTTCCAACGCAAGAGGAGTCGCGATTCTGTTTAATAACAACTTTGAATTTAAGGTTAAGCAAATTGTTAAGGATGATTCTGGAAACTTTCTCATGATACGTGCAGAGATACATAGGAATGATTACCTTTTAGTTAATATATATAGGCCAAATAGGGACGACGCAGAATTTTACAATTGTCTCAAACAAAAAATTGTTGGGCTTGGTATAGAAAATGTTATAATAGGTGGGGATTTTAATCTGGTCCTTGACCCTTCTAGAGATTATCATAATTACAAACATATAAATAATCCTCACGCGAAACAGGCTGTTGAAAACATAATCGAAAATCTAGACCTGAATGATATTTGGCGGGAACTAAACCCAGAGTGTCGCCGTTTTACGTGGAGGAGAACTAATCCATTTCAACAGGCCAGGCTAGATTTTTTTTTTATATCAGACACAGTTGTTTCTTATACTGATGAAGTAGACATTGAATCCGGTTATAGAACAGTTCACTCTGCTGTGTTATTAAAGTTAAAATTTAATGAAGACATAAAGCGTAATACTTTTTGGAAACTTAATTCGTCTTTGTTGAAAGATAAGTCATATCTAGATGAAATTAATACCGTGATTGAAAAGGTTAAAGAAGAATACTCTATAAATACAGAAAATATTAATTAAACAGATGAAAAATTACAATTCTCAATTTCTGATGATTTATTTCTCGATTTCCTGTTAATGAAAATAAGGTCAAAAACAATTGCTTATGCTACTGCGAACAAAAGAAAGAGTAATGAAGAGGAAAAACAATTAGAACAAGACATTATTAAGTTAGAAAAAAAAAAAGAAAACTGAAGATGATATCAGAGTCATTAACAAGAAAAAAGAACGACTGTCGGATATCAGAGGAAAACGAATAGAAGGAGTTTTGTTAAGATCACGCGCTAGATGGATAGCAGATGGGGAGAAAGTTAGTAGTTATTTTTGTAACCTTGAAAAACGGCATTACATCAGTAAAAATATGGCTAGACTAATTGATAAACAAGATAATGTTTTAACAAATCAAGAAGACATACTGAAAGAAGTATATAGTTTCCATAAAACATTATACACAGAAAATGCTGTAGAAAATTGTGATATAAAAGATTTGGTGAAAGATATCCCCCATTTTATGAAACAGAAGCAGCGGACTTAGGTCTTATTACATTGGAGGAAGCGACATGTCTTAAAGACAATGAAAAATAATAAAAGCCCCGGTTCCGATGGCTTTACTACTGAATTCTTTAAAGTCTTTTGGAAACAGATTGG
>CM065735.1:4285616-4315616 GCA_033310375.1 Conus canariensis
ACAAAGCAACATCTACTTTGAGGACAATCATATTCCAATTAAGAAAAAAAAGAAAAAGAATATAATAAATCACAACCCTTAAACTTCATACTGTAAACAAACTTTGTGATATATTTCTTGCCCCTTCACTTTGAGAATGAAGAATGTAGATTTCACATAAACATATATCTCTGAATTCAATATTTTACAATCAGTCATATGCGTACACAAATTTCTTCATGAAAAAAATGGGTATCTTTGAAATTATTGACATCTACCAAATGTAAGTATTGATTTCGTCTCTTTTGTTGAGGTAGGAAACATATTTTAAGTTGTTCACAGCAAGCAATTACGTGTTAAAAACCTTTAATGAAGATATAACACATATTACATATTGCATTTAGGAAATTATGATATGAAAAAGCACCAAAGAGAAATGTATATTCAAAACAATTCGTTGGATATCTGTGCACTCAAGGTATCATAAAGAGACCATATGGCATACATAAGGCAAAATAAATGATGCATGTTATGACAATAATGACTCCAATTTGAAAAATTAATGATAAAGCTCCGCCGAAAAACATTAATAAAAAAAAAAATCACAAGACTTGTGATTCGTTCGTAACGTGTTTGGGCGGAACTTCATCTGTAATTTTACAAACTTGTTTAGATTTCGACCAGCCGCCGTGGCGAAGTGGCTAGCGTCGCGGACTCCCGGCTGGGAGGTCGTAGGTTCGAATCCCATCAGAGTCATGTGGGTTTTTTCTGCCCCGACTGGCTCCTACCCAGAGCTGAGTTTGCTGCGGACTCAGTTGGGAAGATTGGGACCACACAGTCGAGTTTCATCCACTTAATGGATGCCTTTCTGAGAGTGTTGCTCAAATTTCCTGACCAACACTGCAGGTGCCTGTATCTCTCGGGCCTGGTTGACGCCGGGATATATTACGAAAGGAAGCGTAGAGTACAGCCCTGTCATGTAGTCTCAGACCGAAATGGAAATCCGTAGCATCATCTTAATCATCCTCATTCTCATTGATCAGCATAAAAAAGTTTCGAATTCTGTGGCCCTTCATGCCCTGCTCTCATGGTGACCTCATTTTCGATGTCCTCTCCATGTCTGTGGCCTTGGTTTGGTTCCGGTATCGGCGAGTCCATGGGGGCTGTCGTTGGACGGACGAGGTGGCGCCCTCCGGATGGAGAGCTCACTCACGCCGGCTCCGCGACTAAGCAATTATTGTCGTCCATAAGGGACTTAGTAGGTAGTGTCCTGCGTATGTTAGATCAGAACAGGCGCCACTGAACACCACCGAAGTGGCTCGGCAGCAGTGCAGTGTCTCCTACGGTGGGGTTGCGGCGGGGCCGACCGGGCTGTGGCTGTGGACGGGGTGTCGGAATGAGCGGCGTGGGTGCACTGCCTCTGAGGTGGCGCAGAGGTTGGGACAGAAAAAAAAAAAGAAGAAAGAAAAAAAAAAAAAAAAAAAACCTTGTTTAGATTTCCGCCTGCAGTCTAATAATGATCCAACTTGAGGAGGAAAACAGTCGGCAAATGTCTTTACAATTAAAAATGGTTGTATATATTATTGTGGAAGTATTGCTAATCAATGCATCCAATCCCTTA
Source organism: Conus canariensis (assembly GCA_033310375.1). NCBI lineage: Eukaryota > Metazoa > Mollusca > Gastropoda > Neogastropoda > Conidae > Conus > Conus canariensis. The sequence continues at coordinate 4,287,217 of CM065735.1, forward strand.
AAAATAACAAGCGTCATGTAAATCGTTTTAGAAATGTACTCAACAGTCTTAAGCATAACACATACCTGTTGCTTACTGTGGTTTGATAATGTCTTCTTATATGGCAGTTTGCAATTTGTTTTCTTTTTAGAACAAGATTTAGAACCATGTATCCAATTTATACCTTCCCTGTATCATTGTTTGAAAAGGTTTTTTTTTTCATACAGGTAGACAAAACAATGTCCATTCTAGCAGATCCGAAAAGCACATGTGCCAAGTTGTGTAAAATTACTCACTTGGGAAAAATCATGTCGCAAAACAAAGAAACAAACAAACAAACAGATATATTCAGTGACTGAAATAATGAGGGTTGACTGCCAGAACCAAGTATCTCTTTTATATATATATATATATATATATATATATATATATATATATATATATATTATTATATATGAGATACTGGGTTCTGGCAGTCAACCCTCGATTTATTCAGATCTACACATCAGTCATATACCATCAGGATACTGTTTTAGATTATGAGGGGCTAGTTGCATTTCAACATCACGTACTTAAGCATAATAGAAAACGTGTTTAATTCAGTCCAAAGTCACGTATGAAAAACGTCAAAGATCTCACCAAATCAATGTTGTCTTCAAAGGACCCGTCAGCAAAGTGGACACCGGTGACTGTGAAGCGAGTGATGGGAGGCTTGGCCCTCACACTGCCACAGGCGATACGGGTCGCCAGGTCGTCGCTGATGGACGCAGGCTGAGCCATGATTGAGTTCGTTGGCCTCAAGCAATCCGCTTCACGCTCTTCGAAAGGAGACATCCGTTTCTTCATGAACCAGGTGAAGACAGCAGGTGGAAGGATGGCGCCGACAACTTTGTTGACTCTCTGATTAAGAACCATGTCAAAGGGCATGCCATTGGCGCCCATTCTGTGCAGTATCCAAGAGCCACGCGTAGTGGAGAGGTACACCTGGATGGAGGAAAGGTTGAAGTATTTATACAAACAAAAATACAACTGATCAGACGCCACACTCTCCATCAAAGCATAGTCTGAAACACTGTCTATGTGCCACAACTAAGTATTCATCGACAATGTTAGCAGTGTCATAAAAGAGGGAAACTTATGAACTCTGGCATTAGTGACTCAAAAATACCCTTAGGTAGTATATAAATTGATAAGCAAGAGTCACCAGCTGTCGACTCCATCTTGGATTCTTAGCAGCCAGTTAAAACTGAGGAGTGAAAGTAGTTGATATTTATCAGATAAAATCCCTTAGTTCAGGCCTCAGAAAAGACGTCCGGCAAGTTACTGTTCTCTCAGGGCCCTCGTGGTTCTACCGGCATGTCAGAACAACAATTGTTCTGGTCCTAACGCTTCACAACAGGAAGTCAGAATAACAGTCATTCTGATCCAAACATTTCACTGCAGTCATGTCAGAACAGCAGTCATTCTGATCCAAACACTTCACTGCAGTCATGTCAGAACAGCATTCATTCTGATCCAAACACTTCACTGCAGTCATGTCAGAACAACAGTCATTCTGATCCAAACACTTCCCTGCAGTCATGTCAGAACAACAGTCATTCTGATCCAAACACTTCCCTGCAGTCATGTCAGAACAGCAGTCATTCTGATCCAAACACTTCACTGCAGTCATGTCAGAACAACAGTCATTCTGATCCAAACACTTCCCTGCAGTCATGTCAGAACAACAGTCATTCTGATCCAAACACTTCACTGCAGTCATGTCAGAACACATTCATTCTGATCCAAACACTTCACTGCAGTCATGTCAGAACAGCAGTCATTCTGATCCTAACACTTCACTGCAGTCATGTCCGAACAGCAGTCATTCTGATCCAAACACTTCACTGCAGTCACGTCAGAACAACAGTCATTCTGATCCAAACATTTCATTGCAGTCATGTCAGAACAACAGTCATTTTGTTCAGAACAGCAGTCATTCTGATCCAAACACTTCACTGCAGTCATGTCAGAACAGCATTCATTCTGATCCAAACACTTCACTGCAGTCATGTCAGAACAGCATTCATTCTGATCCAAACACTTCACTGCAGTCATGTCAGAACAGCAGTCATTCTGATCCTAACACTTCACTGCAGTCATGTCAGAACAACAGTCATTCTGATCCAAACACTTCACTGCAGTCACGTCAGAACAACAGTCATTCTGATCCAAACATTTCATTGCAGTCATGTCAGAACAACAGTCATTTTGGTCAGAACAGCAGTCATTCTGATCCAAACACTTCACTGCAGTCATGTCAGAACAGCATTCATTCTGATCCAAACACTTCAATGCAGTCATGTCAGAACAGCAGTCATTCTGATCCAAACACTTCCCTGCAGTCATGTCAGAACAACAGTCATTCTGATCCAAACACTTCACTGCAGTCATGTCAGAACAGCAGTCATTCTGATCCAAACACTTCACTGCAGTCACGTCAGAACAACAGTCATTCTGATCCAAACATTTCATTGCAGTCATGTCAGAACAACAGTCATTTTGGTCAGAACAGCAGTCATTCTGATCCAAACACTTCACTGCAGTCATGTCAGAACAGCATTCATTCTGATCCAAATACTTCAATGCAGTCATGTCAGAACAGCAGTCATTCTGATCCAAAGGCTTCACGAGGTGTTCCCTGAGAGAGGAATGATGCTGCGATGGATGCCAGTCTACTGCAGGAAAAAAAAAACTGGTGCCTTCTCCAATCTGTCCCTGATGACAGGACCACCGGACAGCAGAGCATTATTGGAGAGTCCTGCAAAGAGAGGTGTGTGGCCAATAGACACCCCGCTGAAGGCCAGGCTGTATGGCTGCTGCCAGGACCTGCTAAAAGAGGTGTGTGGCCAATAGACACCCTGTTGAAGGCCTGGCTGTATGGCTGCTGCCAGGACCCGGAGAACAGGCAGTTCAGTCATCACTCCAACGGGACTGATCCTGTGGCTGCGTACACCAAAAAGAACTTCTCAAAGGAACGTTATAAGGCGAAGTGATCTGTCCGCTCTTTTCACGCTAGCGTTCCAAATGTGTTTACACAGATAACTCCCTTTATAGTGACTCTCCCCGGAATGGTTCATGCTAAGGTTTTTGTTTTGTTTTGTTTCTTGTTTTTTTTTAGGTCGGCCAATTATTTAACAGTTCCCCCGTTTTAAAGAGCTGATGCTTACATTGTTCAAGGTTCTTTCTCTGCGGTCCGCAGCCAGGTTAACCAGAACACTCCCATGAGGAAATGGCTCATCGTCTGCTGTGTTGCAGTTACACGTTGTGCTTACCTCCCTTACAGAGAAAAGGTCTGAAGTGGAGGAGAGCACAGAGTTGCTTTCAGTTAGTATGAAATTCTTCGCCATTGAAGTGTTCTGATTCAGTTTGTTCTCTGTGTCACTCCTTCGCCTGCACTGGCTGTCACGTTAGCAGTTGGAGCCGACAAGCTTGTGAGAATGATGTGTGACATTCTGCAGAAGAACATTGTGTTCGTTACACTAACGGCTGGCTCTCTCTCTCTCTCTCTCTCTCTCTGCCTCTCTGTCCGTCTGTCTGTCTGTCTGTCTGTCTCTCTCTCTCTCTCTCTCTCTCTCTCTCTCTCACACACACACACACACACACACACACACACACACACACACACACACACGCACGCACGCACGCGCGCGCCTGATACGCTTAATGTAATTCAAATAAGTATGGAACGCACTCACAAACGAGAATGCGCATGTACGCGTGTATGTATGCGTGACTATGTATGAAGTTGAACCCTGTTTTTTAAAGTTGAGTCTCATTGAGGGTCAATGCACCCCTATAAACCTGGGTGCTTGTGCACCAACATTAACCTACTTCATAGGTACAAAGCGGCAGAGAACGGTACACACCCACCTGTCCAGTTCGGCTGAAATCCACTGCCACATCACACGCGGAATATCCACCGCCAACGACGACAGCTCGCTTCCCCTCATAACCAGTGGCATCCCTGTAGTCACGGGAATGAAGCACCTGCCCCTGGAAGTCGGTCATGCCCGGGAAGGAAGGCTGGAACGTGTAGCCATGGTGACCACTACACACCATCACGGCATCGAACAGCTCCGTGCTGCTGTGTCCACTCTGGTGGTCCTGGACTGTCATTTCAGGCCAGGTTACGCTCGGACGAGTGTACGCTCACATGACTACACTGAAAAGGTAGTCTACACTGATACCTTTTCAAATGAAAGCAACGCTATTCTCATTTGAAATGTAAAGAAAGCTTTTCAGATACCCCAGTGAATAAGGACTGATAGTCAATTCACTCTCTATTACACATGTCTTTCTGTGCTTTAAATCCATTTCAAATACGAAGGATGAATTTATCAGAAAACGAAGCAAGATTATCACTCTACTAATGACTGAATTTAAGATCATGTAAGGTAAATCTTGACATAAGCGTACCAACTGGCAGTTCTTGATATTTTGAGAAGGTTGGGATCGGGGAAGGGGGGGAGGGGGGGGGCAGAAAACTTGTTCAAATCAAACACACTGACCTGCACTCACACACCAACGTGCACACGCCAGGTCTCTGTGCTTCCACACACGCCAGGTCTCTGTGCTTCCACACACGCCAGGTCTCTGTGCTTCCACACACGCCAGGTCTCTATGCTTCCACATTCCCAAGAAGCTGGCTCAGCTAAAAACCAAACTATCGCCGCCCAGGAATAGAAACACGCATGCTGCAGACAGCATCACACGAGTGGCATCACCTCATACAGCCTCTTCTAGTACTTGCTCTTGTACCAGCTTTAGTGAGGAAGCTTGTGGCCATCGTGCTTAAGTGTGAACGTTGGGTGTGCTCCGATATTCAAAAGCAAACTATCAGGTGCAGGTTAGCAGGGACTTCAAGCAGAATAAATGAAGCGAGAGAGAAATGAACTGGCAAACAGCATGACGACATTGACGTATGGAGAAACTTCAAAGGACAACGGTGTGTCTCGACTTGTAAAGAAAGATACCATGATCTTGGAAAATTAGAGCTGCCAAAAGGACTAGATCGACCCCATCCTTATAGAACGGTTCCGGAAGAAGGCGAAGAAAACGAAGAAGACGAAGCAGATATGGTAATGGTGATGTTGCTTATAGCCCAGTCGACCGCAAATAGCCATATCAGGGCTGTCACCGCGTTGAAGTCAACTCACAAGTCATTTAAACAAAACTCATTCACACAACTCTTTAAAACACATCTTCCAAAAACACACCTGAAATTTTGTTAAAAAATATTTCCTCTGTAGAATTTTAGATAGATGAAAATATTAATCTCCCTCAGATATTCAAAGATCACATCAGGTGGGACAACTCTGAACAAGGTTTTCATGGAGTCTGCTGTAAAATGTTTATGCCTCACATCGTGCAAGTCCCAACATTCTAAACGGATATGTTTCACTGCGAGTGTTACATGATATGGAATGCACCATGAAGCTTCTTCGCGTTTTAAAAGATTAGAATGGGTGTAAAACGAGTGGCCTGTATGCAAACGGCACAAAACTGTTTCTTCTTTACGGCCGTCTCGGGAACATGGTAAAAACTCTTTCTGGCTTGGCCTAGTTTGTTATCCATCTGCGAGTCCCATTCCACTTGCCACAGGCCTTTGACATAAGCCTGGGCTCTGGGTTTCAGATCTGGTGATGAATAGACAATCTTCCCAACTCTTTCTTTGTGGCACTCTTGGCAAGTTCATCAACCATTTCATTGCCTCGAATGCCCACATGGCTGAGAACCCAAGCAACAACTATGCTATATCCATCTGATTTCAAAAAGGTGTACAGTTGGAATAACTTTAGCAGTTGAGGGTGTTTGAGGTTACGGCCGGCAATGGCCTCTTGTGCAGAAAGGTAGTCCGACAAAATGAGGAAATCTTTATGTTTGGATTTAGAAACCATTTCAAGAGCCACGATCAAGGCTGTCAACCCAGCAGTGTAGATGGAGCTGTCAGTGGGAATGTGTTTAGAACATCTCTGAGGTGGACCTGTTGCACAATCCACAGCAGAGGCAACACCCTCCTGAGATTTGGAACAATCGGTGAAAATTCTTGTGAACGATGAAACTTGGAACAAAGTTCGGCAAAAAAAAGGATTTGTACGCCAAGGAGCTAGTGAAATCTTTACTGTACGAGGCTAAATCAAACGGGGATCTCTGGAGTGAAGAAAGTCCATGGTGGGTCATCAGGAAACTTGTTAAAATCGCACACCACTCCAAGGTCTATATCTGCATTGTTCAAATGGGGAAGAATACGACTTCCCAAGGGTGGGATGGACCTGGGGTGGCCTTCGACTTTCTTTTGAAACTTGGGGTCAAAAACACAGTCATGTGCAGCGTTTGGGGGTTCAGAGGATAGATTCAAATAGTAATTCAGTTAAGTTTCAGCCGATAAATCGAGAGGGTTGTTCCTCCTGCCTTAGCATACAGACTATAAACAGAGGTGGTGCGGAATGCACCCAGGGAGAGTCGAAGCCCTTGATGGTGGATGGGATCAAGGCTTTTCAAGAAGGAGAAGAAGATTTTTTTGTTGAAAGACAGGATTTGGGCCCAGAAGTAGACGATCAGGAAAGATGTTCAACCTGGCACTGCTGGGAAGAAACGCCTTCAACACTTTCAGCCACAATTCCATCACCATCTCCTTGGCTGGCCGGCCGCTGCGCGAGTGATACAAACTGACCGTGAGGCCTACATCACACTCTGCTGAGGGCTGTGTCACACAGGGACTTCGACTACGGAAGGAATCAAAATCTCCTGACCGAGGAGTTTGACGGCGTGGCGAGGTAATGAAAAGACCACACCCACAATTTTCCGACTGTACGATGAGCACTGTTACCAGGCATTCGTTTGTGAGACCGAGGATGCATGAACTGGGCGGCCCGACTGCTAGAGTGTTCAGATAGGGAAATATGAAGAAGATAAAGAAACGCCCATACCTGTGAAAACCTTTGGTCGTTTCGGGCAGGTGCATTTGCGGATTATCAGGCAGAATGACACCGTTGCTAAGCGCACCCAAATCATCCCTACGATCTCAGAAACAAAACTGGCTGGCCCAGTAAAGAGAAGTTGACCTTTTACACAAAGGAGATTTCTTCCAGCTGTAAGAAAAGAACCCAGCAGAATACACAGCAATGTCCAGAGAGAGCTCTAGACTCACCAATGCTCTTAGAAAAAAGCCCGCCAAGTGTTTCTGTAGCTGATCGTAGAAGAAACAACAAACCCAATTTTTTCAAGGCAGTACATCAAAAAGTGTCAGTGATAAATAACTTCCACTTTCGGTAAATTGGACTTGTCTCGACATGGATGTACCTGACAGTTCATGAACAAACTTCAAATGATACACAAGCAACACCACCACAACAACAACAACAACACAGCAACAACCAAACATATGACACAACATTGAATGATATACAATATAGAAACTGAATACGAGTCCCGCCGATGACATTTTCGTCTGGCAGATGTCCAGATGTTTGGTTTGAGTTGTGCAGTGCACAAGCTTTCTACTCTCACTGCCCACACCAACACCCCCGCACCCTGCCTCCCCCTCCTCCTCCCGTTACAAAGTGCACACCGATCAGTTGAAAACACCCGCATTCAAATCATAATGGAATGAAAATAGGACATTTCTACAGCGCTTTCCGACACGTTACACGGCTTAACAATGTCAGCTGGATACCACGTGATACAATACACCTGCACACAGTGGCTTGTACATCCCTACTGTGCTGACTTGAAACAAACTTTATGCGATATGCATTACAATCAACAAACTGTATTTCAACACAATGAATAGCAAATATGAACAATTTCTTTATTCCCTTTAGAAAAGAGCATGCAGTGCTTAACTAGAATACTAAAAACCCTAAGTATATAAGAGAGAGAGAGAGAGGGGGGGGGAGGGGGAGAGGGAAGGGGCGGAGAGGCATTAAAGTCTTCAATCCCAAAATCATTGAAAGGCGCAACGCAACATCACAAAATGTCCCTGGCACTAGGGATTAAAATGTGTCTGTGCGTGGGGGAGGGGAGGGGAGGGGGGGGGAGGATTTTGTCTACTGTCCTACACATGTAGGCAGGGACAGATATGGCCAGGCAGAAAAGGGGGGAGGCAGGATAGTCTGCAGCAGGAAACATGACACAGAACGGTAGGAATTAAAAACGAGTATCAGTGATGATTAATCTAACTACGATTAAAGAATATTAATCAATTGACTTTGCACAAGGTTGATGATATAAGGACGATAAAAGAATATTAATCGATGGACTTTGCACAAGGTTGATGATATAAGTACGATAAACGAATATTAATCAATGGACTTTGCACAAGGTTGGTGATCTAAGTACAATAAAAGAATATTAATCAATGGACATTGCACAAGGTTGATGATATAAGTACGATTAAAGAATATTAATCAATGGACATTGCACAAGGTTGATGATACAAGTACGATAAAAGAATATTAATCAAAGGACTTTGCACAAGGTTGATGATATAAGTACGATAAACGAATATTAATTAATGGACTTTGCACAAGGTTGATGATCTAAGTACGATAAAAGAATATTAATCAATGGACTTTGCAAAAGGTTGATGATCTAAGTACAATTAAAGAGTATTAATCAATGGACTTTGCAAAAAGTTAGTGATCTAAGTACAATTAAAGAATATTAATCAATGGACTTTGCAAAAGGTTAGTGATCTAAGTACAATTAGTAGAAAGAAACTCGTGGAGAGCGTGGCAGCAGAGAATCTTCAGAAGAGAAGCCCCCTTCAAGCAAGTGTTTCGGCCCTTATCTCCTGACACTCTAGGGGGGTTGGGCCACACCCGGTTCATGACTCCGGATGTCCCTCTGCTGCCCCTTCTTTTTCTTTTTTCTTTTTTTCCCCCATCTTGGGACGAGCCATGGCTGGGATTCGAACCCATGACCTTCTGGACATGCTCATTTTCCACTTAATGACTCGCGCTCTAACCACTGAGCCACAGGGACACCTGATATTTGTAGGGAAGTTAAGCCTTATGAAGTTCACTTTTGTTCCTCCTTGACCAGATCCAGCTTGAACACCTCTCTGCCGCTTCTGCCATTGCTTTCAGGGCTCTAGTTTTTTCCCTCCCTGCAACGAGCCATGGCTGGGATTCGAACCCATGACCTTCTGGACATGCTCATTTTCCACTTAATGACTCGCGCTCTAACCACTGAGCCACAGGGACACCTGATATTTGTAGGGAAGTTAAGCCTTATGAAGTTCACTTTTGTTCCTCCTTGACCAGATCCAGCTTGAACACCTCTCTGCCGCTTCTGCCATTGCTTTCAGGGCTCTAGTTTTTTCCCTCCCTGCAACTGAGAGCTGTTTCATGAGGCTGTATGCAGACATTCCTACAAACCCCCTAGCTCCAATTTCTGCAGTGAGGACTTTGACCTGATAGCCTTCTCTCCTTAGGCTGTTTGTCAGATCAGCATACTTTTCAGTCTTGTAGATTTGAGCTGCCTCCATTCTGTTCTCATATGGCACCGTGAGCTCGATCATGATCAGCTGCTTGGTTGACTTAGAGTGGACTACTATGTCTGGTCTCATGCCACTCTTGCTGATGATCTCTGGGTGACTCTTCCATTCTGGGAGGTCTGCAGTGCACTCCCAGTCATCTGCCCCGTCCAGCAGACTCTGCCTGCATGTTTCGAGTGGCACTGTTGTTCTTGGCCATGATTTGCTGCCTCCTGCCGTGAAGAATGTTGCGGGTGCTTTTGGAGTCCTGATTTTCCCTTTTGTGCTGTTGGTACTAGCCCCGACTACTTGTACAATCTCTTTGAGCACTTGGTTGTGCCTCCATGTGTACCTTCCTTAATGGAATTTGCAAAAGGTTAGTGATCCAAGTACAATTAAAGAATATTAATCCATGGACTTTGCAAAAGGTTGGTGATCTCAATACAATTAAAGAATATTAATTGTAGGACTTTGTAGAAGGGTGGTGATGTCGTGTATAATTAAAGAATATTAATTGATGGACTTTGCAAAAGGTTAGTAGTTAATCTAACAACAAACAACCCCCCCCCCCAAAAAAAAAAAAAAAAAAAAAAAAATCAGACAACGAACACAAACCATCCAACCAATGGAAAACATTCTCACACACAACATTGTTCGCCTATGTACATGATACAGTTTCTAATGAGAAATCCCCCATTAAAATATAGTCAAAACGATATACTTAACATAAGCATCACCACAGCATATACACTTTAAAGGTTGGCAATATTTACATCACAGTCTGAAAGTCAGAGACTGCAGATAAGTCTGTGGAAACGATGTCTGACGGGGTCCTTCGACGAGCTATGAAGGTGAAGTGAAGCATCTTGCAATGTCCCTTCCGAGTATATTGATCACCGCGTTATATCACAATGGACAGTTGACTCTTATACTACCTGACTCCATCTTCGTTTCCTTTAATGCCGCTCTGTCTGCTTGATCAGCCACAAGTTAGTGTCGGATGGTACCCAGCAATAATCAACACTGGTGCCTTTCACATAAAGAGAGCGTATCGGATTCTTAATGTCAAACAATAAGCCCTATCTTTACATTATTCTCAAAAGGAACCAGACTTTATTAAACTGGTTGAAAATCAACACAAAACAGGGTAGTAAAGAGTTGTAATTGGTAAAAGAACTAGACAATTTAATGTGATTAGGCTACTGACCAGCTCAACTGTAAAAATGGAACGCGTCTTTCCAACGTGACGTGATTTTTCTGTCCTACACTCTGGGATCACCAAAGCAGATCCTTCATTTTCATCCTGACATGATTTTTCTGTCCTACACTCTGCGATCACAAAGCAGATCCTTCATTTTCATCGTCCAGGATCAAGCTGTCAGAGCAGACTTTGAACGATTATGAATTTGGTTTTCTTCCAAATCAGTTCTGACTCAAGCTGCCGATACCTGCGGGCAGACCGCATTTGTTGTTCCAGACGTGTTGACTGCTGGTCTTGTTAACTATCAGGGAGGGACAGGAGGTACAGGTGTCTCAGATGCCACATCTTGTGGATCAATATTTGATGAATTAAAAACGTTTGATGCATGTGTAGAAAGAGTTTGTTAATTCGAATTCTTTGTGCAATATCAGATCTAACGTCCAATTCCGTAAACTCTTCCGCAGCAGTACTTCTCACTATGTATTTAGCGGAATATAATTCTCAGGCTTCATCTTATAGCAAAAGACCTGCAAGCTTATAAGCTTCAGTGTGCTTAGAATGTACGGGTACCACAGTGTTATTAACTCACAGTGTCAGTGGTTCGAGGTTCCTCTAGATACGATTCTGGAGGAGAAAAGGATGTCCGTCTCACCCCATGTCAGCCTCAATCACACAAAAAAAACCTCTTGCTAAATGCAATAGAGTTTTGCGGTCCTGCTCCAAAGGAGAGTGACTTAAAATGTTGGGGAAATTCAAACTTTTGATCGCTTTTAATGACATGTTTAGCTTAACCTCGAAGTAAACAGGACACGGAAAATTTTCATTCTGATTATACAAAAAATTATTTTCCTTCCTGAAAAAAATTAGTGTCCGTGGATTATAACAATTATTACAAAGAACCATTGTTTCTTGTGAAACTGCCTGACATACAGACTCACCCTGAACCATCCATCTGCCAGTGGTCTGGTAGTCTGAGGCACGGCTGACCCTCTTCACCTCCATGTTGTGACGGATGTGCTGCTGCAGCTGGAAATGCCTGGCGTAGTCCTCCACGTATTTCAAGTAGAGAGAGCTATGTAAGAAGATGGGGTACTCTTTGGGCATAAGGAAATCGCTGTAACACAGCATCTCCTTGTCGATGTTGGTTTCAGTGAATTTCATGACGCAGCCTTGGCCATCTGTGACTTTCTGGGTGTATCTCCACAGGCCTCCAATGCCGTCGGTACGTTCAAAGCACACAGGTTCCAGCCCCTCGTCCACACAGCATTTGATGGCCGCCAGACCGCTGCACCCAGCTCCGATGATCGCCACTCGCTTGCAGTCCCTCATCTTGTTTGGTCCCTGTATCTGTTGAACAGATCCAAGAGTGGTGCGTTCAAATGAGTCACAGATTGTACAAGTAGAATCTGTTTTACTGGAGTCGGCGTTCAAATCAGTCACAGACTGTACAAGTTACAATCTGTTTTACTGGAGTCGGCGTTCAAATCAGTCACAGACTGTACAAGTTACAATCTGTTTTACTGGAGTCGGCGTTCAAATCAGTCACAGACTGTACAAGTTACAATCTGTTTTACTGGAGTCGGCGTTCAAATCAGTCACAGACTGTACAAGTTACAATCTGTTTTACTGGAGTCGGCGTTCAAATCAGTCACAGACTGTACAAGTTACAATCTGTTTTACTGGAGTCGGCGTTCAAATCAGTCACAGACTGATACAAGTTACAATCTGTTTTACTGGAGTCGGCGTTCAAATCAGTCACAGACTGAACAAGTTACAATCTGTTTTACTGGAGTCGGCGTTCAAATCAGTCACAGACTGAACAAGTTACAATCTGTTTTACTGGAGTCGGCGTTCAAATCAGTCACAGACTGTACAAGTTACAATCTGTTTTACTGGAGTCGGCGTTCAAATCAGTCACAGACTGTACAAGTTACAATCTGTTTTACTGGAGTCGGCGTTCAAATCAGTCACAGACTGTACAAGTTACAATCTGTTTTACTGGAGTCGGCGTTCAAATCAGTCAAGACTGTACAAGTTACAATCTGTTTTACTGGAGTCGGCGTTCAAATTAGTCATAGACTGAACAAGTTAAGAATCTGTTTTACTGGAGTCGGCGTTCAATTAGTCATAGACTGAACAAGTTACAATCTTTTTACTGGAGTCGGCGTTCAAATCAGTCACAGACTGTACAAGTTACAATCTGTTTTACTGGAGTCGGCGTTCAAATCAGTCACAGACTGTACAAGTTACAATCTGTTTTACTGGAGTCGGCGTTCAAATCAGTCACAGACTGTACAAGTTACAATCTGTTTTACTGGAGTCGGGTGGAAGCTCCAGCGAAGTACTCGGTAATGGCGTAAAGCCAAGCATTGTGTGCATGAGTTGTGGAGAGACAAATTTTTAATCTTCCACTGATATATATGGTAATGGCGTGAACCCAAACATTACGTGCATGAGTCGTGGAGAGACAAATGTTTAATCTTCCACTGATATACATGGTAATGGCGTGAACCCAAACATTACGTGCATGAGTCGTGGAGAGACAAATGTTTAACCTTCCACTGATATACATGGTAATGGCGTGAACCCAAACATGTGCATGAGTTGTGGAGAGACAAATCTTTAATCTTCCACTGATGTACACGGTAATGGCGTGAACCCGAACACTATGTGCACGAGTTGTGGAGAGAAGTTTTCTTGCTACTTACGAAAGAAAAATCATAAAAAAGGGTATGGAAATCAAAGGCTTAACCTTTGACTAAATCTTTCACGTGCTTGCAATTCAAAGGCTTAACCTTTGACTAAATCTTTCACGATGGCTTTGCAATTCAAAAAGGCTTAACCTTTGACTAAATCTTTCACGTGCTTGCAATTCAAAGGCTTAACCTTTGACGAAATCTTTCACGTGCTTGCAATTCAAAGGCTTAACCTTTGACGAAATCTTTCACGTGCTTGCAATTCAAAGGCTTAACCTTTGACTAAATCTTTCACGTGCTTGCAATTCAAAGAGAAAAAAGTTAATAGCACCAAGAGGAGAACAGAGCAGATGAAAAGTAACAGATAAAACGTCAACTGATTAAAAAAAAATTGAACGGAGACACACTGTCATGTGATGTAGCCTCACATGGCGACATGTGACGTTCCGTCGCGTACGCCCTTATTTGTTATAAAGCATTTCCCTAGGTAGGGAAGAGGAAAGGTAAAAGAAAAGAAAGTTTGAATGGCCTGACCAGTGTGATCGGTGTCGCTGGTGGCTATAGACGTAGGGCGATCATTGGTTGAATGGACGGACGTTGTCCATTGGTCAGCAACCATGGGCTGGTAATGCGTAGAGTTAGACGAGTACTCACTGAACGTGTACTCAAAAAGAGCGCAGGAGGGAAAAATAAGGAATAGGAAGGAGATGGCTTGGGGACACTGACCGGACAGGTTGTTTGAAGAACGAGTTCCACCTACAATTCACCATTACCAGGTGAGGTATAGACAGATGGGGAGAGAAAAAAAGAGAGAGTTAAGAAAAGGGAAAAAGGGAAAAGAATTTATCATTATTCAGATTTTGAAATAGATTACTTACACGGACTTCATTCGTGTTTCAGCCCTTCCCAGTGCTGTGGCAGCACCAGTTAGGCGACCGAGACAAATATTTGGGCTACAGTGCTGCGGCAGCACCTAATCGTCTCCAGGGTTGGAGAATCGAGCTGTAGAAGACAACGACTGCACCAGTCGTGAGAAAAGAAAGCATTTGTCATGTTGGCCCATAGTGATTTTTTAATTGCCCCCTGATGAACTCAGTTGATACTACTGTATTTTAAGCCATCTTTTGATTTGTCTTTGAAAATATATACATTGTTTCTCCAGTGAGGAGGAGAAACCGGTAAAAGATATATTTGTGAAGTATTATGTATAATGAGATGAAATTTGGTCCCAACTAGTGGATCTGTGGAATGATTGTACCTCCACTGGAGAGGAGGAATGAAAAATAATTCCTTGAAGACAAACCAGTTGAATATGATGGAAAATTGATTATTGTTTAGTAAATTATTCCCCGGAGAGGAGGGGGAGAAGAAGAGTTATTGTAGTGCGCCTTCTGGTTGTTTGGAGAGATTGCGTGTGCACGGAGTGAATGCTGGGCTGAGTGCAGGCATGCATTTATGCACAGTATGACACACACTGATTTAAAAGGAAACAAATATGGAAAATCTTCAGCTTCAAGAAAATAATGAAAAGGAACTCCAGGAATCATACACTGAATATCACAACGCAAGACTGATTCTGAAGGCACAGATGCACATTGAGGTTATTCAATCAATTTTCTATTATGCTTCTACCTCACACGGTTATCTTCACCTGCATTTTTTTTCACTTCATGAAAAGGATCTTCATTATATTATCCGAGAGTTTCTTCCTTAAGAAATACAATGCTACAAAAGAAGTGACTCCAGTCTTCGCCGGTTCTGAAATGTCCTTCACGCATGAACACATTGATCACACCAAGGGATTCTGCGGCCAGCTGGAGGAGACAGGTGATTGTCCGTTCGGTTCCACCGTCTTCCATATCGTTCATCTTGCCTGAAGAAGACCGGAGAGGTTGTAACGCATCGTGTCTGTCTTCTAATTCTCATTTTGTTTGTTTCGTTCAGAAGCATAGTCATTTTTCTTTTTCTGAACACATGGACAGATAAGTCACTCTTCGTTCTTTGTTTGTACTGTCCTAAATGTTAAATGTGATCTGGTTTTGTTTTGTTTTTTTGCCTGAAGAAGACCCAAGAGGTCGAAATGCATTGTTCTTGTCCTGTGCTTTGTTTGTCAATGTCCTTGGCGGTAACTAACCCCTTCTCTTTCTAAATTTTTTTTCTTTTTTTAAGTTTTGATTTATCAGAGAGGCATAAATAAACCGCGAACAAGATTATCTGTTTAGTCTGTAGACCTCACATAGAACGCCTGTACTTCCAGGTCGCTGTGAACGGTACCTTTGTGCACTAGTCTTGCCGATTTGTAACACAGTGTTTGTCCCCGTTCTGTTGACGACTGCGCCAGTCGAGAGCTAACAAGAGTTGTGTCTGGACGGCACAGCTAGCTGGTTGTGTTTACTGGAAGAAACTCATCTTTATGCTCAACTCAATGGTCGGGTAAAAGGAGGACGGTAGGTCATGTAAAGTAGGAGCATGAACCGGGGTGGGTGGGGGTTAGGGGGCTGAGGAGGGTGGGCGGCGTGTAAAGGGAAACTTGTCGGTGACACATAATGTTAAGTGGAGCGTGACGACTATGTTGACGGCCGCTTAATGTGCATGACACAATTTATGTTGACCTCTCTCTCTCTCTCTCTCTCTCTCTCTCTCTCTCTTCTCTCTCTCTCTGTATAAAAATAGATGTATGCGGAATGCACAAAACCAGATCGACCAACAAATTGGGGCCAGCAAAGTCAAATTTTGCTTAGATACTTATGGATTTCCGAAGTTTGGGTGAATGGCGGAGTTGGAAACGAAACGGTTTTTTGTACAAGTATGTAAACAACGCATTATTGACTGCTACAAACAAGAATGGTCAAGTAAACTGTACGAGAGTGAAAGATATTCTACTTATCGTTCCTTTAAATCATTATTGCAACCAGAAAAATACCTTCAGACATTTCAATAATTAAATTTCGTACAGTTTTTGTCAAATTCAGATTGGGTTATGCATATTAGCACTCATAAAAGGTCTAGTAGAAAAATCAAACTCTTGCCCTTTTTGTGAGGTTACAGAAGACGACATCATTTTTTGTTTGTATGTCCAGTATATCAGGAAATTAGAGAAAAGTATCTGACGAAAGTTTTTAGAAATTTAGACGAAAATACACATTTGACACTACATCTGCAGAGCGAAAGCAGGTTTATTACACGTTCTGTTGCAATGTTTATTTATTATGCTTTAAAAAAGAGAGAACAAGAAAATGCAAAATCTATTTCAACTATGTAATTTTGTTGTTGTTTTAGTATTAAAAGGGTAAAATGGGGAAACTGCATAGAAAATACCTGAAAGCAATTTCCCAGTTGGTTTATCCTATGCAGTTAGGAAATGAGATATTTTTGTTTTGTAGATTCTTTATAGTTTGGTCTGTGTGAGGTTTTCCTTTTTCTCATGTTTGTGTCTTTACATGATACATGTACCTCCTTTGTGTCTTTACATGATACATGTACCTCCTTTGTGTCTTTACATGATACATGTACCTCCTTTGTGTCTTTACATGATACATGTACCTCCTTTGTGTCTTTACATGATACATGTACCTCCTTTGTGTCTTTACATGATACATGTACCTCCTTTGTGTCTTTACATGATACATGTACCTCCTTTGTGTCTTTACATGATACATGTACCTCCTTTGTGTCTTTACATGATACATGTACCTCCTTTGTGTCTTTACATGATACATGTACCTCCTTTGTGTCTTTACATGATACATGTACCTCCTTTGTGTCTTTACATGATACATGTACCTCCTTTGTGTCTTTACATGATACATGTACCTCCTTTGCATACAGGCCGGTGGCCTTGCAGTCAACTTTTTCAGAGTTCAGAGTTTCTCTCTCTCTCTCTCTCTCCTCTCTCTCTCTCTCTCTCTCTCTCTCTCTCTCTCCTCACTTACACAACACACACACACACACACACACACACACCACACACACACACACACACACAAATAGACAGACACACGCACACGCATACGCCGCGCACACACACACACACACACACACACACACACACACACACACACACACACACACACACACACACGTACTGCATGTGAACTGAAGTTTCATTGGTACAATAGGGCAAGTACTGAGGGTATCGAGGCAAAGAAAATCACTGAAAAACGTGACTATAGCAACATGTTTTAATGAATGCAAGTTTCGCTGCCCAAGCAAAGAAAACAAAATCTGGGTACAAACTTCTTGAGTCACGAAAACGCGTATAACATGTAAGAGACGGTGGTCTACATCCGGCTGAGAGAGAGAGACAGAAGGGGGGAGGGGGAGGGAGAGAGAGTGAGAGAGAGGGGGAGAGAGAGAGGGAGAGTGATGAGAGAGAGGGAGAGAGAGAGAGGGGGGAGAGAGAGAGGAGAGTGAGAGAGGGAGACAGTGAAAGAGAGAGAGTCAGAGAGGGAGAGAGAGAGGGAGAGGGAGACAGTGACAGAGACAAATACAATATTCCACACACACGCACACACACACACACACAACACACACACACACACACACACACATATGCATTTGAACACACACACACACACACACACACACACACACACACACACACACACACACACACACACACACACACACACACACACCACACACACACACACACACGCGCGCGCGCGCGCGCGCGCACGCACGCACGCACGCACACACACACACAGAGAAACAAGCGCGCGCGTAGTCAAGCATGCGTGCACGTGCACTCGTTCACACCCCGCAAACAGCACAGCTCCATCTGTCCATAAACTTTAGTACTGAAGAGCATGACTAAAGATGGTGGGGGGGGGGGGGGGAGGAGAAGGGAAGGAGAGATCATGAGAATGGAGCGGACGTAAGCATGAGTGCCAGAAATACCTACAGGTATGGCAGCGGGCGGAGGAGGAGGAGGAGTCAGGGATGTGGGGATAAAGGGGAAGGGGGTGTGCTTAGTTCTTTTTTCTTTCAGCAGAAGAAAGAAATAGTGGGAATTACGAAAAGAGGAGATGACTGGGCAGGAATGGCGGTCGGGGAGAGGGGGACGGGAGGGGGCAGGGGGTTGAAGGATCGAAGGTATTGATAAGTGTTCTCAAAGCAATTCTCTTGAACACCTTCGTGCGTTACTAAGCATCAAAACCTGCCCCTACATATTATTTGTGCAACAAGTTTAATCTGGGAATTGAGGGAGGACTGCGGGGATGGGAGGGGTGGCAAAGATCAACATTAATGTTCTCGGAAGCAGCACGACTATAAAACGTCATGTGTTAATGTGTACTGAACCCTGTCCCGATATGTGTGTGGTAAATCTAACCGTGGTGTAATGAATCACATCTCTTAAACATACAGAGTGTCTTGATAAGGGACATCTTAGAATGAGGCAACCATGGACAGAGCTTATTGTTGTTACTTATATAAAGTTGACAATCTATTTGATCCAGTCCAACCAATTCCCCCAAAATCAACTTGTTCACTGATGAAGTCAAAGAAAATAAAGAAAATTATTTGTGGTCAAAACTACACATTTTTGTGGTGCCACGTGGGTCATGCATGATTAACGCTCTGTCTATGGAGTCAGACTGGGTCATGCATGACTGATGCTCTGTCTATGCTCTGTCTATGGTGCCACAATGAATCATGCCTAATTAATGCTCTGTCTAGGGTGTCAGACAGGGTCATGCATGCCTGATGCTGTCTTTGGTACAAGGTGGATCATGCATGATTAATGCTTTGTCTATAATGCCACGCTAAGTCAGGCATGATTCACGCTCTGTCTATAATGCCACGCTAAGTCATGCATGATTAGCGCTCTATGTATGAGTCTGCCACATTGAGTCATCCATGATTAATGCTCCATCTATAATGCCACGCTAAGTCATGCATGATTAACGCTCTGTCTATAATGCCACACTAAGTCATGCATGATTAACGCTCTGTCTATGATGCCGGCCACACTGAGTCATGCATGATTAATGCTCTGTCTATAAGGTCTACAATGCTAAGTCATGCATGATGAACACTCTGTGGTGCCACGCCATCAACTTATACTCCGTGCTACACAGGTTTTGCGAGGCTGACCACTTAACTTTTTTTTCACGTCTGTGTGGTTCATCGCTTAGACCTAGGTAGTGACTGACCTTCCCTCCTTTTCTGTTGACCGGCAGAAAGTGAAGATCTCAAGCGCCTCTCCGTGCCAGGACGTGTCTACAGGCAAAGCGTGTCCACAGCGTTGTCAGTCTGCCAGCCTGTTTCTCCTCCTGCAAACAGGAACTCAGACATAGGCGTGAGCCTTCAGGCCTCTCTGACCGCACACTGGCACTGACTGACCACACACTGGCACTAACTGACCACACACTGGCACTAACTGACCGCACACTGGCACCGACTGACCGCACGCTGGCACTGACCGCACACTGGCACTGACTAACTGACCGCACATTGGCACTGACTGACCGCACGCTGACACTGATCGCACACTGGCACTGACTGACCACACACTGGCACTAACTGACCACACACTGGCACTAACTGACCGCACACTGGCACTGACTGACCGCACGCTGGCACTGACAGCACACTGGCACTGACTGACCACACACTGGCACTGACTGACCACACACTGGCGCTAACTGACCGCACACTGGCACTGACTGACCGCACGCTGGCACTGACCGCACACTGGCACTCACTGACCGCACACTGGTACTGACTGACCTCACACTGACCACACACTGGCACTAACTGATCGCACACTGCCACTGACCACACACTGGCACTGACTGACCGCACGCTGGCACTAACTGACCGCACGCTGGCACTGACTGACCGCACGCTGGCACTGATTGACCGCACGCTGGCACTAACTGACCGCACGCTGGCACTGACTGCACCGGCACGCTGGCACTGTCTGACCGCTGCAGCGTCAGCTCCAGCCAAGGACTCCATGATACCGACTATAAACCGAGGTTCCGTGTGTGAACGCACGCACAACATCGTGCACAACATCGTGCACAACATCGTGCACAACATCGTGCACAACATCTTGCACAAACCAACATCGTGCACAACATCGTGCACAACATCTTGCATAACATCGTGCACAACATCGTGCATAACATCGTGCACAACATCTTGCACAACATCGTGCACAACATCGTGCACAACATTTGCACAACATATTGCACAACATCGTGCACACACGTCAAATCCCATCACCAACTTTCGGAAGAGAAGGCCAGTTTGGCCGTTGGTATGGATGACACGTTACACATAGCATGCACCTTTCCCTGAAGTTAGAGCATGGCTGCCTTAATGGCGCGATAAAAAAAAAACGGTCATACACAGATAAAATGTTAGTAATGGTCAAAGTTATGACCGCTGAACATTAATGGAAGAAGAAGAAGAAGAAGACAGCAGAGACAGCAGATCTCGGACTTCCGTACACCTTTTCCGAGTGAAGAGCCAACGCGTGTTGGTATCATCATTATCCTCTTTTTCAACCCTTACAAACACTTTTCACCTTCAGAGGGGGAGCCTTGGCTGACACAGTCTGACATTGTGGAAAAGTTAGCGAACTCAACATCGGACTTGAAGGGTGACTTTTGAAAAATGATTCCCTCGAGTTCCTGTAAAAAACTTAATAATTAATAATTTGAATACATTTACTGACAATTAAAAACAAAGAGGCAAAACGTGAACCATTTTGAAGCCGTATTCTTAACCTAAATGATATGCGGAAGGTTCTGGCTTATTTCTCTTACCTCGCCCTGTGCAGTCCACACAAACGCAGTGAAGCAGGTCGATCCCCAAAAGTTACAGGTCTACCAGCCAGCTGAAAATAGCCTGTCAGCAGTGAGATGTGCCACCGAGACTGTGCACAGTATCACCTCCCTCCCCCCAGCCCCGCTCCCCCCCCCCCCCCCCCTTTCCGGTGCCACATACCGTTTTCACTCTCCTCTCAAAATTTCTCCCCGGGTGAGAAAGGCTTAGTGCCCAAAGTCGGAGTAGAAAAAGACATATAGCACTTTCCGCCTCGCTGTCACACAGGGTGGGTGGATTCAGGCACGTGTCTGAAATTCCCATCATTCGGTGCCTCTGGACCTCACCCCCAAATCCTTTAACAGTGGTGGCTTGGGAACGTACTGGATGCAGCTCTGGCTCAAGTCCCTTACGTGTCAACCTATACAGTTTTCCCGTATTGCTGTACGGGAAACCTACATTTCCGGTCTGTAGGGCCGTCCACAAGTTTCAATACGGGTAAAACTGATTTAGAAACTTTGGTGATCACAGTAAGTAATGACGTACTCCTTACTTCAATGGACTAATGATGTTGGTAGGAGTGGAAAGTGCACAGAACAAATTGGTTTGTGACTTGGGTGGACTCATGATGCTGGTAAAGTGGAAGAGTGTGTAAACAATGGGTTTATAAACAGTCTTAATTCTGCATCATTGTCGGTGTTTCACTATAGGGTGTGTGATTTGATCTACAAACTGTCTCAAGTGATGCATTCTGCTGGAATGGAAGAGGAGGTTCTGTTGGATGGGTAAGCGTTATTGTTATTCATAGACTGTCTTAAACTGCCATTTGTTTCAAGAAGTTCTGCCTGATACTGAGTACTACATTGCATTCACAGCAATTTTTGTTTTTGTTTTTGCGTGTTCCGTAATGTATAAGGTTTTGGGCTCGGAATAAGGGAAAAAGTACTTTTCAATATGGGAAGTTGTACAATGAGGAAAATTGGGTTGACACCTATGAATTATCCAGACACTCTGCCCTCAGTTCAGGCGTAGTGACCTTGGACTATTATGTTTTGTCGCTTGGGATACTTTGAGAATTTTGAAAGAGAATAATGGTTTTGGAACAAAAGGGGGATGAGGGGGGTGGTGGTGGGGGTCTGATTTTTACATCACGGGGACGGGGGTAGGCATGAGTGGGTGGTGGTGGGTGGGTGATATTTGGGCAAATGCCCTTGTCATCTGCCACGGAGTGGTTGATTTGGGCCTATTGATTGATTTTGGGCCTGGAATGATTGGTTTTGGGCCTGGAGTGATTGATGTTGGGCTTGGAGTGATTGGTTTTGGGCCTGGAGTGATTGATTTTGGGGTCTGGGGTGATTGATGTTAGGCCTGGAGTGATTGACTTCAGGCCTGGAGTGATTGATTGTAGGGCTAGAGTGATTGATTTTAGGCCTGAAGTGATTGATTTTCGGCCTAGAGTTATTGTTTTAGGGGTGGAGTGATTGATTTTGGGCCTGGAGGGATTGGTTTTAGGACTGGAGAGATTGATTTTTTTTAGAGTTGGAGTGCTTTTGGGGCCGGAGTGATTGATATGGGCCTGAGATGATTTATTATGGGCTTGGAATGACTGATCTGGGGCCTAGAGTGATTGATTTGGGACCTGTAGTGATTGATTTGGGACCTGTAGTGATTGATTTGGACCTGTAGTGATTGATTTGGGACCTGTTGTGATTGATTTGGTACCTGTAGTGATTGATTTGGGACCTGGAATGGTGATTGGACTGAATGGTTGTTTGGACCTGTAGTATTGATTGGGACCTGGAATGGTTGATTTGGGACCTGTAGTGATTGATTTGGGACCTGGAATGGTTGATTTGGGATCTGTAGTGATTGATTTGGGACCTGGAATGGTTGATTTGGGACTTGTAGTGATTGATTTGGGACCTGGAATGGTTGATTTGGGACCTGTAGTGATTGATTTGGGACCTGGAATGGTTGATTTGGGACCTGTAGTGATTGATTTGGGACCTGGAATGGTTGATTTGGGACCTGTAGTGATTGCTGTAATGTTCCACTGGTATAAAACATCACTGGAAAATAGTAAGTGCTTTTATCCGAGTTGTCTAATATACGTAGAAACTATGTGACGTCATTCAACTATCATATATGAATTTCTTTATAAGCGAGCTGTCGATGGGTACAGATGCTTGCATTGTTGTAAGTGAGTGTCACGTGTCAGGTTCGACCGTGATTTAATTTTTTTCTTTTTCCTCTCTCCTTCCCAGTTGAATAGGAGGACACTTGCATGGCCAGACTGTTTGTTATTTTCTTCTGTCCCCTCCCTAGCTTATGCGGGAACGACTCGTTTGGGTGAGTGCGTTTTACGTCTCACGGTAAGCACGTGTATTCGTGCCAGTCGGTCTCGCCCTACCGTGGGGCTAGCACCCAGCCCGCGTGAGTCTCTCGCGGTCGGCCAATCGGGGCCTTCCGTCTAACGAAATTGACTCGACCATCGTTGGGCCGTGCCGATGTTTGAGGGGTGGAAGGCAAGAGGGGGCTAAAGAGCAATCGCTCTGGGAGACACAAGGAGCTGAGACGCAGAACCAAGAGCAGCTGTCCGGGCAGTTCGCCGCTCCCGTGACCCGACTCCACTCACCTTCGCTGGCCGTGGAGAGAGCTTCGTTGCCCGGGTCACCAGCACACTTTTCGCTAAGTGACGGGTAGGCTGTTACCCGTTTTTGGACAATCCCCTTCGGTGTGGGAGCGCTGCTGATCCTGCCGGTCGTCCTGACCACACGAGCTGATGAGGTTGGAACTAGTATTAAATGCGTAGTGAGCGGCCCGCAAACAGCTTTGTTTCATGTTAAAATGTTATGTTATTATGAATTTGTTCCAAGCCTCACTTTGTGGTCGCATGGATTTTCAATTTGGAAATGAATTATTTATAATGTTGATACGGTCGGAGAATGACCATAAAAATGATGTAAATGTGGGATTACCCTTGTAGGGAGAACGCCGTGAAGAAAGAAAAAACAAGACAGACATTCTTTAAAAGACGAGAGGGGAGAGCAGTCGGAAATTTTAGGTGTGGGGCACCTGTCGGCAATGATTGCGGCCCTTCCCCTCCTTGCGTTTCTCCCGGGGGCGGGGGGAGGTAGTGTGTATGTGAGCTTTTGTGTGTAGCCATTCTATCAATGCTCTGTTCGTTACTTTCCTTCACTCTTTTGACTCTCCCTCCGGCATTGAGATTCCGATCCTTTAGAGTGCCGGAGGAGAGGGGGCTCTCTGACTGTCGTCTCCTGGTGTGGTTCTGTGAGCGCCTGTGTGTGAGCTCTGAGCGCGACTGGCCTCTCAGTCCCTCTCTTCTCCCTCAGATTATCAAGGGACTCAGTAACCAGCCTCCCTGTTTAGCTTGATTCTCCAGGCCCCAGACGACAGCCAGGACACCAGGGCCATGGACTGCGACCATCATCTCTTCATGGTCTCAGCGGGCAGCCAGGACACCAGGGCCACAGGGCTGTGACCCACTGCCAGAGACGACGGGGACGCCCTCCGAGCAACAGCTGAAACAATTGGACACGAAGTCCCTGAACAGGCACTTAAACTGTACCATGTGCCTCAAACCTGAGGGGGGAATAAGTGCTATGAGTGTGTGGCTGAGGGGTGTGTGATTGAGTTTTTGTACTTTCGTTTCTTCTTTCGTCTTAAATTCGTCTGTCCTTTCGTTTGCTGTCTCCTCATCGTCATCCATGTTTTAGTTCCTCTCTTTTCAGGCCCCTCCCCCGTACCCCTTTCGTCCTGAACTTAGTGGGTGTCAGGTTGGGGAAGGCGAGGGGGGTGTAACTGGGAAATCGTTTCATTTGATAGGGGTAGCTAAATCGTCCTGCCATCTATATTATTCATCTGTTTGGAGAAAAAAAGCGTGAATGTGAAATTGTTCCTGGTCTGCTGTTGGGCGTGTCCGCGAGTGCGGGAGACAGCCTTTGGGGAAAGCTTTAGACCTGACGTGACCGTGAGAATCCATGAAGGAAATGATAAAGAAGCAAAGTGGTGAAAAGGGGGGTAATCGAAACACCACGAAACGATGATAGACAAGAAGAAAAAATTAAAGAAATTTCTAAAAAGGAAGAGAATGTGGACAAGATAGGGGAGAGGATGATGGCAAAGAGTGCTGTCACTGGGATACGACAGCGTGCCCAGTAATTCTGCAGACCTATTGCAGCAACACACTCTTCCCCGGGAAAGCGCTGCTTGCAGCTGTTTAGCACGACAGTGTTCACCGTAGTCATGAAAACGTCCGCACCGCCTTTTTGCTGCTGGTATTGGGCATCTCCTACAAAGAACACAAGGCCAATGATTATGTGCGGAACCTGGTCACTAACCTAGTTGGGCCCCACGAACCACTTCTAGCAACCGTCAAACGACGGAAGACTGGCATGGTTTGGCCACGTCATTCGTCACAACACCCTCTCCAAAATCATCCTCCAAGGTACCGTTGAAGAAGGAGGGCGCAGACGAGGACGACAGAGAAAGAGCTGGTCCGACAACATAAAGGACTGGACCAAAATGACCATGCCGGATCTCCTCACGACAACTGCCAACAGAAGAGCCTGCAGAGAAACGGCGGCTGCCTCATCACGTCCCCCCAACGACCCCAGCGGTCAGGGGAATGACTGACTGACTGACAGACTGGCCATGCATCTCAAGCAGTCCTCTTATAACTAGTCAGTGGGCTGAGATCACGCCACTAAAGTCACTGTGTCAAAATACAAAACCCTTCAGATTTTGGAAACAAATGCCATTACTTTTATTACTATTACTATTACAATACTTGATGTTATGTTACTATTGTTGTATTATTACTATTAGTTTATTGTTATTACTGTTACCATTATTAATACCATTATATTATCATCATTGTCATTAGTACCATTATCATTGTTATTATCATTATCATCATTATTATTATCGCCACTAGCACTATTGCCACCACAACCATGCTGTTCGAGTATCCTCTAACCCTTCTCCTTTCTCGCCATTTGTATGAATAGCCACTATTAACACCACAATTACTATCATATTGCCAGTAAAAGTGGTTGTAAACATCTCTTTTTTTAATAGATATTTTATCATCATCGTTATTATTATTACTATTATGGCTATCATTGTTATCATCATCATCATCATCAGTATTAACTCTGTCCCCTTCTCAATGGCCTCGTTTTCATTCAACGCCCATCTTGCGCCGAATATGAGAAGACACGTGATTGATTGCTCGTTCTTCGTTTTCATTGTCCTGAACGTCGTTTGTCTGGCCTGAAGAAGACTTAGTAGGTCGAAACGCGTCGTGTTTTGTCTTGTGAGCTGTCAGTCCTTGTTTGGGGCGGACTCACTAGGAATTGTTCTTACAAGACAACAGAGAACTGGCCGCTGTCACACCGTCACATCACCTGTCCACCTGTACTAGAACCCGCCCGGGTCATAGGGATGCTGCATGGAAGGGGAGAGGGGCGGGATGGGGGAGGAGGAGGGCGTTCTCTAACAAGAAGCCTCCACTGGACCTGGTCGTTGGCTATCACTTGGGATTGGGCGAAGCGTTACGGCTGTCTTGAGCTCTAAACCGACAGTATCACTGGTCACAGTGAGGACAATCAGTGGCTGAGAAAGTCATATGTATATGGAGAGATTCCATGGACGACCTGACAACTGTGATTCGTGTAAACGAGTGTGGATTGTAAAGCGCTTAGAGCTTGGTTTCTAGCCGAGGATAGGCGCGATATAAGTATTCATAATACATAAATACATATTCATAATAATATATAAGTATTCATAGTGTGTGTGTGTGCGAGAAAGAGAGCGAGCGAGAGAGACAGAGAGACAGACAGACAGAGACGGAGAGGAAAGAGAATAGAAGAGACTGTCCTTGCTGTAATGCATGGTTGGACTGTTAATATGAAGAGAAAAAAAAAGAAAAAAAAGAAGAAAACAGAGACCGATGTGTAGGTTGGGGAGAGTAAAGGACAGGGAGAAGGGAGGGGGGAGGGGAGAGGGGGAGGCAGCAAGGGGGTCTGGCACCTTAATTAACCACAGGGCGCGGACGGAGCGGGAAGCCAGCACTGATGATCCAAGACAGAGGAAACAAATGCAGCTTGCACGCTGTTTACTGTGGAGAAAACATGAAAGTGATATGATTCTCTCTCTCTCTCTCTCTCTCTCTCTCTCTCTCTCTCTCTCTCTCTCTCTCTCTCTCTCACACACACACACACACACACACACACACACACACACACACACACACACACACACACACAGAGGCGCGCGCGCACAAACACACCCACGCGCGCGCGCACACACACACGCACAGACGCATGCATGCACAAACATGCACACAGACACAAGCAAACACTAACACACACATGACAAGTTAGCACATAAAGTACTTGCATCCATATATTCCACGTGCGCGCGCGCGCACACACACGCGCGCACACACACACACACACACACACACCACACACACGCACACGCACACACACACGCACACGCACACACGCACACACACACACACACACACGCACGCGCGCACTCACGCACGCACGCACGCACGAACGCGCGCGCGCGCGTGCGCACACACAAATACACATACACAGAGGCTTTTTTTTAAAGTGAGACCAATCTATTATGAAAGGCCGTTAATTAAGTCAAGGCAAGTAATTCACGGTGTCAAAAAGCTAAGATTAATCCTGTCTTTTTACAGGATCTAAACACACACTGACCGACTAAAACCATTTACTGTCAGATTAACATATTGTTGTACTGACATTCAAAACACCTTAATGAATTAACGAGAAACGAAAATAATACAAATATCATCTGAATGACATAAAAATCATAAAGGAAACTTAACAGGGAAACATTTAACATTTATTTATTTACACACACACACGCGCGCGCGCACGCACACACGCGCGCACACACACACACACAGCACGCACGCACGCACGCACGCACGCGCGCACGCGCACGCACACACGCACGCACGCGCACCGCACACACGCGCACAACACACACACATACACACACATACACACACACATACACACACACACACACACACACACACACACACACACACAGAGAGAGAGGAGAGAGAGAGAGAGAGAGAGAGAGAGAGAGAGAGAGAGAGAGTTAATAAGTAAATGATTAAATATGGTAGTTACGTAAACAAATGCAGAAAGTCATTGATGAT
>CM065735.1:4323116-4338116 GCA_033310375.1 Conus canariensis
CACACACTCTTCCTACGCTGCAGCAGATTGCTACACACGCCACTCACTCTTCCTACACTGCAGCAGATTGGTCCATACACCACTCACTCTTCCTACACTGCAGCAGATTGGTCCATACACCACTCACTCTTCCTACACTGCAGCAGATTGGTCCATACACCACTCACTCTTCCTACACTGCAGCAGATTGGTCCACAGACCACTCACTCTTCCTACACTGCAGCAGATTGGTCTATAGACCACTCACTCTTCCTACACTGCAACAGATTGGTCCACAGGCCATTCATTCTTCCTACACTGCAGCAGATTGGTCCATACACCACTGACCCTTCTTATACTGCAGCAGATTCGTCCACAGACCGCTCCTACACTGTAGCAGATTGGTCCATGCACCACTGACTCTTCCTACACTGCAGCAGATTGGTCCACAGACCACTCACTCTTCCTACACTCCAGCAGCCACCCTGGAAAATAGTGGTTGTGTGCTGCACTGATTGTTGGTGAAAGATGGTGGACCATCCCTCATCAGTGATCAGCGGAGGCGTAGTGAAGGGGGACGGAGCACCTGTCTCATGACATTGATGATCAGTGAAGGGGGATGGAGCACCTGTCTCATGACATTGATGATCAGTGGAGGGGACGGAGCACCTGTCTCATGACATTGATGATCAGTGGAGGCGTAGTGAAGGGGGACGGAGCACCTGTCTCATGACATTGATGATCAGTGAAGGGGGATGGAGCACCTGTCTCATGACATTGATGATCAGTGAAGGGGGACGGAGCACCTGTCTCATGACATTGATGATCAGTGAAGGCGTAGTGAAGGGGGACGGAGCACCTGTCTCATGACATTGATGATCAGTGAAGGCGTAGTGAAGGGGGACGGAGCACCTGTCTCATGACATTGATGATCAGTGGAGGGGGACGGAGCACCTGTCTCATGACATTGATGATCAGTGGATGCGTAGTGAAGGGGGACGGAGCACCTGTCTCATGACATTGATGATCAGTGGAGGGGGACGGAGCACCTGTCTCATGACATTGATGATCAGTGAAGGCGTAGTGAAGGGGGACGGAGCACCTGTCTCATGACATTGATGATCAGTGAAGAGGGACGGAGCACCTGTCTCATTACATTGATGATCAGTGAAGGCGTAGTGAAGGGGGACGGAGCACCTGTCTCATGACATTGATGATCAGTGAAGGCGTAGTGAAGGGGACGGAGCACCTGTCTCATGACATTGATGATCAGTGAAGGCGTAGTGAAGGGGGACGGAGCACCTGTCTCATGACATTGATGATCAGTGAAGGCGTAGTGAAGGGGGACGGAGCACCTGTCTCATGACATTGATGATCAGTGAAGGGGACGGAGCACCTGTCTCATGACATTGATGATCAGTGAAGGGGGACGGAGCACCTGTCTCATGACATTGATGATCAGTGAAGGCGTAGTGAAGGGGAAAGGAGCACCTGTCTCATGACATTGATGATCAGTGGAGGGGGACGGAGCACCTGTCTCATGACATTGATGATCAGTGAAGGCGTAGTGAAGGGGGACGGAGCACCTGTCTCATGACATTGATGATCAGTGAAGGGGGACGGAGCACCTGTCTCATGACATTGATGATCAGTGAGGCGTAGTGAAGGGGGACGGAGCACCTGTCTCATGACATTGATGATCAGTGGTATAGGGGGACGGAGCACCTGTCTCATGACATTGATGATCAGTGAAGGGGGACGGAGCACCTGTCTCATGACATTGATGATCAGTGAAGGGGGACGGAGCACCTGTCTCATGACATTGATGATCAGTGAAGGGGGACGGAGCACCTGTCTCATGACATTGATGATCAGTGAAGGGGGACGGAGCACCTGTCTCATGACATTGATGATCAGTGAAGGGGGACGGAGCACCTGTCTCATGACATTGATGATCAGTGAAGGGGGACGGAGCACCTGTCTCATGCATTGATGATCAGTGAAGGGGGACGGAGCACCTGTCTCATGGACATTGATGATCAGTGAAGGGGGACGGAGCACCTGTCTCATGACATTGATGATAGTGGAGCATGTGAAGGGGGACGGAGCACCTGTCTCATGACATTGATGATCAGTGGAGCGGTGTGAGGGGGACGGAGCACCTGTCTCATGACATTGATGATCAGTGGAGGCGTATGGTGGAGGGGGACGGAGCACCTGTCTCATGACATTGATGATCAGTGGAGCGGTTGGAGGGGGGGACGGAGCACCTGTCTCATTACATTGATGATCGTGGAGGCGAGTGAGGGGGGGGGGTGGGCGGAGCACCTGTCTCATACATTGGGATCATGAAGTCAAACACATCCATGCTCATCATGATGATCATGGATCAAATCATCATCATCACATCATCGATATACATATCATCATCATCATCATCTCTCTGTAACATCTCTGTCTCTGTCTCTGTCTCTTCTCTGTCTCTGTCTCTCTCTCTCTCTCTCCTCTCTCTCTCTCTCTCTCTCTCTCTCTCTCTTCGTGTGTGTGTGTGTGTGTGTGTGTGTGTGTGTGTGTGTATGTGTGTGTGTGTGTGTGCGTGCGCGCGCTCGAGTGTGTGTGTGAGCGCGCGTGCGCTTGCGCATGCATGCCTCTGTGTGTGTGTGTGTGTGTGTGTGTGTGTGTGTGTGTGTGTGTGTGTGTGTGTGTGTGTGTGTGTGTGTGGTGTGTGTGTGTGTGTGTGTGTGTGTGTATGTGTGTGTGTGTGTGTTGTGTGTGTGTGTGTGTGTGTCTGTGTCTCTGTGTTGTGTGTGTGTGTGTGTGCATGAGTTGTGTGTGAGTGTGTGTGTGTGGTGTGTGTGTGTGTGTGTGTGTTGTGTGTGTGTGTGTGTGTGTGTGCCCGGGCATGTGTGCACGGGCGTGTGTGTGTGAGTGAGTACATGAGTGAGGCAGACAGGCAGACAGACAGATAAACAGACGGGAGAGAGAGAGAGAGAGAGAGAGAGAGAGAGAGAGAGAGAGAGATTTTTTTGTCCGTGTGTGTGCGTGCGCGCGCGCGCGCGTGTGTGTGTGTGTGTGTGTGTGTGTGTGTGTGTGGTGTGTGTTGTGGTGTGTGTGTGTGTGTGTGCGTGCACTCGCGCATGTGTGTCTGTGTGTTCATCCGTCCGCGCGCCCGCGCAGGTGTGTGTGTGTGTGTGTGTGTGTGTGTGTGTGTGTGTGTGTGTGTGTGTGTGTGTGTGTGTGTGTGTGTGTGTGTATGTGTGTGTGTGTAAGAGCCCGCGCATATATATGTGTGTGTGTATGTTCGTCCATGCGCGCTCGCTCGCGTGTGTGTTTGTCTGTCTGTCTGTCTATGTGCATGTGCAAGAGAGAGAGAGAGAGAGAGAGAGAGAGAGAGAGAGAGAGAGAGAGAAGTGAAGGACGTGAATGCAAGGTGGACAGGTGAAGAGTATGTCATCAGAAGAGATAGAGAAGGGGAAAGGAAGGAACACCAAAGAACATTCACATACATTTAAAGATTACTCGTACTTGAATCCATACAAGTAATTTTGAAAATGTATGACGAAAAGTTATGTAATGTTATCATTAGTCACAACTGTTTAGGAAGCGTAGCATCAGATATGTGAGAAGTATTGTCTTTTGAAAACGTTTAGACTAGAATTGGCATGAAATGAAGACACTAGGTCATTCCACAGACAACCACGTTGACGGGCGGTTGTAAATTATGAAGGAGTTGCTCGTGCTGCTTGTTGCTCAACACCCTCTACTGTCTAAGTAAAGTTCAAAACACATTCCCTCAGGCAGCTCAGTCTGCGTCACCGTGCTGGTTCCTGGCAATCCTTGAAATAGTTTTTTCTTTCAAAACATAAAGACTTCCTCATTCTCTTCAACTTTTTTTTTTTTTTTTTTTTTTGGCCTACGACCTCAAGCATCCTAAACACTCGAATTATTTGACATTTGACTTTTTTCTGATATTGGTGCAAATATCATGAACTGTTGTTTCTTACGTGTCTCAGGCCAATTCATACTCAATCTTTTGGATACACTTATCCGTAAATGCTTATTGATACCTGAATTTAAGTGTGTTGTTGCATATTGATAACTGAATTTGAATTAGAAGTTCGCGTTAATAAAAACTTAGAAATACCTCCCTCCGAGTTGGTTTGGTGTGGTCAGCTTCATGTTAGAGCATTCCCACATTGTAAGGTGACGTCAGCTTCATGTTATAGCATTCCCATATTGTAAGGTGACGTCAGCTTCATGTTATAGCATTCCCATATTGTAAGGTTGACGTCAGCTTCATGTTATAGCATTCCCACATTGTAAGGTGACGTCAGCTTCATGTTATAGCATTCCCATATTGTAAGGTGACGTCAGCTTCATGTTATAGCATTCCCATATTGTACGTTTGTTTTGTCAGCTTCATGTTATAGCATTCCCATATTGTAAGGTGACGTCAGCTTCATGTTATAGCATTCCCATATTGTAAGGTGACGTCAGCTTCATGTTATAGCATTCCCATATTGTACGTTTGTTTTGTCAGCTTCATGTTATAGCATTCCCATATTGTAAGGTGACGTCAGCTTCATGTATAGCATTCCCATATTGTAAGGTGACGTCAGCTTCATGTTTATAGCATTCCCACATTGTAAGGTGACGTCAGCTTCATGTTATAGCATTCCCATATTGTAAGGTGACGTCAGCTTCATGTTATAGCATTCCCATATTGTACGTTTGTTTTGTCAGCTTCATGTTATAGCATTCCCATATTGTAAGGTGACGTCAGCTTCATGTTATAGCATTCCCATATTGTACGTTTGTTTTGTCAGCTTCATGTTATAGCATTCCCATCTTGTAAGTTTGTGTGTGTGTGGGGGGGGGGGGTCACTCAAAGTTATAGATTGTTTGGGTTCCCGGTCATGTCTGCATTCGAGGCAACGGCGTGGCCGATCATGTTGCCAAGAATGCCACAAATATAGAATTTTGCCGAGTATCTATTCTTCATACTGATGCGAGACACAAAGTTAGGACAAAAGTTAGATACTCCGACAAAAGGACTGGAACACGGGTGAGAACACACTCTTCGTTCAAACTGTAAAGAGGGTTTACCCGCTGCTACCTGTGGTCGTAACGAGACACGTTGTGTGCTAATTACACCCATACCATTGATTGCACACCCAAACAAATCTTTGAAAAGGCGAAGAAGCTCCGTGGTGCGTTCCACGTAATGTATCTCTCACTGTTTATGTTTTTTGTAATGCTGGACTCACACAATGGCAGATGTAGACAATGTACAGCAGACCTCATCAAAGCCTTTGTTGAGACATGTTCCACCAGATGTCATTTTAAAGTTCAAGAAAGAATCAATATGTTTAATTTGACCTCAGCTCAGGGGAAAGCATTTTTTTCTTTTCTTTTTTTTTTTTGGCGCATTTCAGAAAATGTATTCTAATGAACTGTGAACATGCTTTTAAACTTCTGCATTGGGAATTGACTGTGACGACATGACAGCATGGCCTCTCGTAGTCGGCTGGCTATAAATAATATGAATGGAGGAAGACAGAAGACTGGCTAGTAGTAGAAATGTAAAATTCACTCGCCAAAGGTTAATACATTAAAAATATCACTCAACTTTCGTTTAAAAGAAAATCTGGCTTAATGAAGTTTGACCTATTAAAAAAAAACAAAAAAAACTATGTGACGAATTGACCTCAGCAAGATGACAGCCCTGATATGGCCCTTCTTGGTCGGTTTCAGTTTCAGAGGCGTCATTGCGTGCGGACCAGTCCATATACGCTACGCCACATCCGCTATGTTGTAAGACCACATAACCAGCCGCCGTGGCGCAGTGGTTAGCGTCGCGGACTCCCGCCTGGGAGGTCGTGGGTTCGATTCCCATCAGAGCCATGAGGGATTTTTCTGCCCCGACCGGCTCCTGCCCAGAGTTGAGTTTGCTGCGGGCTCAGTTGGGAAGACTGGGAGCACACAGTCGAGTTTCATCTACTTAAAGGATGCCTGCGAAGGTTGCTCAAATTTTCTGACCAACACTGCAGGTGTCTGTATCTCTTGGGCCTGGTTGACGCCGGGATATATTTGAAAGAAGGCGTAGAGTACAGCCCTGTCATGCAGTCTCAGACCAGAATGGAAATCCGTGGCATATCATTTTCATCATCCTCATTCTCATCGATCAGCATAAAAAAGACTCCAATTCTGTGGCCCTTCATGCCCTGCTCTCATGATGACTTCAGTTTCGATGTCCTCTCCACGTCTGGGACCTTGGTTTAATTCCGTCGGGGTCACCGTATCGGCGAGTCCATGAGGGGGGGGGGGGGGGGGGGGGAGCTGTTGTTAGACGGACGTGGTGGCGCCTTCTGGGGGAGAGCTCACTCACGCCAGCTCCGGAACTAAGCAATATTGTCGTCAATAGGGGGCTTAGCAGGTGGTGTCCTGCGTACGTTGGATCAGAACAGGCGCCACTGAACACCACCGAAGTGACTCGGCAGCAGTGCAGTGTCTCCTCCGATGGGTTGCCTCTTGACGACTTGACACTGACTGCTCCCTGTGGATTGCCGGTGCCAGGGCTGCGGCGGGACTGACCGGGGCACGTGTCGTGGCGGCTGTGGGCTGTGGACGGGGTGTCGGAATGAGCGGCGTGGGTGCACTGCCTCTGAGCTGGTATAAAAGATGAGACAGCAAAAAAAAAAAAAAAAAAGGTTTTAGAGACCACACTGCGCATGATTTAAAGCTGATGGATAAATCAATTAATAACTAAGATGAGAGAATCTAAGAAGAGGGTCTCGTGGCTACGACTTAGCAGATGTTTGAACTACGCATTAGCCCAACGCGTGGTCAGACCTTGAGTGCCTACCTGACACTGGTTGTGCCATTTTTATCATTGTATGTGAGTGTAGTGAATGTACACATGTGCATGTATGGATGTGTGGGCACGGGCTCATGTGTGTGTGTGCGATCGCATGTGTGTGCATGATGTGCGTGTATGCATATGCTGTGTGTGTATGTGTTTGTGCGCGCGCGAGTGTGTGTATGTGTGTGTGTGTGTGCACGCGTGCGTGTGCAGAAGTGTATGTGCATGTGTGTGTGTGTGTGATTTATGGGATTGTGTGAGCATACGCACGTATCTGCATATGTATGTGTACTTATATGTGAGTATGTGTGTGGGTCTTTGAGTGTGGCCGTATACGCATGTGCGTACGTGTAAGCGCGTGCGCGTTCATGTATGTGCGTGTGTGTGCGCACGCGTGTGGGTGTGTATGTGCGCATGCACGCATGCGCACATGTCTGTGGTCAGGAGCGAGCGTGCATGTGTGTGTGTGTGTGTGTGTGTGTGTGTGTGTGTGTGTGTGTGTGTGTGTGTGTGTGTGTGTGTGTGGAAATGAATGTTCAGAAGATGACTTCGGAACAAGAACAAGAACATCAAACACAACGTACACGTGCACGCGCATTCGCGCGCGCACGCGCACACACACACAACAATAAGAACAACCCCCCCCCCCCCCACACACCACACACAACACACCACACGCACACACACACACACACACACACACACACACCACACACACACACAGAGAGACTCGCACGCGCACGCGCACTTGGTCGAATGGGCTCTAACAACACGAAATAAAATTGAAATTTGATATACAGACGTTTTGTTTTCTCAAGCATATCTAGCTCTGCCAACTTGAAACGGCCGACAACTCTGGCACTTTTATCTTTTGTTGAATTCAAGGTTTCGTCCCGTAGATCATGGCAAAGAGATAAAGGTGTCGCCGGGGGGGGGGGGGGGGGGGGGGAAGAGCCTACTTGTTACTTCAGTTCAACAATTCCTTTATTCCACGGTACTGGTTTGAAAGAATGTGTTATTTATACAGTCAATAGTACGTCATATGTAATTCTTTTATAAAGTTGTGTACTGCAGCTTGAACAAGCCTGCATTTTCATTTCCCCATCTGTGCATGTTCAGAATCTGTGTTTCATGAAAGGATCGACTCAGACACACACACAAAAAATGTATCGTGTACTCTTTGTTTACTTTCAGTACAAATGTCGTCATAAAATGCATATAGATACATGCATTTTTTTGTGTGTGAATGAAGATCATTAGAAATATTACAGTCAGTAACATACTTTCAAACTTTTTACAGTCAGTAACATACTTTTCAAACTTGTCACCACGAATAAATCCAGGGTCACCAAATGTGTATCCATGTCTACCATATCTATATATAACCATGTCCACTATACCCTGTATCCATGTGCACAATACTCAGTATCAATGTACATCGTACACTGTACCTGTGTGGCACCACCATATCTGTATCCGTGTGCATTATACTTTCATGAATGATCATGTCCATGTATTTTGTGTGTGTGTGTGTGTGTGTGTGTGTGTGTGTGTGTGTGCGTGCGTGCGTGCGTGCGTGGTGCGTGGCGTGCGTGCGTGCGTGCGTGCGTGTGCGTGCGGTTTTTGTGTGTGTGTGTGTGTGTGTGTGTGTGTGTGTGTGTGTGTACATATATCTTGGTCACTGGACCAATATAGATAGATGTACATAGATAGATGTCTAGATAGATATTGTAGGCGTCATATTTAATCTTGTGCTTTTGGTTCGTATGTAACTGTGTTCTCTTTCTTGTTGCATGATGACCATTAAATGCACTCGTTACTAAGTTGTGCTCTTCCTACCTTTGCTATCCATCCACCCCCCCCCCCCCTCCCTCACAATGGGTCTATGACCGTAACCTGCAGAAACTTTCAATGTCGTTTTCCCTCCTATCCTCTCCTCTTTCACTCAAAGCTGTAGCACCAGTCCTTGTCAAAAGTTGTTGACCTCTGATGACCCCTAACGGTCCAGTGACCAATACAGTCACGTGATATTATGACGCAGCCGGCTGAGATTGGCCAATGTATACTTTTCGGTTCTGCTGAGTGAAGCACGTAGTACACATACCAGGATTAAAGCGAGGCACGCGACAGGGATTTCTGTATATTGACACAGACATACAGAGAGAGAGAGAGAGAGAGAGACAGACAGACAGACAGACAGACAGACAGACGGACAGACAGACAGAGACAGACAGATAGAGAGAATGAGAGAGTAGAGATAGAGACAGACAGACATATCAACAGAGACAGACAGACAGACAGACAGAGACAGAGTGAAACAGACAGACCGACAGGAAACGCTGGGATGGAAGGCACTCCCGTCGCTATAGCAACAATCAGCTCAAGGATGACTTGTAAGATGACCAGTGGAGAACTGTCATAACTTATTCAGAGACGAGAGGCCAGCAAGTAGGCTGTGGTAATGAACGCTGGACTGACCTTTCCTCCTATGGTGTACCACTTGGCTCAAAAGATAATGCTTATGAGCCAAAGTAGAAGACCACACGCAAAACAATGTCCGAAGTACAGCTTCTTTATTTTCACACAATACAACACAGACAAATATTGTTTTCGTTCATGTATCGTCTTTTCTTCTGACATCACAATTTACAGACCAAAATACGCACAAAATAACATTTTCCAGTATTTACAGACCAAAATACGCACAAAATAACATTTTCCAGTATTTTAGCCGCGGAAAAGCAGTGTATTAAAAGTTTTGTCTGTTTCGAACTGTGTATTAAATCAGCGCGAAGCGATCCTTTGTTCTTTATTTTCTATGTTCATTTGCATTAAACCTTGCTATCAGCAACGCTGCAATCTGGGCTCAGTCTCGTTAGCATAATACCAATATGTGAGGGATTGCGATGGTTCCCTCATGCAGCTAGTGAAGGGTTTTCATTTTTATAATATACATTTATTTTTAAAGATTTCAAATCTTTGCCAAGTCATTACTATAATGATGGAAGAATTGTTGACCTACACTTGTTTTCCCCCACTACTTAATTGTTCAGCATAATACCAATATTTGTCACGGAAATTCTAATCCTTGTTATCAAACGGTAACAATTACGATTTGTCATATGTTATTCAACGCCCATCTTGCGCCGAATGTGACAAAGATAAGTGATTGTTCGTTCATTTTCGTTGTCCTGAGTGTTGTTTATCTTGCCTGAAGAAGACCTATGAGGTCGAAACGCGTCATGCTTTGTACTGTTATTCGTTTGTCCACTTGTTCGGCGGAGTCATTATAGATACTTTTTGAAATTTGTCTTTTGAAGTAAATTTAGAAATAGATGAGAAAATTTATGATTATAAAGTGAACAATTCTTGTCACTATCGTTGATATTGTTGAGTGCGCTCCCTTGACGAGTGTCGGGAGCCACATGAGTGAAGGTTACTGCCCCTCCTGTTTGCTTTGTTTTGTTTGTTTTGTTGTTTGTTTGTTTTGTTTGTTTGGTTGGTTTAGTTTTGCTTCTTTTGGTTTCGTTTGGTTTGTTTGTTTGTTGGGTTTGTCTGGTTTGTTTTGGTTTGGTAGTTTTGTTTGTTTTGTGTGTTTTGTGTGTTAAAATTTATTTTGTTTGTTTGATTTGTATGTTTATTTGTTGGTTTGGTTTGGTCTGTTCATTTTGTTTGTTAAACTTTGTTTTTGTTTGTTTGCTTGTTTGTTTTGTTTGTTTGTTTTGTTTGTTAAACTTTGTTTTTGTTTGTTTGCTTCTTTGTTTCGTTTGTTTGTTTTGTTTGTTTGCCTGCTTGTTTTGTTTGTTTCTTTTGTTTGTTTTATTTTGCTTTGTTTGTTTGTTCTGTTTATTTTTGTTTATTTGCTTGTTTGTATGTTTGTTTTTTTCTTGGGAAGGTCTCTTTGAGAAAAGCCTTTACCTCTGCCTCTGTGTCTTTGTCTGTCTGTATGTCTGTCTGTCTCTGTCTCTGTCTGTCTGTCTGTCTGTCTCTCTCTCTCTCTCTCTCTCTCTCTCTCTCTCTCTCTCTCTCTCTCTCTCTCTCTCTCCATACAATTCATAACACATGAACTTCTCTGTTGTAATGTCGCAACGGCAGGCAATGAGATCTGAACCAGTGCCTACAATGATGACAGTCAGCCCATTCTACAATGGGATAGTCATTGGCCAATAAGTTGTTTGTTTCTTTCTTTCTTTGTACTGTTTGTGTTATCGTCGTGTTTTTTGATTAATTACAGTTTCACTTTTATTATTGTTGTTATTGTCTGTAATCTTAAATGGAAAATTAGGCGGAAAGCCTTGTGCCTTGAGAACTGCATAATAAGGTTTTTATTCCTTAAAAGCATTTTAAGAAATGGTGTACATCTGTGTGAGGGGAAAGGGCAGGGGGAGGAGGGTGGAGGGGGGGGGGGGCTTTTTCTGCTTTGTGGCAGCCCCCTCCACCACCCTCACACCCCCCTCTCCCGAGGGAGACCTATGAGTTTGGATGGACTATCATAAAACTGCCATTGTGGCGGCAGACACTTGGTACCCATCATTGAGTGTCAGTCACTTCACGAGCGTGGCTTAAGAGTTCTGACAAACGCTGTCTGTCCCTCCCAGGCTTGGTTGACACCAAGGGTATGTTCACCGACCACTACCTTTTTGCTACATGTTCCTGCTCCACTATTGTTTTCCCTGTACTTATTTCTTCCTTACTTACTTACTTACTTAGGTCCATTGCTCTTGCCAGAGCATACGCCATCAACAACTGCCCGCCAACGTCCATGGTCCTGGGCAATCTTTTCTAATTCGCTCCAGCTGTAACCTATCTGCCTGGTGTCCGATTCCAGGTCCCGTCTCCAGGTGTTTCTTGGTCTTCCTCGCTTCCTTTTGCCTTGGGGATTCCAGGTCAGGGCTTTTCTGGTGGTGTTGTCCGGGGGCTTTCGGAGCGTGTGTCCTATCCACCGCCATCTTCTTTTGCGGATGTTTTGCTCTACTGGCAGTTGGTTACATCTTTCCCACAGCTCTTTGTTGCTGATTGTCTCTGACCGGTGGATCCGGAGGATCTTTCGCAGGCAGCTGTTAACGAACGTCTGCAGTTTTTGAATGGTGGTTTTTGTGGTTCGCCGGTCTCTGATTCATATAAGAGGACGGATTTGACGTTTGAATTGAAGAGGCGGATTTTCGTCCTGGTGGTGATTAGTCGAGATTTCCAGATGTTTTTCAGAGTGATGAAGGCTGATTTCCCTATTCTGGTTTTCACATCTGCATCAGTTCCCCTTGCTGGTTGACTACGCTGCCCAGATAGGTGAAGCTGCTGACTTCTTCCAGTGGGGCTCTGTGACGGACGGTTTTTCATCCGGTCACAAAGTTTCATGTGCGACCGTGCTTACCGGAAGGTAGTTGTCCGGAAGCCGGTTGCAAAAGTTAGCTGACTGCTACTCACCGGCGCATTGCTATAAGCCGGGTGAGTTGCACCGGTTAGGCAGTCTCTGCAGTGATTCCGGCAATACAAGTCACAGAAGGCCGAAGAGGGACTCAGCCGTTTGCAAGTAGCAGTCAGTTGCCCCCAGGTTGATAGTGTTCCCTGGACTGACGGGGACTGGCTGCTACCGGGTTAGGGCCGGCGCCATAGCTGTGTTGACGCCCCGTTCTCCACCTGTTTGCTGTTGGTGTTGAGAGGCCGGCCTGAGCGCCGACAATTGCCCTACCTGCCACTGCGCCCGTGACCGACCACTGTTGGGCCAGTGGGTTGGAGACGTCGCTGCTGGTGAGCCAGGACGTCGCCCCTTTTGTGCCAGCGACCTGCGTCCGAGGCCGTCGCTGTGTGTGTGGTGTGTGTGCCACAGCTCTTGGTTGGTGTTGAGCCACAGGTGGTGTGTGTGCCACAGCTCTTGGTTGGTGTTGAGCCACAGCTCTTAGGTGTTTGAGCCACAGCTCGTGGGTGAGACTGTCACCATGTTGCTGACAGAGACGCCACGAACGTGTTAGTTTTTCTTTCCCTCCTTCATTGAGAACCACAGCTTGGAAGAGACTCTGTGTCAGACTTGCCTCGTCGCTGCCGTCGTCGTCATCAGCGCTGGACCCGGCAGTTGATAATTAAAATTGTATTGACTTGTTGTATATGTACACCTAATGGTGGGTGTACCAACCTATGTTTAATTGTGTGTTTTGTTTGATGGCTCGGGCGGCATAAAAAAAAGTGTTATTTTGTTGCCTGGCTGTCCATGTTCGGATGAGTGGGTGTGTGTATGTGAATTAGAAAAAGTCGTGCATGCATCCATAATTCTGAGTGAGTCAGACTTCCACACACACGCATTTCCATCCGTAACAGGCTCCATCTAGTATCACAGGGTCTGGACTGATTGTGTTAAGTTTTAGTATTTGGGTTTTCTGCGGGTGGTATTTGGGTTCTCAACGGGTGGATGGTAAGGCCGACCTTTGCTGCAAAGATTGACAGGTCTGATGTTTTGTCCTGCATCTGTTGTCTGGTATGGGAGAGCAGGGCCAGATCGTCCGCAAAGTCCAGGTCGTCGAGCTGGGTCCATTATTTCTTCCTGCTTCCTACATTTTCCTGCTCCTCCTCGCTTTTGTCCCACATGTCCCTCTGTCTTTTGTCCCACATGTCTCTCTTTCTTTTGTCCCACATGTCTCTCTTTCTTTTGTCCCACATGTCCCTCTGTCTTTTGTCCCACATGTCTCTCTTTCTTTTGTCCCACATGTCTCTCTTTCTTTTGTCCCACATGTCTCTCTGTCTTTTGTCCCACATGTCTCTGTCTTTTGTCCCACATGTCTCTCTTTCTTCCTCATTTTTGACCAACATTGTCCTCTGTCTTTCTATTTCTTTTCCTACTTTTACCTCTCTCTTTTTTCCCTCTGTCTTTCTGCTGTCTTTCTACACTGTCCTCCTTCTGCCTGCTTCTCTCCCGACAGTTTCTGCCTACTCCCTGCTTTTTTCTGATATTCATCTTTTCCCGTGCTTCTTTTCCAACATTTTTCTCTCTCTCCCTAATTCATTATGAGCTCCGTGCCCTTTTTATCTTTCTGGTACGTTTTATTTCTTCCCACTATTTTTTTTCCACTATTTTATTTGCTTTTTACTATTCACAATTTTGTACGCATACTGATGGTCTCAACACCATGATGAAATCTCTTGGCATACTGGTGGCAGAGAGTGTGACGTTGCCAATTTTGTTTGGAATTCTGGTGGTATACAAGATTGTGAAAATTGTCGGCATACTGGTTATAGACGATGTTGCAAAGCTTGCTTACAAACTGATAAAACATAATATGAGATGGCGAATTCTATTGGCATCCTAGGGGTAGACAACACTGCGGCACTCACTGGCACCATCGTGGCAGACAACAGAGACAAATTATGGTTTGGCGTACTGCGAACACACAGCATTGCAAAATTTGTTGGCATACTCCAGGTGGACGACTTGGCGAAATTTGTTGGCACACTGCTGGTTTAAAACTACATTGTGAAATTTGTTAGAATGTTTATGGGAGAAACTGTGATCCTGTGAAATTTGTGGACATACTGGTGATAGACAATATTGCAAACTTTGTTGCCACGCCTAGAGGTTGACAACGCGACGTTGTCAAATTTGTAGGCACACTGGTAACACGTAACTTGCAAATTTTGTTAGACAACAAGGCATGATGAGATGTGTTGGGTGAGTTGGGGTTTTTTTTCTCTTTTTTTTCCTTTTTTTTTTTTTGTATGTAACTCTACCATGTTTGTTGGCATACTGCTGGTAGATAACACTGTTGAAACTACCAGTCACTTTGGTGAAGTGGTTAGCGTAGCAGACTCCCGGCTAGAAGGTAGTGGGTTCGATTCCCATCGGAGCCATGTATTTGTGGGACTTTTTCTGCCCAGACCGGATCTTATCTAGAGGTGAGTTTGCCATGGGCTCAGCTGCGAAGACTGGGACCACACAGTCGAGTTTCATCCACTTAATGGATGCGTCCCTGAGAGTGTTGCTAAAATTACTTGACCAACACTGCAGGTACCTGTATCTCTGGGGCCTGGTTGACAGTGAGATATATGTTGAAAGTAAGCGTAGAGTTCAGCCCTGTCATGCAGTCTCAGACCAAAATGGGAATCCGTAGTATCATCAGTCTCATCCTCATACTTATCGATCAGCATTTCAAAGAAAGTCTCATCTTCTGTAG
>CM065735.1:4348116-4358116 GCA_033310375.1 Conus canariensis
GGGTCCGAAAGATCACCAGCCTTATGAATCGGCAGCACTTTGGCATCCTTAAATACTTGTGGATAACAACAATTTTCAAGACAGAGATTGTAAACATATGTAATGTGTTCCGAAATAATGGGTGCAGATATCTTCAAGATTTTGCTGTCAAGTCCATCCAAACCCCGTGAACGAGACTGTTTTAAAGATGATAGTTCTTTGAAAACTTCGTGCACACTAATGAATGGGAACTGAAGTTTTGTGTACATGATTTTTGAATCACAAAAATGTTTTAACAACAACAGATCGTTTGACTGTGAGTTGTCTGTCGTGACAACTCGTTGGGCAACAGTTGTGAAATGTTTGTTCAGCTTTTCGGCAGAGAGATTATCACTACAAGGGGCTGTTACTAAAGACTTTTTCCCTGATAGTTGGTTTATAGCTTTCCAAATTGATTTCGTATCACTTTTAGATTTAATCAAGTCATTAAAATACTTTTTTCGAGCGCGTCGTTTCATTGCGGTTACTTTGTTTCGCTGTTTCTTGAAGTTATCGTCTTTGCCAGTGTCTTGCAATAGCTTCTCGCGAGTCTGGATTTCGACATTAATTTCTGCATTCAACCATGGTGGTTTTTCTATGTATTTGACCTGCTTGGTTCTTAGGGGGGCATGTTTATCAAAAACGGACATGAAAATTGTATACCATATTGATAATGCTTTATCCGGGTTTGTATGTTGGTAAACCTCTGTAAAGTTTGCCATGCTTAAGTCAGTCAGGAACTCTTCCTCAGTAAAGTTTCT
Organism: Conus canariensis; assembly: GCA_033310375.1. Lineage (NCBI taxonomy): Eukaryota > Metazoa > Mollusca > Gastropoda > Neogastropoda > Conidae > Conus > Conus canariensis. The sequence continues at coordinate 4,348,896 of CM065735.1, forward strand.
ATAGGAGCGAAACGATATACATTTATGACCACATCTGGGAATTTTTATGCCTTTCTTTGACCAGGTTAAGCATACTGGGAAATGGTCGCTTAGGCCAAGGACTGGAACAGACGTTTCTATTATGTTACTGGGGCAAGTGACGTAAATGTGGTCTATTATTGTTTCAGACTGTGGCGTTTTCCTAGTAGGGGTGTTTATTAATTGCTTCAGGTTAAATAATCCATAAGATCTTTTCCATGTTTCGTGGGGCTTCAGTAAGTCAATATTGAAATCGCCTAGCAGGACAACTTCCGTAGAATAACTCAAAACATCTTCCATCATGAGTTCGAAACGCTGTGACCACTCTACCCTCTCTTCTGGGTTTCTGTATATGAAACCGGCTAAAAACGGTTTAGTCCCTTTTAGGCGAATTTCAATCCAAATACTTTCAATATTGAATCTATTAAACATATTTAAGACCCTATAATTTACAGATTGATGAACGTACGTTACCAAACCAGTTTCGAATTTCACGGCAGCATCTCTTCGGATTATATTGTAACCAGGAATCGAGAGAACACTGTCAGATATTACATTACTTAGTCGCGATTCAGAAAACCCAAAAACATGAAAACAATCATTAGAATTAGACAAAATAGAAGGTAACTCTGATATTTTGTTTATCAAATGGCAAGCATTAAGATATCCTATCTTAAATCCAGGTTTACTTAGCCATTTGGTGGCATTGATATTGTCCATAATTAACAGCAGGACAATAGCAATTATAAATCAACGAGTAGGAATCAAAATGACGCACAAACAAACATGCAGTAGAGAAATCTCAAGCAAAAAATAGTGAACTTAACTACGGAGAAAAGTAATCTAAAGTTCAATAATCAATATGATGCAAATATTTATAAAGAAAGCTTTCACACCAACAAGGCCACACAATTTCTAAGGAGAAGCACCACGATCCAATATCATCATTGCCCCCACCCGTGCAAGCAGGACCGTTCATACAAACAAACTTCAAATCTACTGACGACTTGAGTCCCTTCAACGATCGGAAACTACATAACAATAATAAATACATAAAGAACAAATGGTCATACGAACATGAAGAAGCAACTTTAATTCACACATTACCAGCAAATTCCATTATGGGGTAGATCATATGAGCATTAGGTTTGATAAATGGGGTATTAGTCTACCAGGCTGGTATAGATCGCTGAAGACCACGCTGGTAGGCCATCAGTGGTGCCATGTTTAAATGGTTGGCATACTGGTATTGGGGATTCCTGGGTGGTGGCCTATTTCGGGTGTCATAGTATACACCCTGTTGTGTGGATAAGGAGTTAGAACCACCCGAACCAATATACTGTCTTGGCAAGGGGTCTCCTCCAGGCTCATAGGGCAAGTATGGATATGGAGCTGGGGTTCTGGGATAGACGGAGTAGGGAGCTGTGTAATTTTGTCTGGGGAAGGAGTGGTGGGAATGGGGGAATGCTGAAGAAGCATCGTTAGAAGCATTAATAGGTCTACTATCTTTAGACTGGTTAACTAAGGAGGGAAAAGTCATTTCGTCAGTGTCACGTTCCAACCTCTCTAAAGGGACCTGATCACGTGGATATCCAGTCTGTATTGGATAGGTCCTGCCACAGTTGACCTGGCCATTATGGGAGGGTAACTGGGGGAAGTGGGAAGAGGAAGCTAGTGGGGGAACTCGCACATTCACCGAAGGGTAGGGTAGTGAGCGGTACTGGGTATTGCTGTAAAATGGGACTCTCCCCCTACAGTGGTCTAAGGAAGAAACTGAGGGACGTTGGGATGGGCCACGAGAGAAGACAGGTCCACGGAAAGAGTCTTGGACTCTAGGTTGCACAATCTGGGGAAGAACTTTTTTGAAATTTACTGCCAGACATGCAGTGCCTCTCATGCTAGGATGGGTAACATCTCTATACAGAGCGAGACGTGGTGCACCACGTGGGGTGACAAAGGCACTGTGGTTGTCAATTAAGTCTACTTTCATACTGGTACAGGCTGAATAAAGGTTCCTATTAGATGGTGCAATGCTGTTGTTTAAGTTACTCCGGCCACGAGCTGGTATGATGGAACTAAAGGCTATATAAGCTGAGGGGAAACAGGTCTGGCATAATCCAGTAAGTTCACACCAGACCTGGGTTGGGATAGGACCAGCTGGGCAGTCATTGACACCTACATGTATAATAACAGTTTGTATCTGTTCTTGTTTTTCTAAGCCATTTAACCATTGAATGATGTCGACTGCAGTTAGACCGGGAATGCATATTTTAAAAAGACGGTCGTTATACGTCTGAAGCCTTTGGGGATTTAAATTCCTAATGACCGAGTCACCTATGAGCAGTGATGAAGTATGATTGGGGATGGTGATTTCACTCAATATCTCTTTAGGGGGCTTCTTTTGGTGTGTTGGGTTAACGCTGTGTGTAGAGTCCTGGTGCTGGAGGTAGTTTTCTATAGAACTCTGAAAATTGGGGGAGTGTTTAAAAAGTGCAGTGTTGTCAGGTCCCTGCTGTTTCTCATGGAGACTGGATAAAGGATCAAAACGGTTTTGGACAGGCACGTCCATGTTCACTATGTCGGCATGCTGATCCTGAGTATCAGACTGACATTTGTTTGCCGGCACTCCACACTCGCCTCATCTTCTGGGGGTGTCAGCTCTGTGGGGGTACTATAATCTAAAATGCCATGAACGGGGGATGGGGAAGACACCGCATCTTCAGAGAGAGACAATGCACTCTGTTGTACGTCAACAGCATTTACATCGACGTCAGCAACAGTAAGGTCACATTGGGTGGAAACACTGATAGCCATAGGTCGGTTTTTGATCACTTGGATGTGGGACTGAAGAGTTCCAACCTGTGTTTTTAAGGAGTGGTTTTGTTTGACCAAACTAACAATGGTGTTGTCCATTTTAGAGATATAAGATGTAAGGTCATCTATATGTAACTGCAAACATTCTATTTTGTGGTCAGTATAATGTTTAAGCTCCCTCTTCAGAGCAACTTTAGAATCTTCCAGTTTGGACACTAACTCAAGGTGTTTTTCAGTTTGGCTATTCACCATGATATCAAGGGTCGTTTCTATAGAATCAAGTTTATCACTGACCGACCTGTCAACATGCTGAATAGGACACAGGGTTCGTCTACGATTGCGCTTTGAGCGTTTGGCAAGTTTCGGGGAAGATTTCACCCCAATCTGTCTTCGAGCTTTTGTTTGTGGAACAAAAAGTATCAACTAAGTTAGAAGTATGTTGTTGCGCTCGTGAATGCTCATCATTATCATCACCAGCTACTTGAGTCAGCTTAATCTCAGAGAATGGCGTCATAGCGGAAAGATCACACACAGAGTCCAGCAAAAGACTTTTATCAACAGGGGCAAGGGCAGGCGATGTGGGAGGGGGAGGCGAGAACGCATCCTGGGCATACACAGGTGAAAATAAGCAAATGCTGTCATCAAAGGTAAGAAATGTTAAGGGAATAGAAGTCAGCACTTTTTTCAATGAATGTGAATCATCATTATTACAGTATTTGGAAACAGTGTCTTTCAAGATCTCACATTCGTCCGTGTCCCATTTTTCGCAGTCCGCTCCCTGACACAATAAGGTTCCTGTCATTTTCCTGGTAAAATATAATGTCACAGTAAGACGTTTGGACACACCGCAGAAGATACGTATGACCGACTTGGCGAGGCTGAAGGGCACAGGTTCATTGATCCACATCGGAAAGGAAAGAATGTTGCCATCACAATCGTAGTCATTCTTTTCAATCACAACAGTGTCATTGGTAATTGAAGCATACCGATAAAATAGGCAATTCCTCCAAACAAGCAGTTCTTTTTCTGAGCAGGAAAATGTTTTTTGAATGTCATCGTTTGTAGGTTGTAACTTGTTTCCTGCTAACTTTGGAGTGCCATCCATTTTTGCCAACACAACGCTCCCATTAAATTCACAAAACCCCCAAACAAAATAACAACAACAACAAAAAACGTACTGTTTACGTCAGTACCGGCCAACACGGGTGGGGAGCCATGAGGGGAGAGAATTCAGCGCTGCATGACACAAATAAAAAAGTACACACAGTTGCAGACCGTCTCAGCACACTGCACACATGGGCGGCACGTGCAACTCAACAGTTCACTTCACACTTCGCCTGTTGGCCCGTGAGCTGATTTGAGGCAAAGTTCTCTTCATTATTTCATACGAAATAATTAAATGTTAAATGTGACCAAACCTCCACAAGTATGGTCAAATGAAACACACCACGTGAACCACAGCACCTTCATACGTAAGTATGCAAAAAATTTAGATGAACTTCGACTTGTAACCCTTGAAAAAAAAATGCAGTAATGAAGAGCGGAACAGAAACGTGTTGACTCGGCGTGTGACGAGAGAGAGAGCGAGAGAGAGAGAGAGTGAGAGAGGAGAGAGAGTGAAAAAAGGGCACAACATATCATTTTTCACAAGATTATATTCATATGCAAACACACACACATATATATATATATATATATATATATATATATATATATATATCCATACACACACACACACACACACACACACACACACACATATATATATATATATATATATATATATATATATATACATATACACATACACACACACATATACATATACACGTGCGCGCGCGTGTGGACACACACACACACACACACACACACACACACACACACACACACACACATATATATATAATATATATATATATATATATATATATGTACACATACACATACATATGCACATATACACACATACATACGAACATACTACATACATACACACACACATTGGTGATATATATATATATATATATATATATATACGTTAAAAAATATTTTTAAAAATGGAGTGCTAAAATCAATCGACAAGCTTGTTTCAAGATATAAGATATATATCTCTCCTCAGGATGTCTTTTTTGTGGCACGCCAACGATCTTTTATGGCGTGCGAGACCTGATTTCATCTCAGTGTGTTCGTGCCGATCTCGTTTGCTGCACGTGAGGCCTGTGGGTTTTGTTAGGGCCTGTTCAGGGGGAATGTGCCAGCAAAGATTTCCACTTGTGCCTGCAATTATTCACTATTTCTACTTTTGTGTTCAGAGTTGCTAAGTATGGTTTGCATAATATTAACCATTTTTCTGTGGAGCATAGATTGCATTTTTTTGAAATATTGTTGTATGGTGTTGCTCTTTTTATGATTTTCCATGATATGCTGTAGTCTATTTTTTTATCTTTGAGTTTCCAGATGTATTTACTCAGTTCTGTTTGATTTTTGTATTTTTCATTTTTGAATGATTGTTTATGGTTTGCGTATCTGGTTTTGAAAGTGTTTTCAGTAATCCCTATGTATGTTTCTTTTTCATTTTCTGATGTTACCGTAGCTTGGTATACAATATTGCTGTGAAGACATTTGTTGCTTAGGGGGCACTGTTCTTTTTTGGTGCAATTGCAAGATGTCCTTTCAGCAAAAAAAAACGAACAAAAACTCCACATTTGATGTAACCATGGGATCGTATGATGGTGCCGAAACATGTGAACTAGTCGGACTATTCATGCTATCCAACATCCAAAAACAACTTGGAAAACAGGTCGGTTTGTACAGAGACGACGGCCTCGCTGCATTAAACAATAATCCAAAAACTATAGAAAACAAGAAAAAAGAATTATGTAAGATCTTCAAAAACCACAATTTAAAAATCACAATAGAAGCAAATAAAAAGTAGTGAATTACCTAGATATAACATTAGACCTCAATGACAATGTGTACAAACCATACAAAAAACCCAATGACACACCAATCTATGTAAACATCAAAAGCAACCACCCACCATCTATACTAAAAACAATACCCAATGGGATAAACAAGAGACTATCCAACCTATCATGCAATGAAAATGCATTCAATGATGCAGCAACAGAATACCAAGAAGCATTACAAAAAAGTGGTTACAATTACAAACTACAATACAGCCCAGACAATAACACGAACAGAAATAAGAAAAACAGAAAAAGGAAGATCATATGGTACAACCCACCATATGATGGACAAGTAAAAACAAATGTAGGAAAAGAATTCTTTAAAATCTTGACAACATCATTTCCAAAAGAACACAAACTGTCCAAAATATTCAACAAAAACACCATTAAACTATCATACTCATGTATGCCCAACCTCAAAAACATAATTGACTCATCTAACAAAATGAAAAGCAACACAAAAGAGAAGGGTGCTGAAAGGACATCTTGCAATTGCACCAAAAAAGAACAGTGCCCCCTAAGCAACAAATGTCTTCACAGCAATATTGTATACCAAGCTACGGTAACATCAGAAAATGAAAAAGAAACATACATAGGGATTACTGAAAACACTTTCAAAACCAGATACGCAAACCATAAACAATCATTCAAAAATGAAAAATACAAAAATCAAACAGAACTGAGTAAATACATCTGGAAACTCAAAGATAAAAAAATAGACTACAGCATATCATGGAAAATCATAAAAAGAGCAACACCATACAACAATATTTCAAAAAAATGCAATCTATGCTCCACAGAAAAATGGTTAATATTATGCAAACCATACTTAGCAACTCTGAACACAAAAGTAGAAATAGTGAATAATTGCAGGCACAAGTGGAAATCTTTGCTGGCACATTCCCCCTGAACAGGCCCTAACAAAACCCACAGGCCTCACGTGCAGCAAACGAGATCGGCACGAACACACTGAGATGAAATCAGGTCTCGCACGCCATAAAAGATCGTTGGCGTGCCACAAAAAAGACATCCTGAGGAGAGATATATATCTTATATTTTGAAACAAGCTTGTCGATTGATTTTAGCACTCCATTTTTAAAAATATTTTTTAATAAATGTTGCTCCCCAAGGGGTTGAGCCCTTTCAGATTTTTTAAGGACGTTTTAATACTGTCTATGATAATTGCTCCTCACGTCGAGCACTGTGACCTGACAAAATCTAAAATGGAGAAAATCAACTTTAGGCAATCTACTAAAAACATACCATTTTCAAATCCACAAACTTACACTAAAAAAACTGATAGAACAAACCGAGAAATTTGTACGCAACATGAGATGGAAGGCGTTCTTCCTAAATCCAAATGCAAAGAATGAAGACAAAAACACACATGGCTTCAAATCATGGCGATCACCTCCAACAATAGATGAAATGAAAACTTTTGAAGACAAAATGAAGGGATTGATAGCCAACATAAAATTTAAGAAATCAAACAACAACTTCCAAACATCACTAGCAAATGAAATAAAACAAATTCAAAATGATAAAAAGATATTCGTAAAGGCTGATAAAACTAGCAATTTTTACAAAATGGAATTAAATGAATACTCCCAACTTCTAAACAAAAACATTCAGAAAAATTACAAGAAAGCTGATAAAACCACACACAGCAACATCCGCAAAAAAGAAAAAGAGCTTGCACACTGCATGGAGTTAAGCGACAGGGTAGAGGCAACAGCAACAAAAGAAGCCTTCATAACACTTAAAGACCACAAACCCAACTTCCAAAACAACCCAACATGTAGACTAATAAACCCATCTAAATCCGAACTGGGCCAAATAAGCAAGAGAATTTTGGAAAAGGCTATAGAAGATGTAAAATCAAACACTGAATACAACCTTTGGAAAAATAGCTATGAAGTCATCCAATGGTTTAAGGAACTCAAAAAACAGAGAAATACAGTGTTTATCACATTCGACATAGTAGATTTCTACCCATCCATAGATGAAGAACTACTCACCAAAGCTTTGAAATTTGCCAACAAATACACAAAAATAACAGAGTCAGAAATGGAGATTATTTTCCACACCAAGAAAACCTTACTCCACAGCAGAAATGAAACTTGGATTAAAAAAACGAACAAAAACTCCACATTTGATGTAACCATGGGATCGTATGATGGTGCCGAAACATGTGAACTAGTCGGACTATTCATGCTATCCAACATCCAAAAACAACTTGGAAAACAGGTCGGTTTGTACAGAGACGACGGCCTCGCTGCATTAAACAATAATCCAAGAACTATAGAAAACAAGAAAAAAGAATTATGTAAGATCTTCAAAAACCACAATTTAAAAATCACAATAGAAGCAAATAAAAAAAGTAGTGAATTACCTAGATATAACATTAGACCTCAATGACAATGTGTACAAACCATACAAAAAACCCAATGACACACCAATCTATGTAAACATCAAAAGCAACCACCCACCATCTATACTAAAAACAATACCCAATGGGATAAACAAGAGACTATCCAACCAATCATGCAATGAAAATGCATTCAATGATGCAGCAACAGAATACCAAGAAGCATTACAAAAAAGTGGTTACAATTACAAACTACAATACAGCCCAGACAATAACATGAACAGAAATAAGAAAAACAGAAAAAGGAAGATCATATGGTACAACCCACCATATGATGGACAAGTAAAAACAAATGTAGGAAAAGAATTCTTTAAAATCTTGACAACATCATTTCCAAAAGAACACAAACTGTCCAAAATATTCAACAAAAACACCATTAAACTATCATACTCATGTATGCCCAACCTCAAAAACATAATTGACTCATCTAACAAAATGAAAAGCAACACAAAAGAGAAGGGTGCTGAAAGGACATCTTGCAATTGCACCAAAAAAGAACAGTGCCCCCTAAGCAACAAATGTCTTCACAGCAATATTGTATACCAAGCTACGGTAACATCAGAAAATGAAAAAGAAACATACATAGGGATTACTGAAAACACTTTCAAAACCAGATACGCAAATCATAAACAATCATTGAAAAATGAAAAATACAAAAATCAAACAGAACTGAGTAAATACATCTGGAAACTCAAAGATAAAAAATAGACTACAGCATGTCATGGAAAATCATAAAAAGAGCAACACCATACAACAATATTTCAAAAAAATGCAATCTATGCTCCACAGAAAAATGGTTAATATTATGCAAACCATACTTAGCAACTCTGAACACAAAAGTAAAAATAGTGAATAATTGCAGGCACAAGTGGAAATCTTTGCTGGCACATTCCCCCTGAACAGGCCCTAACAAAAACCACAGGCCTCACGTGCAGCAAACGAGATCGGCACGAACACACTGAGATGAAATCAGGTCTCGCACGCCATAAAAG
>CM065735.1:4363116-4373116 GCA_033310375.1 Conus canariensis
ACACCTGCAGTGTTGGTCAGGAACTTAAAGCAATACTCTCAGAAAGGCATCCTTTAGATGAGTGAAAATCGACTGTGTCGTCCCTGTCTTCCCAACCAAAACGCATACCAAACTCAGCAGTTGGCAGGAGGCAAGTGGGACGAAAAAATCACACAAATAAATGGCTTCGATGGGAATCGAACCCACAACCTCCCATCTAGGAATCCGCGGCGAAATCTACTGTGTCACGACGGCCGGTGATGTTCACGAAACTTGATGGAAAGAGACATTGACCCCTGGATGAATTCATGAAATTCATATCTAGATCAAACGGCAGAGGAAGACTCAGCTTACATGATTCATGTAAGGTTGTTAGAGACTTTACACTGACATTGCAAACAGTGACATCACTGTCACAGATTGACAGCAATCTACAAAGTTATATACGGCTTTCATTTCATTACTGTCATAGATTGATAGCAATCTACAAAGTAACATGACAATTTCGAGGAATGTTAAAACTGTGTTGTGTCATAAACAACAACACCAAAAGCAACAACAACAACAGCAGCAGAACCTATGGCAACATCCACTTAATGCACTTTAAAGAACCTATGGCGACATCCATTTAATGCACTTTAAGGAACCTATGGCAACATCCACTTAATGCATATTAAAGAACCTATGGCGACATCCACTTAATGCACTTTAAACAACCTATGGCAACATCCACTAAATGCACTTTAAAGAACCTAAGGCAACATCCACTTCATGCGCTTTAAAGAACCTATGGCGACATCCACTCAATGCACTTTAAAGAACCTATGGCGACATCCACTTCATGCACTTTAAAGAACCTATGGCGACATCCACTCAATGCACTTTAAAGAACCTATGGCGACATCCACTTAATGCACTTTAAAGAACCTATGGTAACATCCATTTAATACACTTTAAAGAACCTATGGCGACATCCACTCAATACGCTTTAAAGAACCTATGGCGACAATACAATACTATACCAAACTTACCTAAATAAAAGACAGTCCCTTCATATCCACAAGATAGAAAACTTCCCAATCTCAAAAAGGATTTTCAAAACAGACAGGTTATATGGCTCAGATTCCTAATGCAAAAAAAAAAATTGAAAAAGAAAAAAAAATTGGAAAAAACTCTGAGGTGGGAAGGAGGGAGGGAGGGGTGTTGACCTTTGATGACCTCCACACGGTCCAGTGATGGAGCCGGTCACCTGACGGCGTGACGAATCCGGCACGGTCTGGCCAGTGTGTACTTTACTGACTGTGCTCACTGAAGGAGGAAGAATGCACGCACTCAGGGATCATTGAAGCGAGACACACGACGGGGGTGTGCCGGATTACAAGCACTGTTTCATGTGCTCGCGTGCTCACACGCACGCACACACACACACACACACACACACACACACGCGCGCGCGCGCGCGCGCGCGCGCGCGCGCGCACACACACACACACACATGCGCCCGCACACACGTACGCAGGCACAGAGACAGAGAGACAGAGAGGCAGACAGACAGACAGACAGACAGAGACAAAGAGACAGACTGGGGAAGGGGGTTGAGAAAACTCTTTTTTCTTGTCTCTTGAGAGAGAGAGAGAGAGAGAGAGAGAGAGAGAGAGAGAGAGAGAGAGAGAGACTTCTTCAGACTTCAGACTTCAGATGGTTTATTGTTCAGACGTTGTGTCCATACAATCGAGTGAGTTATTATGAATATCATTGTGGAGCTTTTCTGTGACGTCGTTACACACATAATACTTTAGAACTCTCTCTCTCTCTCTCTCTCTCTCTCTCTCTCTCTCAAGTAAACAGGAATGGAACACGTGAGTGCGCAAGCGCTCACACAAAAATAAACGCACGCGAGCAAGCACACACGTACACAATCAAAAAATTTACGCAAGATAACGGGAGATGACGCATGAAAGAATAGTAGGCCAGCAGCCCGTAAGCAATACGTGACAACAAATCAAACAATGAATTTATCCACAGTCGCACGTGAAAAGACGGTGATCCAACATGTTACTGCGGAATTTGAAGGCATAAAAAATAAACTTGGCCAGATTCACTGTTGATGTTGGAATAGTGGTATTGAGAATGGATAATTTCTGCGTTCTGTAGAACAACAAATTGAAACATGACAGGTATTTCTTACGTAGGTCGTCGTAAATCGTTCAGAAGAACAAAAAATGGGTTTCATCTTCTTGAGAGGCTAGACAAAAAGGACATTATAACACGTCGATATCTTCTGATTTGTATCTATATGCGTTACACTTCAGATCTGTTATTCCCAAACGAAATTTAGTGAACATGTTTCTAACGTAATGTGAATTAATAACATCGAAATATTGTTCACGCTCCAATAAGCTTTTAAAAACTACAGTAAAGTTCGTATCGGTTGCTGTCAGAGAGTTTTGACAACCAATTTTGTTTAGCGCAATCAATCAATCGTTGTTTAAATTCCTTCAGGAAACTTTCTCTGTTTCCGACACCCTGTGAACACCATACATGTCCAAAACCATTTACACACAACATTCTTCTGACTTTAGTGGCCCACGTTTCCTTTTCTTTATCGTCCATTTCTTTAAGCATTTGGTAAGCCATGTTAGAAAATCTGTTTTCAGGTAATGCACAAAGTCTAAGCCAATAAGAAATACACCGTACTGAAGCTTGAACAAAGAGAGGAAATCGACCAAGTTCACCATACACCATTAGATTTGGTGTACGGAGAGCTACATTCAGCAACCGTTTACATGCAAATAAATGTACTTTTTCTATCTCTTCTATTTCATCAGTACCCCAAATTTCTGACGCATACAACAGTATTGGTACAATCTGGGCATCAAAAAGCTGAAAGAATATTTTTGGGTCAGTACAATTGATTCTCCACATGGTTCTAAATATGTCTACAACACATTTCTTTGCTTTTGTAATCATGTCTTCAACAGACAATTTGCGGCTCAGGCGAGTAGTAAAGTTGAGGCCGAGGTATTTGTAAACGTTTACTACTTCAACATCTTGGGTTCCATAATTCCATTTTTCATGTTTTGATAAGTAGCCCCCATTTCTGAACACCATTATGTTTGTTTTACTGAGGTTCACTTTCAGTCCGAGTTCTGCCGATATTACAAATAAGTTGTTTAGCTGAGTTTGAAGACCACACGGGCTGGATGAAAACAAAGCAATATCATCAGCAAACATTAGCAAAAATAACTCAGTAGTGTCAGGTCTAAGCTGGAAGCCATGTTTACCGTTATTGATTATATAAGCAGCTAATTCGTTAATAATAAAAGAAAATAGTGTTGGAGAAGCCAAACAGCCCTGCTTAAGTCCTTGAAGGCATTCAAAATAGTCGGTATAAACCAGATCATCTCTTACGCAAAATTTCACAGAGTTGTACATTGCTTGGAGCGCTGAAAGCATTTTACCACCGATTCCGATCTTTAGTAAAATATTCCACAGTACGTGTCTCTTGACCGTGTCGAACGCTTTCTGAAAGTCGACAAAGGCTACATAAATCTTTCTGTTCAGAGCGAGATATTTCTGAACTAAGGCATTTAATGTGAAAATATGATCGATTGTAGAATAATCTTTGCGGAAACCAGCCTGTGTTTCAGATATAATATTGTATGTATTCGACCATTCTGACAACCTCTTATTCAATATATAAGTATACAGTTTGCTGAGGCAAGACAAAAGAGCAATACCACGATAATTATCGGGATTGTTAATGTCTCCTTTTTTATGGAGTGGAAATATGATAGCTTTAGACCATTCACTGGGATACGTACCCTTGGAAAACAATGCATTAAAATACTTTGTCAAAAAAGGGACAATCGCATCCTGTGAGACTTTTAAAACTTCATTTATTAACCCATCAGGTCCGGCTGCTTTTCCTGATTTTGAATGTTTTATAGCTTCTTTTACCTCTAATTCTGATATATCAATATTTAGGCGATCAAACAAGTTGTCAGCTTCGTTACCCTCTGGCTCAAAAATATCGTGAACGTGTTGTTCAGCATTGTCATTTAAGAGATTAGAAAAGTGACGAAACCAGTCTTCTTTTGGTATGTTATTTTTTAGTCTGGTTTTACGTTTCCATTTCTTTATTTCTTTCCAGAATGCCTGCGAATTATGTCGATTGTTGACAAGTCTATCTACAGCTTCCTTTTTGAATTCTTTTTCCTTAGTTGTAAGAATAGTTTTATACTTTTTCCTTTCCTGTACGTATGATGATCTGTGTTCTAGTTTCTTGTTTCTATTAAAGATTCTTAACGCTTTTCTTGCGTTCTTCTTTAACAGGCGACAATCTTTGTCGAACCAAGGCTTACTTTGTTTAGAAGTGGGGACAACACCTTTAGGGTTATTGGGACAAATCCTCTTAGTCATACACATTGCTGCATTTTTAATAGCACACGTAAAAGTGTCCAAAGCATCATCGATTGATCGTTCAATCTGAGCAGTGGCTTCTGCTATATGGTCAGAAAACGCAGGAGAAAAACAGGATTCATTGAGTCTATGTACTTCATCCGGGTTCCATATTATCTTGTCAACAGAACAATGGGAGCTGTCACATAAGATATCTGCATCATTTTCTGTAAACAAACGATTTACTGAAAGCACAAGGGGCATATGTACTGATTCCACTCTCTCTTCTACAACGAAATTTGTACATAAAGAAGCAAAGTCCGGAGAAGCAATAAAGTAATCATTTACACTTGCGCCACTAGGAGAAACAAACGTAAATTGCTTTGATGCATCAGGGTAACAGAAGCCGTTTAAAATCAAAAGTTCATAGCAAGCACACAGATCTAGAAGATGTCTACCAAAGGCATTAAGAACCAAGTCTTCTGTCTGACGGTTAACAACAAATAATGCAGTGTTGTCATTCAACGTGTTTTCCAGCTCAGAATGGAATACATCAGAATTGGGTTGAAGGTTAGCTGTTCTGCTGTTAAAATCTCCGCACAGTAGAAAAAGGGCATCACCAAATTGTTCAAGAATATCTGCAAGGCACTGTTCTATTTCAAACAAGTGACATTTATGTTGCACATAATTATAGAACGGAGAATCGATGGGGGGTACGTAGCAAGCTACAAGAAAAACGTCACTGACAGTTCCAAGGAGTGATTTATCTAATTTTAGAACAAGAACGTGGTCGTATGAAACATCAACACGCGATACAAATTTTTCATATTCTTTACGTATCAAAGTGATAATACCACCACTGCTCCTACCTCGACGAGAAAGTTTCACAGCAGGAGAGGAAAAACATGAAAAAGCTGACCAGCAGTCTGGAGGGGAAAACGAACTGTTGAGAAAAGTTTCAAATAAACACACAAAGTCAAACTTACTAACGTAATTTAAGAAATCCGGGTCGGAAAATTTGTTCCAAAAGCCGTCAATGTTCCAGGACAAGAAAGAAAGTGAAGGGCTTACAGTATGTTGGACTGTGTTCAAACCCTGGGCTTGGCCGACACATCATGCCTGGTTCGGTTTTGCTGAAGCTGCGTCGTTGGGGGAGCTGGGTGGGCGCCTTCGTTTTGGGGGTCGGGGTGACGCGTGTTGGTGGCTCGAGGACGGCCCACTAGTGGTCGCACTGTTGCCACGGACAGGTGACCTGCTTCCGAGGTTACGATTACCGACTGACCCCCCTCTTGGATGACTGGAGGCCCCGTTGTGGTGGCGCGAGTTGTCGGTGCTGCCGTTGCCGGAACGTTGCTGCAGAGGGCCCGCGACCACCAGCTTGTTGCCCTTGTAATAAGCATGTAGTCCTTTCTCGCGTTGCTTTCTAATCTGCTCCGACTGTCGCGCTGTCAAGTCGCCTGCAACCTGAATTCCCTTTTGCTTTAGCACCATACGTCCCTTCGTCAAGACGTCCATCTTATCTTGCCAACGCAAGAATTTGACAATCATTGGGCGGGGTTTGGGGTTAGGATTACGGTTGGCAGCCATTGACGCAAAGTTTGGTTTCTGACCCACTCTGTGAGCGCGCACAATGTCATCCACCGACCATGTTTTTCCTGGCACAGTATCCTTCAAAGATTCCACCACTTTGGTGGCACATGACTCAAAAGTTTCACCAGGAGTTTCAACAAGTCCGAAAAAACGAAGGTTGTCCCGGCGCGAAAAGGCTTCTAACTTATCCAGTTCTTCATCGTACCGTTTCCGTAGGTCCGTCAGATCTTCTTGCAGATCTTCGACAGACTCTGCCGTATCCTCCTGTTTCTCAGCCAGCTGCTCACAGGTTTTCTCCAGACAGGTGGTGCGGTCCTTCAAGTCTGCAATGTCACAGGCAATGGCTTGCACCGACGACAACACAGAGTTCATGTCAGCACGCAGAGCGCCAAGCTGTGGCGACAATTTTTCGTTGATAGCCTGTGTCTGTTGGTCGAGGATACGCTGGATGTCAGTCAAAGTGAGGGGCGAGGGTGATGTATCCTCCCGATCAGATACACCGGTAACAGCAACTTCTTCAGATTCAGAGGACGGGGACGACATGGTAGTAGTAGCTGTCTGCCACCGCTCAGTTGGAATGCAGGTAAACAGTGACCGAGAGAGAGAGAGAGAGAGAGAGAGAGAGAGAGAGAGAGAGAGAGAGCGAGAGAGAGAGAGAGCATTCACTTGTTAAAACGCATTGCAAACTTTTTGGGTGCGCTGTATTCTCAATTGATATCAATGTGTTTGCATTAATACGATTTTCCGCAGGATAAAAGGGTTGTCACGTGAGAAAAATGTGTGTAGAATTCTCTCTCTCTCTCTCTCTCTCTCTCTCTCTCTCTCTCTCTCTCTCGCTTGTGTAGAAAAACGAACATCTATTCCACTCTATTCGGAGAGAGAGGTGGCCATGAGGTCGACAGAAAGGTCAGCGGTAAATGGAGGCAAGAGTTATGGGCCGTGCTACGAAAGGGGGGAAACCTCTCTCTCTCTGTGAGAGTGTGTGTGTGTGTGTGCGTGTGTGCGTGTGTGTGTGTGTGTGTGTGTGTGTGTGTGTGTGTGTGCCTGTGTGTGCAATAGACAAGAATAAGAAAGACCTGAAAATGAAATTCACAACAACAACAAAGAAGCAGACGAAGAAGAAGGGATGAAAGAAAGGCGGCGGAGCAGCAGTGCAGCGTCTCCTACAGCCGGTTTCCTCTGGATCTGATACTAACTGTGTCACGGTTCACCCGGTTAAGGGTGACCAATGACGAGGCGCATGGGAAGAGGGAGAACCTGCAAGTACCTGACCTCAAGCGCACAAACCAAACACCGGGCAGGAGGTAGACAGACCACAACATTATTCACATTAAACAGATATTGATGAGAGATGAAGAGACGGGGCCCTAACTAACTAGATAGAACAGTGATGATACTAAACCCCCCACCCTAGCCCAATACAGCACCAAGGAGGACCTAATCACCCCACCTACCCCAACACTACTGAAGCCCGTGCGGAAAAGGGAAATGTGGACAATGACAATCACAAAAGAAAAAAAAAAACAGCAGTCAAAATCTATTTTTAAAAAAACCAAACTAATGGCTTGTCAAAGGAAAAAAACAAAAAACAAAAAAGCAAAACCTCAAAAAAAACATCGCAAACACAGTTCATTTCTCTGGTACATTTCTGTCCGCTTCTGTCCTGTTCTGTCTTTCTGGGGCTACCCTGAGTCCAGCACCCCCACCCACAAACCCTCAACTCACGCACGCCCCTCACTGCAGTCGCCTCATGATGTCAGGACAGGCGAGGAAGTGCCGACATCACAATCGGAACCTCCCAGGTCCCAGGGCAGCAGGCCGTGTTATCATCTCAGCCAGCAGGAGCAAGGCCAGGGCGTGGATGAACACGAGGTGAAGTAGATGAAGACCCGGGGAAAAGGCAGAAGGAGAAGGAAAAGGGAAGTGCAAAACCACTGGTGCCAACGGAGGACGAAGACGACAGTTCACCACGTCTGGGAAGGGGAAAAGGCCATGTAGACCCCCCCCCCCCCCCCCCCCCCCCCCCGGGAAGATGTCGCTCCCAGTCTGACCCTCCTGTCTTCTATCCCTCTCCAGTCTTCCTTTCCAAGGTCCTCCTCCGTCTTCTTCTCAAGGTTTTTTCCGTCTTCTTCTCAGGGTCTTCTCCTTTCTTCTTCCTTCGGCCCTCCAGATGAAAAGATAATGTGGGGGGTGAAAACAAAAGGATGGTGATGATGGATAACCTCCAACAAGATGGCGAATCTTGCTTTCAGTGGGCTGACTGCCCACTCCAGTTAGTATCTAGAATACAGGGACGAGGCCCTCTCAAACAAAATGATCCCTGAAAAGAAAATGAGATGACTCGCGGATCACTCCCCAAATCCAGCGTGCCAAACCTCACCAAAAACCCGACTTTTGCCCACCTTCCAACAGTGACATAGGCGAGCGAGAAGACTGGGTGAGCGAAAATGAACGAAACGCACGTGCAAAGACAGTGCACAGCGAGGGCTGAGGTGAAATGGCAAGTGACTGCCCGAAATCAGTCGAGCAGTGTTTGCCCCAAGATTTAGTCCCTCCTGAAAAAATGGGCATATAGGGCAAAAGTAATAGGGACAAAATCTCCTCAAAAGGGGTAGAAAAGAAAGGTCACGCTTGGCACGTGACAAACTGCGCCCCGTGGCCTGAAGTACTGGAACAGCGAGAGGACATGCTGGGTGTTGCTGTGTAGGAGAGAGCCGAAATGAGCAGTGTACATGGAGGGACGACACTTAGGGTGAGGTAAGGTCACCAGCCGACCGCAAAGGGACATAATTTATCTGGTGTATATGGAATCCGTATTTACTAAAGTCTTATTTGACAACACAAGCTAAAAGCCGCTTGATATGTGTCCATCATATTTATATGAATCCGTATTTACTAAAGTCTTATTTGACCACACAAGCTAAAAGCTGCATGTCAAGGATTTCAAAAAGTGAAACGGAGTCACTGGCTGGAGCTGCATGTCCTTGGGTGAACGTGGAGATGTATTACAAAGAGCTTGACCTGCAGCAGCAGCATGGCAGAGAGATGAAATGTACTTTCGAGAAAAAGGAGACTGTAGTATCAGAATTTTCACAGAATTCCAGAACAGGCAAGGACAATTGCTGCTCGAGCTTGTCACAAAGGCCCAGGAACAATAAGGATCATCCATCACATTTTGGCCAAGTCTGCCTCTGCTAAGGCTGTCTTTGGCAAGTTTCGTTGTAAACATAGGGAACAAATAATCATTAAATAAACACCAGACTGTCATGTTAGGTAACGGTTAGACTTCCATAGCGTATTGACCGTTCCTTCATTGAACTGAATCAGGTACCACGTTGCTGCAAGGTGGACACAGAGGGTTTTCATTTACTGATTAATTCTGTTACTCATTTCATGCAGTTGTTGCTAGGTGGACAGGGAGGGTTTTCATTTACTGATTAATTCTGTTACTCATTTTATGCAGTTGCCGGCAACCAGTCATTCAAACATACCATATGCAGTTAATTCTATTTACTGACCTCACCTCAAATAAAGAAGCTAGCATTCATATTTCCACATTTGATGACAGAACAGTCTCAGTAGGTAATGTTAGTTGCGTTCAGGGAGCGTCATCAACACTGAAAGGCAGTCTCCGAATCATCGCTGGTGACAGCTCTCACATGATCCTTTATATTATGGCTTTAGTGCAAAACAAGAATTGAATCACATGGGTGTCACTGAATTGGGAACTTTTTGTTTTCCGAACCAATTTAAGTTACGTAGAATAGCCCCCAGATCTAAAATCATGTCAATCAAATCTGCTCTAAACTTGCTACCCGTTAAGCAATACAAGTAGAAGTTGACGGCACTGTTGGAGTACCACAGGATCTGGCTAGCTGCAAGGAACACATCGTGTAGTCCAGACTGAATCGGGTCATTCAAGTCAAAATATGGATATGTGATATAAAACATCCGTTTTGGTAAAGTCAGCAGGAAAAAGGCAACACTTGTAGCAATCAAGGTGACAGTCAATGAAGTCACTTTCTGTTGT
>CM065735.1:4388116-4390616 GCA_033310375.1 Conus canariensis
ACCAAACGAAAGTGTGGGGAGAAAAAAAAGTTGCTGAAAAACTAAAGACATTATGAAAATAGTATAAAAAGTAGGGGACAATCTTTGAGCCTACGCTTGAGGATCCACCCAAGGATGCAAGGGAGATCAAAAGGCAAACAATTTCAATTCAGTTTAGTTAAGCTTTTCAAAACTTATTTCCGCTACAGGTGATCCCTTTAACGTCGGCTAAAAATGTGTTGAGCTCTTGACATATCTTCAGAATTGTTGACATTCCTGTTGACTTTAATTTTTGTTTTCCATGGACAATCTCGTTTACGGAAATTCATCTATTTCAACAGCCATTGTGGTGCAGCAGTTAAGATAGCCAATTCCTTTCTGTGAGGTCGTCGATTCGATTCTTATCAGAGTATATTTTTTGTAGGATTTTTAGGCCTGTGAACGGCTCCTACTCCGTGTTGAGCTTGCTGGGAGGACTAGAACCACAAAGGTCAGTTTCATCCACTCAATGAATGCGTGTCTTAGATGCATCTCTTAGAGTTTCAGAACAGCGTATAACTCTGCATGAACTTCTTCATCATCCTCATCCTAGCCAGTCAGCATTAAATAAAAAAACAAAAGTCATGAATTCAGTGGCTCTTCTTCCCCTGCTCTCGTGGTGACCTCAGTTTTGATTCCCTCTCAAAGCTGAAGCTTCCTATGCAATCCATCCTCAAGGAGTTCAAAGTAGGAAATGCAGTGCTTCTGACCACGCTTGGGGACGCCAAAGATAACGTTGTGAGACAGTTTCCCGCCCTAGCAAGACTGGCAGAACGTGGAAAGTGCTGGACTTAATGGACGAGGCAAAGGGAAACCAATAGATCCGGGAAATGTAGAATGTTTGTCAAAGGCAAAAGGGACAGCAAAGAGAGACGTGGCAATGGAGGAGCCGAAGAAAGAAGAGGACACTAAGAGAATCCAGAAGGCAGTCCAGCAAGGCTAGCAAGGACAATAAAACGCGGAAAACATCCCAAAGATTCTCAGCTAGATGAAATACGCACACGGGAAACCACTAAAGAATTCTCAGCTAGAATGACACATGGCACATGGTGCCTCTTAGAGTCAGCTTCATTTTCAGGATTGTATTTGACCTCCTGCCCTCGAATTCAAACCTGGTTTCAAGGGGGAGATCAGGTGACCCTATGTTTCCACTCTGTCAGGGAAAACAAACAGTGATACATGTCCTGAGTTCATGGTCAGCAGCGCTAACCCAGGAAGGTACTCGTGGAGGCACAACCAAGGGCTCAAGGAGATTGCACGTGCGGTTAGTACTGCTGGAGGAAGCACTTCGCTGTCAGCAGCTTCAACAACGAAGTTCTACATGGGAGGAAGCCACAAATAATGGTTTCAAACGGCTGTGATACCAAAAAGCGTGGAAGCAGGATTCACTGGATGGAGAGGTGACTGGGAATGCACAGCAGAACTTCCGGAACGGGAAAACCATTCAGAGATTATCAGGAAGACTGGCATGCGACCAGATGTTGTTTTCCACTCAGTTTCATCAAAACAATGACTGATCGAACTCAATGTGCCATGCAAAATCAGAAGGGAGCAAGCTTACATAGACTCCGATGTATGCCTGCGTAGCCAGCAGCTTAATGGAATCTGGCTTCCAGGCCAAAGTCCTCGCCATAGAGGATGGACCAAGGGGATTTGTAGGCTTACCTATGTATGATATGGAACAGCTCAGGATTTGTCATAAGAAGAGGATCAGAACCCTGAAGGCATTGTCAAACACTGAAAAGATTTCAGCTGGATCTGGTCCATGAGGAACGAATGTGAACTTCATAAGGCATACATTTTCCAACCAAGAATATGTGTCTAATACTTATGTGGGTACGACATCTGTCTATAGTCACAAATCTGTAGACGTCCACCAATCCAAAGTTGCGGGTTGGAATCCCAACAGCACCAGGAAAACGAAACAAAAAATGTGTGTAGCGGAAGGGCATCTGGGAGTCATGACCTGGATGCGGCCTGGCCTCATTAAAGTGCAAGGAGTTCAGGGATGAAACACTTGTTTGAGGGGTTCTTCTCTAAGACCTTCTGATGGCAACCTCTTCCCAGAATGTCTTCTTCCTACCTCTCTACCAACAGGCACTTAAGATCAGGACATACACAGCCCACATCAAGGCATGCATGCACAGTGCCCATATGCACATGCCAACAGAAAGCCGCTGCATCAGCCACCATGTGTAAACAAATGTAAAGTCACCATGGAAACAGTCTAGACCAGCAAACTTCTGGATGGGGTAGTGGCTGCCACATCAGCAAAGGTTCATCATTGTGTTGCTGTTGTTACAGTGTTATGACACTCTACCTAACCATCCCCCAGCAAAGGATCATCATGGTGTTACTGTTGTTACACCGTTATGACACTCTGCCTAGCCATCCCCCAGCAAAGGTTCATCATTGTGTTGCTGTTGTTACACCGTTATGACACTCTACCTAACCATCCCCCAGCAAAGGATCATCATTGTGT